>JAJPUD010000040.1:42611-106861 GCA_023553655.1 Myrmecobius fasciatus | reverse complement strand
AACATATGTATGGGTAGTTCCCCAGCGTTGATCTTTACAAAGCTTTCCATTACAAATTTTACCCCCAGTCCCCTCCCCTCCCCTAGATGGCAGGAAGTCTACGACATGTTAATAATGTTGAAATACTTGACAAGTTGTGCAAGAAAAATCCTATCTACAAGAAAAAAAAAAAAAGAAAATCAGAGAAAGGAAACACAATGCAAGCAACCATCTAATAGAGATCATGAAAAAGTTACGTTGTGGTCCATATTTCATATCCCTCTCTCTGGGTGTATATGGTTTTCTTCAGTGAACAATTGGAACTGGTTTGAGACAATTCTTTGTTGCAGAGAGCCATGTCCATCAGAATTGATCATCGTGTAATACTGTTGTTGCTGTGTATGATGATCTCCTGGTTCTGCTCGTTTCACTCAGCATCAGTTCATGCAAGTCCCTCCAGGCCTCTCTGAAATCATCCTGCTGGTCGTTTCTCACAGAGCAATAATATTCCATAACATTCATATACCATAATTTATTCAGCCACTCTCCAATTGATGGGCATCCCTTCAGTTTCCAGTTTCTAGCCACTACAAAAAGGGCTGCCACAAACATTCTTGCACATGTGGATCCCTTTCCCTCCTCTAAGATCTCTTTGGGATATAGGCCCAATAGAAACACTGCTGGGTCAAAGGGTATGCACAGTTTGATAACTTTTTGAGCAAAGCTCCAAATTGCTCTCCAGAATGGTTGGATTTGTTCACAGTTCCACCAACAATGTATCACTGTCCCAGTTTTCCCACATCCCCTCCAACATTCATCATTATCTTTTCCTGTCATTTTAGCCAATCTGACAGGTATGTAGTGGTACCTCAGAGTTGTCTTAATTTGCATTTCTCTGATCAATAGTGATTTGGAGTAACTTTTCATATGACTAGAGATGGTTTTAATTTCATCATCTGAAAATTGTCTGTTCATATCCCTTGACCACTTATCTATTGAAGAGTGCCTTGAATTCTTATATATATGAGACAATTCTCTCATACTAGTCAATTTTAAAATTTTATTTACCTTTCCACTTTCCACTTATAGTTTGTACATCAAAAATTCATTTTTGTAATCAGTATTTCCATTTCAGTACAAATATATTTGGAAAATTAGCATGAAAACCACAAAGCTAATTTTTAACACTTACAGACATTAAACATTGAGTATCCAACAACTTCATCCAATTTAAATGTTAAGCATTATTTCTCTACATGAAATGAATAGGCCAATGAGTTTATCCTGAAGGATTAAGTAATTTTTTTTTCCAGTTCAGAGTTTTTAATCAGATAGTCATGACCTTCTTCAATTTACGGTAAATATTTTAATCTCTTTTGAAGGAATTTTGTAGGGACAATTTTGACAGAAATACTATTGATATCAAAATGTCCTTTTGGTTGCAGTAAGTTTTACTACATTGCAATAACAGATATCAATATGTAGTATTCATATAAATATATGTTTATACAATTCAATTACATAAGTATTAAATTTACAAATATGAACACGGTTATCTTATTTACCAGGTCAGTCATCAGATGATTTTAAGTGCATATATGGGTGGGTGACAGGGAGAGATTTTGTGGTAAGGGGGGTGTTGTTACACCTCATGAAACTCTATTAAGGCATAAGGATATTTTAATGGAGTCTTCATAATAAAATTGAAGATCACTGGATTTAGAAAAAGAATGTGTTCATGTTTAGATGTTTTCAGTTGTGTTTCACTCTTTGTGACCCCATTTGGGGTTTTCTTGGCAAAGGTAATAGAGTGATTCACCATTTCCTTCTGCAATTCATTTTGCAGAAAAGGAAAGTATGACAGAGTTAAGTGACTTGAGGATTACACAGCTAGCAAGTATCTGAGGCTGGATGTGAACTTAGGAAGAAGAGTTTTCCCAACTATCCAATGCAGAACATGAGTTCAAATTACAAAACAAATACTATGTGATATTAGGGCCTCACTTCCTTTATCCATAAAATAATGAAGCTGGAATAAATAATCATTTAATCTATGATTAGCATTGGTGAAGGGAGTTTGACACCCATGGAATTTCACTTCTGTTAATGTGAATCATAATCCTCATTGCTAATTAGTACTTTTTAATATCAAAACTGACTTAGAAGAAAGGAACTACATAGAATCTGAAAAGGAGACAATCTTTTTTTTTTTAATTGGTTTGTCAGTCAACACTTATTAAACCTTTATTTTGTGCCATGTACTATCTAAACCCAGGAAATACCAATATAAATAGAAATTTCTTCACTTTTAGAAGTTTACATTCCAGTGGGAAAGACAACACATAAAAAGGAAGGTTGAGGAAAAGAAACAGGGGATTGCATTTTAAAAGTCTAATCATGGGCATTACATGTATCTGCAATTTCCAGGTATACACTAATCATTTCATTGGCTACTTCCTAATGTCCTGCAAGAAACATAGGCAGTATTGTATTTACAACTTGTAGGAACATCCATTCATCCATCCATCCATCCATCTATCTATCTATCTATCTATCATCTATTGTTTTTCTCTATATCTAGCTTTAACTTTCTTTTTGTTTGTGAAAATTTAGAAACAATAGAGAACATGCTCCAGGGTATAATTTGATGTAATAAAAACATTTCTGCACTAGGAACTGAAAATGTATTGAAAAGTTGAATACAATTATATAATCATACTTTCCTCTTTCTCTATTGGAATTTTAAGTATCCAAAATGCATCCTATAATTTGAAGAAAGTTTTTTTTTAAATTTATTCAACAACTTTTACAAAAATATCTGCTTGGATTTTGGCCTTAAATATTTAGACATTAAATAAGAATACTTGGCACGTATTTGTCATTGTGACTTCTTTTAGGCTGACTATCGGGGTTGACTTCTCAACACTGCCCCCGAAGAAGACCCTTGGCTGCAATCTGTGACATTAGAACTCTCTGCAGTCTTTATCCTGGACCTTTGAGACTCTAAGCTGCCAAATGATGTGAATTATGGTCAGTTAGATACCGAGCACTTCTATTCACCAGGGAGAGTGCTAGGACTGGGTAACTTGCTGTACTTCTGACCATTAATAGCCATCTTGACATGAGCTGTTCATCTTTTTCTTTTATTTTAATTGATGAGCCTTTACTGGGTCTCCAGAGAACCACAAGTGACTGAGGCTAGTTGGTTTGGAGTAGTAGATTTTTGTCATTAAATCTTAGTCTTTTATTTAGGTTTTTTTTTCCTCTTGACTACTAAAGTGTAACTTGAGTAGCATGAACTGCATAATACTTATTTACAGCTTGCTGGCTTTTTTATGTAGGGGAAAGGGATATTCAGTAGCAGAGTGATTTTATTCTAATTTGGACAAATAATCTCAGTTGATAGGCAAATGACTTGGACTGTACTTTTTTTAGACATGAAATAAAGTTGGTATTCCTTTGATCCTCTGTCCACTAGGATAGCATAGATATTGTGGATTTGGATTGCAAAGTGCATTTGGGGGACGAAATATGACACCTGAAATTTATAAAACTTCAACAATTGTACAAATTTAAACAAATTTTCAAAGTTTTGACTATAAAAATTTATAGAGCTAAATGAACTATTACATATTTGTGATACAAGAACTATTTCATTACATTAAAAAGTTTTGTTCAAATGTCATATGATTATTTTAAATGATTCTATAACTACTCTCTATCATACTCAAGATTTGACAGCTATTTAGTAACCTGGCAGAAATGAGCTGGTGGCTTCCTCTTATTTGCCATGAAGCTGCCTACTTCACACAAAAAGCATTGCAATAATGGGCTTTTATCAGACAAATTCAGAAGAAGAGGACTGAGAGAGATGGGCTTCAGTGATTGAATTAATGTCTCCATTCTTGAAATGATCCCTCTGGGCCACAGTTGGGACATATTGGTGTCCTAACAATATGCATACACTGTTCCCAAGGCTATTTGTAGTAGAGTAAGGAAAAAACTGCTAGAGAGTTCGAAATGTTATCAATCATTTGGCTTTTTTTTTTACTCTAATGCATTAAAAAATTTTTCATATATAATGCAAAATTTTGCTCCTTAGATGTGAAATATAAAACAATTAAATGAAAAATAAGCATCATATAATATTTACATTAAGACAAACCCTCAAATTAAAAAAGTAATAAAACCTTTATCTTATAACTAAACATCTGTATGTTAGTGGATCAGATTTTGCAGTGCAACTTAGTTGAGATAGTAAGTCCTGCTAAGTTTTAGTGAATAAAATGGTTCATTTATACAAACCCTAAGAATGAATATATGTGTATGTATGTGTATATTGTGATGTATATATATATATTCATATATATACACACATACATATACACATAGATGTACACACATCATACATTCACATACAAACACAATATTTGTGTCAAGGAAAAAAGAATGCCTTTATTGACTTAACAGAAATGCAAGCAAATTGTTCTCAAGTCCTTTGCCTGTCTTTCAAGTGCCTTAAAGCCAAAGACTCGGTACAAGTTGATGAAATAAGCAGACTTTTTAAAAAGGAGTGGGAAAAATCATTCATAAAATAATACTAAAGAAATTTCAGCTGTGAAATCAGAATTACAGCAAGAAATATTTCTTTATCCTTTCATGGCAAATGAGCCCTGGCAAAAGACTATTGGTAAAATTTCACTCTGGATGGGCTAGTTGCCTGCATTCCCACCAATATTTAAATATTCTTTAGTCCTTTCACAATTAGTATAGCGTGTAGTATATATTAGATGCTTAATAGATGCCTGTTGACTTAATAAATATGT
This sequence comes from Myrmecobius fasciatus, assembly GCA_023553655.1. Taxonomy (NCBI): domain Eukaryota; kingdom Metazoa; phylum Chordata; class Mammalia; order Dasyuromorphia; family Myrmecobiidae; genus Myrmecobius; species Myrmecobius fasciatus. Next base: position 102,056 of record JAJPUD010000040.1, on the reverse strand, counting down.
TGACAAAAAAAAAAAAAGATCCAGCTGATGTAATTGGACTCGATTTACCTTGCTACACTTGTCAGTTACCTTCATCCATTATTCAGGTAAGATTTTGCTAAGGACTTTCATGTAAAAGAATAAGAGAGAATGCTAAAGGAAAGACCAATTTGTAAGAATAAACTTGAAAAAAAAGATGGAAATGTTTCTGAGATAAGTAAGGAAATGTGAGCAAAATATAAGAATAAATGTAAAGAAGAACAAGGAACAAATTTCAAGAGGGAAGGGGAAAAAAAAACCCTATGATTCAAAACAACATCCACAGAAGATAGACTTGACTCCCTTGAGTAGTTTAAGTAAAAGTTTAGACACCATAGAAATCAAATAGATAATATCCACATCCTTCCTTACTATTAACAAATGATAAACTACTACAGTAGAAAGTGATTTAGTTGGAAACACTCATTTAGATAGTTTTGTTCAACTCTTTTTTAAAGGAATGCACTTTGTAGAAGGCTGTCATCTGCTCATGGGGATATATCTATTGATTCAAAATAAAAATATATTGAAATTTTTAAGAAAGTGAAATGCATAACATATGTCAAAATGTTTTATAAACTCAAGCTATTTAGTAGGCATTGTAATGGTGTGATGGTGGTGTCAGACGAAGAAGCAGCAGTAATAGGTTATATATCCTTTTGATTTTTAAGGTTCTATTTCTTCCATTGAGATGATGGATAAATTTTGATACCTCCATATTTATTTGCTTAGTGTATACATAGTGACCAAAGAGACATATTTATGTCCCAGAGAATTTTTCTCTGTATATGTGTGTTTGCATATATATATATATATATAAATACACATATATTTATATATATGTATATATCCATATGTATTATATACAGACATGTTAGTGTCCATCATCCAATCATCCATCCATTTATCAATCTATCTACTCATCTGTCTCTGCATGTATGTACATGTATAAAAATGCATGTGAGTAATTTATTTATATATTGGCATGTGTAGATCTATATATTAGAGATCAGATGTATTTATATATTTGTGTATATTAAGGTCTCTATATATGCATGTATATATTTATTTATATACAAAATATACACACACATATTTTTATGTGTGTGCATATTCTGCAGAAACACAGTTGGAGCTAACACAGTGTTTTTAACAGTAACAACAGATGAAAGAGAAAAGTCTTAGATCTCTAGCTGCTTTTCTTTGTAGGTCAGCTGCTCCTAAGGCGTGCATTAGATCCTTCTCTAGGTAGTGCAAAAGGGTAAATTTTTAGAGGCTCCAATATGGGGAACTATTTCTTTCTTCAGTTTCTTTTACTTTGTGTTCTTATATCAAACAGAAATTATGCTTTAATATTGATTTTTTTGGTTTTAACAATAACAGCTAACATTCATATAGTGCTTACTGTGTACTATACACAATGCTAAGCATTTTAGAAGTATTACAATTTTTGATCCCACAACATTCTACAGTTGAGAAAGTTAAGACAAAGAGAGGTTAAATAGCTTGCCCAGGGTCATATAACTAGTAAGAGCATGAGACTGGATTTGAATTTAGATCTTCTTGAATTCATTAATTTCATTCATTGAAATGAATTAATTTCTAGATTCCTCATGCTCAGTTCCCTGTTCTTTCCAATACACTTTACTGTCTCAATAATGTTAATACTATTTTCTGGACTTCAGCAATCTTATAAACAGAACTCCTTAGTTCTTTAACAGTGAATTTGTTCTGATAGTCTTTTACCTCCAAAATCACCCTTTTATCTCTTCAGATCAGTAGAATTTTTCACAAAGACCATTGTGGATTACCAGTCTCTCTCAAGCAGCATCAAGAGTCCCATCTTCCATCCCTCAGCATGTGTTCCCAAAGTATAAGAAATATAAGTTAATATATGCTCCATTAGGCACCTTATCTAATTAGATTTGATTTATCCTAAACTAATTTTATATGTTAACAGCAAGTTGTACATAATATATCTACAGTTTCATGTGCAATCATCTTTTTTTTTCTGTATTCTACTACATCATGTAAATGCTTTTTTATTTTTTAATTTCAGAAGAAAAATGCCTAACCTGAATTCAAAATAGTTCATTCATCCCTTGGAGTTCAAAAAATTTGAAATGCTAGAGATCAATGATTAAAACCCAAGTGGGAAACTAGTTCAAATTGTTAAAAAATATATGAATCTAACATAATCTCTTAATTTCAATTTTGCTTAATTAGACAAAGACCATGGATCTTCTCATACTAAAACTCTCAGTCTAGAGCAACTCCCAAGTGAATTACTTCCCTCTTTGACCTCAACGTTTTCTCCCAAGTTGCTCTTTAGATTACTTTAGAATGTCTGAAGTCATTGACTTCTGTTCCTAGTATCTATTATTTGAATCCTATTCCCTAATTCTCTTCAACCAGCTTTTCTGACAGCCAGAACATTCTCTTATTCCCACTGACTATCCCTATAAAGTAAATATGCTCCAAAGATTCCTATAATAAACCATTCATTTCCCATATAGAGCCAACTCCTCCTCAGGTACTTGCCAAAATGCTCTTTGAAATCAGCAGCACTAAAAGCATTGATTTTTTAAAAAGTTTTTGCCAATATCTGTGCCTTGAATATCTAAAGTCTTTCAGAAGAATGGTGCCTTGAAGCAGACAGGCTGATGAGAAGGATCTGGGAATAACCTGTTCATAAAAAACAGAATGAGGCTTGGCCCTTATAGCCATATATTGAAATGAAAGAGGAAACCCATAAAAAGCTCTTGGTGTTCAGGGAAAAGGCAATATCTATTTAATGTGAAATATTGTGGCATTATGGTGTAGGGGGTAGCTGTGGGAAACACAGAAGTAGTAGCAGTGGGATGAGGACCCTCCCCAACTCTAATCAGCTGCACTGGCAGCTGAGGAGCAGTGTATGTTGTTCCTGCCAGATCTTGATGCCCTCTGGAGTCTGAAGCCAGAAACTGTAATTCCTGTGCCATAGTTTTTGACTTTTATAGTTATGGATTCAACATCTGTTGTGGGGCAGTCCCCTACAGATGCTATGATGTTGTCTAGCTAACAATGCAATCTGATTACTACTACTAATTGTCCCTAGAACTTAAGTTCCTAGAGTGGAAGGGCTGAAATGATACCTGTTTTGTTTTTGCTTTTCTGCTCTAGCACTTGTAATGTATCATGGGGGACTGGCCAATGAGAGTCTAGCTTTGATAAACATGTACTTTGAGCTCAGCTCCCACACATACTCAGGTAGTCTATGACCATTGTCTAATCCATTTACATTATGGTGAGGTAATGCTTTTAAATTTATTTCTAAGCATGGAACTAAGTATGAATATAAAATAACTGGTGATTCAACCTCACTGTTAAGGGTAGACCTGACTCAAGTTGGCATCCTGTTAAGTTTAGGTTTGATGTTAGAGAAGTGATACCCTCGTAGGTCTTTCATTGGTTAATCACAATCAATTGATAGAAAATATTTATTAAGCTTCTACTATATGTCGGTACTGTAGTAAATATTTGCCACACAAATGCAAAACAAAATAAAATAAAATAAAATAAAATAAAATGTGCTCTTATGTTGCCCCAACATGACACAGGGTGATGGTAGATGAAATCCCTAATCTGATGGAATCTTACAAAATGGTGAGGTTTTCTCAATAATGAGATTCTTAGGCATTGATAGAAAAGTCAGACAGAAGATTTGAGAAAAGATTTAGTTAGCAATAGTAGAGATGAGGGAGAGGAAGAATATTGTAGTACTTAGTCTGGGTAAATAGATCACCTCTTCTTACCCCACCCTCCCCATCCTCATATACATATAAACATGAGCAGGGCACTTTATAGTGACTCATATGGTCTTGGGACTTCTATCAAGTCTGTAGGGCCCCAAACAATATCTTTTTATTCTCTTAGGAATAAACATAAAATATAATTATTTTTATAATATAATATATACTTATAATGTTACATATGTATGTTATGTTTATAAGAAAATATATAACACATAATAGTGTGACAATTATAATTTATAATATATGTAATATATAATAAAATATAATAAACAGGAAACCACATCAATATGACTAAAGGTCAAAAGACATGGAACCTGACCTCCCCCACCCCCCAGTCAAATTTCAGGAGCTATTTTGTTACCTTTTAGGGAAAAAAATTGTCCTACACATGTCATGGATGTTGGAAGGAAGGGAAATCTGGTAAATATTGGCCTCATTATACTTGCTCTCTTTTCTCCCATTCAAGCAGGAAAAAAATAATTGCTGTAAACCTCCAGATGAGAGAGCTAGCTCTCTACTCTTCATACACAACATATCAGGAAGTAATGAGCAAATGGTCTCCTGTCTGAGTTGACCTGTTGATTCCTTCTGGCATTAGGCAAAGAAGTACTGGAGAAAGACTGAACCAGGTTGTGATCTGGTGAGCTTCAAAAAAAGATCCGGTTGAATCAGCTCATGCCAGTTTTCAGGCCATCAAAAACCTGAAAAATCTGCTTGACTCAACCCCATAATGGAGCAACCGCAAGATGTCGGTTTCTGCAAGTAAGGGAAAAAGGCTTTCTCCCACAGTTTTGCAATATTTAGAAGTGAACTTTATAATAGCATATTTATACAGTGCTTACTGCATGCCAGGCACAATTATTAGTTCATTTGATCCTCACAACATCCCTGGGAAGTAGGTGCTATTAATCCCATTTTATAGATGAAGAATTGAGACAACCACCAACTAAATAATTTGCTACAGATAGTGTTTATGACAGAACTTGAACGCAGATCTTCTTGACTCAAGACCCAGAACTGTATTCAGGTGCTATGGGATGTGGGCTTTAGAGCACCCAATCTGATCCAAAGACTCTCTCTATGGACTAAAGTCCATTATAGGGGAGAGTATGCTTCTGGGTTTGGGAGAAATGTTCTTATTTTATTATCAAACTGTGCATACCCTTTGACCCAACAGCATTTCTATTGGGTTTATATCCCAAAGAGATATTAAAGGAAGGAAAGGGCCCCACATGTGCAAGAATGTTTGTGGCAGCCCTTTTTGTAGTGGCTAGAAACTGGAAACCGAATGGATGCCCATCATTTGGAGAGTGGCTGAATAAATTATGGTATATGAATGTTATGGAATATTATTGCTCTGTAAGAAACGACCAGCAGGACGATTTCAGAGAGGCCTGGAGGGACTTGCATGAACTGATGCTGAGTGAAATGAGCAGAACCAGGAGATCATTATACATAGCAACAACAATATTACATGATGATCAATTCTGATGGACATGGCTCTCTTCAATAATGAGATGTTTCAAACCAGTTCCAATTGTTCACTGAAGAAAGCCATATACACCCAGAGAGAGGCCTGTGGGAATTGAGTGTGGACCACAACACAGCATTTTAACACTTTCTGTGAATATTTGCTTTCATTTTGTTTTCCTTTTTAGGTTGTTTTTTTTCTCTTTAGATCTGATTTTTCTTGTGCAGTAAGATAACTGTATAGATATGTATATATATATTGAATTTGTCATATAATTTAACATATTTAACATGTATTAGACTACCTGTCATCTAGGGGTGGAGGTGGGGGGAAGGAGGGGAAAAATCTGGAACAAAAAAAAATTTGCAAAGGTCAATGCAGAAAAATCACTCATATGTTCTGTAAATAAAAAGGTCTAACTAAAAAAAAAGAAATGTTCTTATTTTAGTTCTTGCCTTATTCAATGAAAATACTTTTGTATGAGTTGCTAGGAGTAGAGAGATACACACCAGCCAACCAGAAGAGGCTTAAGGGGAGAATTAACTTAGTTAGCTTCTGGGATTCTGAGCCCTTTCTTTCCCACTGATTTATAGGATCCAGAGGCCAGGCAAGCCAGATTTCCCTATTGAAGGATATAAAGCAACTATTTGTTCGAGTCCTTCATTTTATGGCTCTTCTTGAGGACAACCTAGACACCCCAGTGAAAGACAACCTCAGGACTATACAGGGGCATTTAGATGATCAAAAAGCCCTATCTATCTAAGGTATATCATGAGGACTCCTGTTAAGTTACACCTTTGCTACATGTGTTCTATAAGCTTAAAGCCACTCTCCCCAAAGGACCTTCTTTATGGAAGGTGATGGTGTGTCCCAGGCTTCAGGGGGAAATATTTCTGTAATGATTTAATTTACCATACATATTAAAAATTATGTTGCTAATAGTTAATTAACTATGGCTTGCTGGAAATCATTGAGGAATGTGCCAGATGGGGGCCTTGTGAGTGATCGTTTTAGACAATGCTAACCCTTTTGGGTCATCTGTAGAACTCTAAGGAGAAGAAATAGTTATTGCCTTCTGAGAATCTAACCTATTGGTGCTTTGGGGAGTTTAGTTTAGTGAACCCAGACTGGTGATGGTAAAGGAGGTAGTTGGGGCAAATTCTTACAAAACACATGAATTCCATTTTTCCCAAGTAGCATGAATATGTAGTTGATAGAGAATTATCCTTATAGGCAGGGATAAATACTGCTTCTGATTTATACTGGATGTGACCTTTTGGCAAATCATTTAATCTCTCAGTGACTGCTAGAAATTCTTTAAAACTATAAATTTCCAAAATGGGGCAGTACTTCATTACAATAACAATAAAGAAACAAATATTCAATCAAACAAATAAATCTATAGAATTTCCTATTCAGATATGACAGTATATAATTGGTCTTACACTGGAGTTCTGATTAGCAATTTTCTAAAGTCAACTATCTACAGACTTGAGTTTGAGCTTGTAATGTCAGATTATGAATTTTTTTTAACAATTAGCTTATACTTTTAAAAAAAAGTATTGATTGTGCAATGTGCTTTTTATTTTACTTTGTATCCTATATCCCATATAATTCAGGAGCTCCCTTGCTACCTCAGGTTCTAAGTCTAATATTTGGGGATAATCAAAGGTAAGCAAATACAACTTAAATCTCAATATACTCCATTCTTTACAATATTCTATGAAACATAAATGCAAGAGTAAAACTTTTAGGTAAAACAAAATAGTAGAATAAATAAAAAGGGAAATTCATCTATAGAAAGAAGGCACAATTTTCAGATTCTTGCTGCCATTAGTCTCAAGGAAATACTCTTTAGAAAACTTATTGTGCTAAGGATAAATGTTTACTAGACTACTTCTCAAGGCTTTATTTTGCCAAGAACCACTATGCAACCCTTAATTTCCCCTCTATCTCCACAAATGGCAATCTTCTCTGCCTCTGAAGTTGTCATGTACTACTACTTAGCTACCATGGGTTGAAGGTGCCCCAGATAAGTGGGTATTTTTGCAAAGGAAATTTGTCCCTTATTTGGAAGGATACCAATTTAATATGCTTGAACTCAACCCATTTTCACTTGTTGCTTAGCACCACAGCTGCAGAGACATGAAAAGGGTCTTTAGGTAGTTATCAAAACACATTTCCCCATCCCCAGATAATCATACTCCCTATCTCCATATAGGAACTACTCACAGCTCTTTAGATATTTAAGTTGACATAAATAAATTCTTTTATCTCCTAGTCTCCATTAAGTTTGTGGAAGAGAATAGTGGAGTCCTATGAATTACTTTGCTCCTTCTATAATTCTCAATGCAGATTTAATACTGGAAGGTCCAGTGGGACAGAGTTCACAAATGTTCAGTCTTGCTACTATAACCAACTCTTGGCTTCCTTAAACATCTAGGAGAGATGTGAAAAAGTATAAATGAAGTAAGATAAAAAACTAATCAGAACTAAACTTTTGCATTAAAAGAATAGATGATAATCCACAATTTATAATTTGAAGGTTTGGGAAGGAAGAGTCTGAGCAGTAAAAAGAGATGTCCAATACATAATTTGGATTCAGGTTAATTCTTTAAAAAGCAATGCTTATTATTTGTAATTATCATTTGGGAACTGATCTGTCATACCTGGGGAACTCTCCTTAATAATGGAATGAGTACTATTCACATTATAGGATTTGCTGAAAAGTATTGAGAATAGAGTAATTATACCTTAATTGTGGGGAAAGTACCTTAATGGTTTAGATACAAAGTCAATAGCAATCAAACTACTGTTTCCTGAGAATAAAATCACCCTTTATTGTTATCATCTCCACTTGATCTGTCAAATCAAAAATGATTTTCAAAATGAGTTGACACTGGTCAGATCTCTTTTATAATCACACGCCAAGATGATTATGCACACACTGCAAATACAGAGGCCCTCTTCTCCAGTCATTTATTTCTATGATGCTGCTTTATGAAAAAAAATAGAAAAGATGTGATTTTGAGTACAGGTTCACAAAAAAAAAAAAAAAAAAAAACCCAGAACCGCCAAGCTGGAATATAATTGTAGGCTGTATTATTAACTGAAAGGCTGGCATCATTTCAGTGTAAAAAAAAAAAAAAATTCCAGTTAAGGGAATGAGGACCCCCCCCCTTTTTTTTTATCATGAAAGAGCTTGTGTATGCATATTATGAGGGATTTTCCCGAGCCTTATTCTTAAACAGATTACACTATTCAAAGTCTCAAAGAATCAAAATGGTGCTCAGCTGGGGCAGTCAATATGCAGTCTAAACATGTGACAGATGCAGAGACAACTTCAAAGATGCCATTACAACTGCCTGTGGAGATATTTAAGGAGCCAGATGCTACTGCTTCATGTTTTCCAGAGCTCAAAATGTGTCCTGGGGTCACCTTCCAAAGAGGGGGTGGTTCCCTTGGGCTGAGAAGCAAAACTCCACCTAGGCTCATTTGTGGTGGTTGTTTCCCCAGGTATGGGTCAGGGAAGCTCCAGAGTCCTGTTCTCAGAGAGATCAAGTATGTGCCATTTGTTATTCTTTTTAGAAGCAGAAAAGCACAATTTCAAGGCAATATGTATGCCTTTCATACAACTAAAGCACTCCCATCTCAAAAGCGTAATTTATCCCTTCATATTGCCATGGAAGCATTTTATAAACTTTTGATATTATTTAGAAGATAAAGGGGATCATAAATATACTCATTACTATTAACTGCATTCTCCCCCTTTTCTGTATGTGAGGAATAAATTATTGGGGAATACCTAGCGTATTATTAAGTGTGTGTTTGTTTTCATCACTGCTGTTTACTCAAGAAGAACTTAAATTACAGAACAAGATTTACTGACCTATTATGAAGTTAATGGTACAGAGGTAAAAGATGTACAAACATTACTAGTTTCTGTTTTGTGAAAATACCTTTTTTTCTTTCCTGTTTCATTTTATTTTGTAACTTAAGTAGAATAGACTTTGAAAGTAAGCTGACCAGTTCTAAATATAGTTGTGTGGGTTTATTGTCAAGTAATGGATGATAGGAAAATAAAGAGAACTTATAAGAGAAAAATTAACTTCAGCAAATAAAAAAAAACATAGGAAATGTGAATTACTTTAAAACTGTAGAGACATATTTTTTATGGAAAAAGGTTTAATCTCTCAGAGTTTATGCCTCTCATTATATGTACTGATGTATACTAGCCTATTATCTGTTCAATCTAGCCCTTAGAGAGATTATTTTATTAATTCTTAAATTGAAATTTGTGGCATATGAAAAAACCACTTTTCCCATAATTATCTACATGAAAAGGGATGGCTATAAGTGGAAAATAAATAGCAAAGGATATTTTTCTTTCTAATGTAAACATCTGGCAGTAATCCTTGCTTACACAATTAATGGGCATTTAATTGGCAATGATCAGTTTATTGCAGCAATATGAAGTGAATGTTTCCCCAGGAACAAACAGCTGTTGCAAGAATTTCACAGTGATTTAGCAAACACCAGGTGATAGCTGTATCCAGAATGAAGGGCTCTTTTTCCAAGCAAATAGCAGTAGATCAGGAAAATGAATGAGTCTGAGAGAAGCATGGCTGGAGAGATCTGATTGTCACTGACATTAGGATTTGTTTAAGATTCAAGCATACTAAAACAACTGATTAACCATGTTAAATATTATCCGTGGCTCTAATATAAAGGAAAAGAATGATTTGCTAAAGAAGCAAATACAAAGTTATCATGGGATAAATATATTGAAAAGTGATATTTTTGCTTGTTTTATACACATAATAGCTGAGGAAACTTTATTCATATTTTAATAGTTCCTGCTCTTAAGTGCCCTGTAACTTTTGATAGTCATGATTCTAATTCTTGATTAAAAAGTTATTGAAGTCATTCAGCAGTTACTGACAATTATATTTTTACTTAATAGATTTTATTCAACTGTCTAAAATTAAATGCACCTCTTTTTAATTTGCATTGCTTGTGAGCTACTTTTCCATTAACGTTTAAATAAAAAGGGTTTTTTTTTTCATTTTTCATTATGCACTCATTACTAATTTAATAAGATGATAATAGTTATGCAAACTTTCTGTTACTTCTCAGCTTTTGGTACAGATTAAATTTTATGTTTTAAATGTAGCACCCTGGCAACTTAATGCTATTTCCTAAAGCTTGGTTTCATTAGTGAGAAAAGTAATTTTATTTCCTCAAAATGCTTTTATTTACTATACTATTTAGTATTAGCTTATGCCAGAGTCTACAAACAATAAGCAAAAATGAACAAAGCATGAAAGGCCAATTTATAGAACAATGCTTTTATTTTTCATGTATGCGTTCTACAGTAATTCATCTCCATGACAAAAGCAGACAATCAATCATCTTCTATTGTGTTTTTTTTCAATAAAATTACCCTTCTTGATGTAACAAAAGAAGGCTGCCTAAGTAAAGGGAATATTCTTACATGTAAAATCAATAAATTGACCATACTTCAGAAAACCTTTACTCATTAATATGACAATGCAGTTTAGAACTTCACTTAGCCATATTTATATTCAATTATTGTTGAATAGCATTGTTCTTTTCTCTTATTCTAGAAAACAACAAGAAACAAGTAAGCAGCCTCAAAAAATGCTTTAAATATATCAATGGCAAAACTTTAGTAACTTCACAATGCTAATGTCTTGGCACATTATCAGAGTGCAAAATAGAAATGTTGATGGATTATAAAACAAAACTCTGCAAGTCTGAAACTATGCTGTATGGTATGGTATATGTGCTTTAGGGTACTTATGAAACTAAAATTAAACATGATCAGTTTATATAGCTGAAAGCAAGCTGATATCAAACCAATAAATAGGATATGTTTTCAAAGGGGGAAATATTATTGAATAGATTTCAACTCTATCTTTAGTTTCTTCTCTTTTATAGAAAAAAGCGATATAACTAGTATGTCAAATGCAGAAATACTAGAGCAGTTCAAATTCTGAAACAGGAGTGACCCAGCCCCAGGCAGCTAAATTGGCCATTAAGTGTTCAGCCAATGAGGTTGTATTTAACTATGAAGTCCTCCACCAAAATGGAGATATACATTTAAGGTCAAAATGTTAAAAGTTTGTTGTAGTTTTCTAGCTAACGCTAGTTCCATGACTGAGGTCAGCATTTCATTTCCATATGGCTTCTGTGTACAACACTGTCTGGGTCATGGCTCTAAATTTCTCTCACAGAGATGGAATTACAGTAAAACTCTTAGATTAAAACATGAATAGTTTCTATATAACCCAGCAGAGTAACAGGATTAAGTTAAGCTAATAATACTGCATGTCATTAACTAGCACAAAATTCAGATGACTTTAGAACCCCTGAAGACTTTCTTTAATTGTATTTTCTTTTTTCTGAATTAATGAGGCCAGGCCATAACATGTTTCAAGAAAATGAAGTCTTTTGTTACAGAAATGCAAATGTGATGGCATGGCATCTAAGATATTAGACAATATAGATGGTTGTGAGAATATTTTCATTGAATTATAAATGGACATCCCAATAATTCAGACATCTATTATCTAATTAAATTTTCTGAATATTTTGCTATCATTTAAACACCTCATAGTATTAATTGTTTGGGAATTTATAGTACCCGTGCAAGTTAATAATCCACACTGTCAAGGGAAAATAATTCTATATTTAGCATAGAGAAGGAGAATAACCTTGTTTTGGTTGAAAATGTACTTATATTTGAAAACACGCAGCTATTGATTTGAAGAGTACAAACAGGAACTGCCAGAAGTAAAATTTAAACATACAAAAATAAACAATGGAAACATCACTGCATGGTATTATAAATATATACAAATTACATGCATCAGGAGAAACTTTTTCTTAAAAATTTCACAACCAGAACATTATTTTTTTTAAAAAAATAAATGTTTATCATAGCCAATCTGCTTTAGATTCATTTTATGACAAATTTATATTTCCTTTGATTTACATTCCAGGAAGTATAATGCAATGAAAAATAATCCAATGAGAGTGAAATCAGGGAAAAATAACTACTGCTACTTCAGAGTCCCAGAGATTTTTCTCTAAATTTTCCCTTTTCCAGAGACCACTGGTGGTGGATGCAAGGGGTAAAGAAGTGATTAAACCTGAGTCTAAAAGATGAGAGTTCAAATCTAGCATCAGATATTTATTAGCTATGTGAACTTAGTCAAGGAACAAACTTAATTTTTTTCCAATTCTAAAATGGAGATACTAATAGCATTTCTTGCCCTCCTTCCACTCCCTTGTGAGAATCAAATGGGATAAAGTGCTTAGCACAGCATCTGACTATAAAAGTCAAATTATAAAAAAAAAAATAAAAAGATCATGTTATTTTAAACTCTTCAAGAACATTCATTTTTCTCTCTCCTCATCTATGTTCTACTAAAAAAAAACCCTGAAAATAGAAGAAATAACAAACTTAGCAACTAGATTATCTTTTAAAATGTTAAAGCAATAGTAAAATAGAAATTGGGATAGCTAGATGATGCAGTGGATATAGCATCAGCCTTGAAATCAGGAAGACCTGAATTCAAATGTGACCTCAGTCATTTAATACTTACTAACTATGTAATCCTAGGCAAGGCACTTAACCCCAAATGCCTCACCAAACATAAATAAATAAATAACTCATGGAAAGTCTAGAACAGTGAGAATTTGCTGTTGCTTTCTACTTCAGAAAACATTCTGCCTCAGCTAACCCTCTTGTAGTCATTACAAAACATTTAGCTTTTCTTAATTTTTTCCTTCCCTTTGCAAAAAAAGTAAATAACAGTGACTTTTTTTAAAATAACATTTTTATTTCCCAACTTATCTACTTCCATTTTCCTCTCTCAGAAATATATCATTTATAGAAAGAATTTAAAAACAAAATTAAAAATAGTTCAGCAAACCTAACAACACACACAAAAATTAACTTTATAGGCAGGATTCCACTCCCAAAGATGCCCACCATTGCAAAGAAAGGAAAGATTCCACCTTATATCTCTTCTTTGTGGTAAAGCTTAGCCATTATAATTTCCCAACATTCTGTTTTGATTGCTTTGTTCTTCTTCCAATTTATTTTGTTGTACAGTCATTGTATAAACAATAGTTCTGATTCTTCATTTTGCATCCATTTATATATCTTCTCATGCTTCTCTTTATTCATCAAATCCACAAGTTTTTATGGCAAAAAGAAATTCTACTATATCATGTACTGCACTCTTTTGATCTTGAACCAATTTATGTCTACTTTGTTTTCATTATTTTGCTGCTAGAAGGAAAAATTAATTAAAATATTTTTGTATATAAGTGTCTCACTTTAAAATGATATTCTTTAGGTACTTATAGATGAAAAGATTTGGACAGTTTAATAATTTTATTAGCCTAATTGCAAATTTATTTTCAGCATTTTTGGGCAGGTGGATGAATTAATTTATTTTCCAATAGTATATTGATGTTTTCATTTTTCTATAATCCCTCCAACATATAGTTTATATTTCATCAATTTTGCCAATTTTTAGAAACATAAATATGAATCCTGTCTTATTTTATTTTGTATTTCTCTGATTATGTGCTTTCTATCTTATGATGCTTCATAGTTGCTCATTTTTAGAAGTTTCCTTATTAAAAATAAAAATTTAAAAAGACAAAAAATTTAAATAACAAGTTTACTTATATACTTTGACAATTTATTTATTGGATATCATATTTTGTTCTTGACACATTTCCCTTAGTTACTTTTATATGCCTTTAATATCAGAAGATTTTTTTTTTAATAAGCAGTATTTTTCTTTCTTAGTCAAGTGCATTCCTTATCTTAAGAGCAAATTTTTTCCAGTCAGTCATTTAGCATTTATAAGGTGCCAGGCATTGTGCTAAACTCAGGTGATATAAAGAAAGGCCAAAAAAAAAAAAATCTTGCCCTGAAAGAGCTCACAATGTAATGGGGGTAGACAATATACAATCAACTATGTACAATTAAAATATTCAAGGTAAATTGGGTGTGATTTCAGAGAGAAGGCATTAAGTTAGACAATTGAAGAAGGCCTCTCACAGAAGATGGGATAGAAGCTAAAACTTGAAGAAAGCCAAAGAAGTTTAGAAGCAAAGAACAGTGGAAATATTCAGAATGAAGAGATAACATATTATATGCAGCAAAGAGGCCAGAGTCACTGGATTACTGAATATATGGAAGGGAATAAAGTGTAATAATACTGGAAAGTTAGTAAAGACACCAGTCATGAAAGACAGATAATTTTATATTTGATTGTTTATTCATAGATCAAATATATGTGTTTATATATATATATATATATATATATATATATATATATATAAAATATATGTTATAGGAACTATAAGTTATAGGACCTCTACTGCAAGGTGCAAGGTCAAGGTGATGTTGTGAGATTAGCATTTTATAATGGTCAATTTGGCAGCTGAATGGATAATACAATTAAGCAGTGATAAATTTGAGAGGATTCCAAACAGTAGATTACAGTTTTAGTTATGGAGTGATGAATTCTTGCTCCAGGGTATTTGCAGTTTTAGAGGAGAAAAGGTGCTTGTAAAAGCAATGTTGTGACAAAATTCAATGGCTGATTGAATTGAAGGGATGAGAGAATGAAGAGTTGAAGTGCTACTCAAGTTGTGAGCCTGAATGACTGGAAGGTCCTTGGTTCTTTCAACAATAATGGGAAAATTAGGATGAAAGGTGGATTTGGGGAGAAAGTTAATGAGTGGGGCAGCTAGGTGGCCCAGTGAATAGAGCACCATCCCTGAAGTCAGGAGGACCTGAGTTCAAATGTGGTCTCAGACACTTAACACTTCCTAGCTGTGTGACCCTGGGCAAGTCCCTTAACCTCAAATGCCTCAGCAAAAAGCTAAAAAAAAAAAAAGAAAAAAGAAAAAAGAAAAGAAAAGAAAATTAATGAGTTCAGTTTGGAACATGTTGAGTTTAAGATAGATGTGGAATATTCTGCTGAAGCTGCCTGAAAGTCAGATGGAGCCATCTGTCTGAAGGCAAAGGGGATTTTTGTTTTCATTTTCAGAAATCTTTTCAGTTTCTTGTAACTGAAATTATATATTTTATCTTTTTAATATCTATTATCCTTGTTTTATTAAGATTTCACCATCTAGCTATAGTTTTGGGGTGAGTGACTAAATGAATGAATAAAAATAATTTATCAAGCTATTACTAAGTGTAAGACATTGAGAATACCAATGAATTGGCAAAAGAGCAAGGGAGTTTTTACCTTTAACAGGAAGTTTCAATTGTGTCAGATGAAAAGTTCCTGTGGTCCTTCCAGTAAAACAACAATTTGGAAGGTAATGCATTTTCCTTACTATCATTTCCAATGATAAAGCCATTTCTAGTTCTAATATTGATCTACTTGACAGTTCTAAGGACTTTGATAGAGAGAACTTTATTTTTTCCAATTTTGAGTAGTATTGTCTTCTGAGAAGACAGAAGCTTTAGTACCCTCAAAGATGGATAATTAGTTGCATCATTGAATGTTAAAACATAAAGAACTGATAAACAAATGCAGAAAAGTAGACATATTAAAAATATTCTTTGCTGACAACAATAAATCAATCAATAAAGAGCTTTGAAAAAATTATTCAAATAAATTGGGACTAAATAGTTCTAATTTTTAAGGAATTATTATCTTCAATAATTTTTGTGCCTCCATTCCTATTTGGTCAGTTTTATGTCTTAAGAAATTTTTAATGTTTTTTTCTTTTTTTAAAATTTATTTTATTTTGCAGTTCTTTTTTTCTGAACTTTTTGTGTATCTTTTTCCATTTAGCCCATTCTGCTTTTTAAGAAGTTTTTCTATTCAATTGATTTTTGTGTCTCCTTTTTATCAAGTGGCCCTATCCTATCTGTTTAAGTATTTTCTTTAGTATTTTTGTGCATTATTTACCCAAGTATTGACTCTTTTTTTTCATGATTTTCTTGAATCACTCCTATTTCTCCACCCCCCCCTTTTTTTACTTCTCTTATTTGATTTAAAAAAAAAAGTTTTTTTGAGCTCGTTCAGGATTTTTTTTTTTTTTGGTCTGAGAATAATTCAAATTTTAAGGTTTTGGATGCAGAAGTTTTGACTTTGTTGTCTTCTTCTGAGTTTGAGTTTTGATATTTCCTGTCATCATAGTCATTTTCATAGGATGCTTTGTTACTATTGTTGCTGTTCTGTTTTTTGATATTTGCTCTTTTCTCTCCAAGCTATTTCTCAACTTTTGACTTTATGTTAAAGTTGGGCTTTACTCCATGGACGAAGGGGATACTACCCCAAACTTCAATTCATACTCTCTCTCTCTCTCTCTCTCTCTCTCTCTCTCTCTCTCTCTCTCTATCTCTCTCTCTATCTCTCTGTCTGTATTTATGTAACTGTTTTCAGTGTTAATTGGGTGGGTCTTTAAGTTTTCAGTTCTTCCAAGGTAGTGTGATCTACAGAGAAGTGTGTTTTTAACTACTTTCCTGGCTTATGTTTCAGTCTGTAAGCAAAACACAAGCACTCTTTTCCTTTCTGGAACTGTGACCAGGAACTGTCTCCACTTCTTGTGATTCCAAGTTCTGATATTTTAGTGCTTCTCCTCATGCTGAAACTGTTACACGGGACTGTGACTTGAATTTGAGTATAGACAATGCAACTAATTCCTACACCCAGTACCAGCAAAAGTACCCTGAAAATCTTCTTCTGATCAATTGTATGACCTCCTTACCATCAGCAGGTTGGAAGCTACAGTAGCTGCAATCACTGTTTATTCACTCACATCCTTAATCCCAAAGCCTGCTGCTGGTTTGCTGGAGTTTAGCCTGCACTCAACTGTGTTCAATGTGATAGACCTTTCCTGTCAATCTTCTAAGTTTTTTTGAGTTGTAAAATTTTTTTACCCGATGCTTTTGCAGATTCTGCTACTCCAGAATTTGTTTTATGGCATATTTAAAGTTGTTCAGAGGGGAATTTAGAAGAGTTCAGTAAAGTCCCAACCATTTCTCCATCATCTGGGATCCCTTATTTTAAATTTTAAGGATTCTATTACTTGGATAAGATTGTATCTTATATTAAAATGTTGTTCTAAAGCTTTTCATTTGTTTTAATTCTTTTTCTTTTAGCCTTCTTATTCAATTTATCACTTTAAAGAAATTCTCCTTCCCTCCAAATTCCTTCTTAATTTCTCTTAAGATTTTCACTTGATCTTGTGGGCAAATTATATATTCCTTTGAAGTTTTACTTGTAGGTATTATAGATTTATTCTCTTCTGAGTGTTTGTCTTGGGTTTCATTGTAGAATTTTTTGCTTGTTTGCTTATTCATTTTTTACCATTCAATTCCCAAATACGTTGAACAATTGCATAATTTTTTCTAATATTTATAAGCTCTTGTACTATTAAATTTCTTTGGAAAAGAAATTAATAAATGAAAAAAAGAAAAATAATCAAGGGACTAAATGATATAAAAGAGCAAAAAAAAATATTAGTCCAGAGATATTTACAAGTGGATTCTCTGAAATATTTAAAAATCAAATGATAAATTGATTTAATAATTAAAAGAAAAAACACTACCAAATCTTGTTAATAATACAAGTGTGATCATAAAACACAATCAGGAGGATGACAAAGCTAAGGAAGATACACAAAAATCACTAATAAATATGTATGCAATTAAAAAATTACAATCTTAAAAGAAATGCAGAAATATGAAAAAAATTATTCACTATGAGTAAGTTGGATCTATATTGGGTATGTAAGAATGTTTCCAAATTTAGAAAATGTTTAACAAAACTAGATGACAAAATGAAAATTATGCTTAAATTATTAGGTATAGGAAAAGATATTAGAAAATTTAAAAATTAATCCATGATACTTTAATAATTATAGATATATTTAATATGATCAAAGTTATATATATGAAAAGCTAATATTATTTATATGGACAATTACTAGAAATTTACACAATGAATACAGGGGTAAAGCAAGAATATCACAATTGGATATGATTCTAGGAATATTGTAATAGTAATAATTATAGTAGAAGAGAAAAGCATTGCAGGCAACACATAGAGAAAGAATAGATGAAATTATTCTTATTTGTAGATGAAATGATGGTTTGCTTAGGAAACTCTAGAGAACAATCAGAGAATTAATAGAATCTATAAAGTAGCGGGATAAAAGCAAATCCACAAAAATTATTAGAATTTCCATAAATAATAACAAAAACAAAAGAAAATAATAACAAAATAATAACAAAAAACAAAAAAGTGGTCAGTCCATCTAAAATTTCAACAAAATCCATAAAATATCTGGTAATCAACTTGCCTTTAATATATGACATACAATTATAAATCCTTATTTAAAGAAATAATAAAATCATTGCTTATACTTCTTCTGAAGCAAAAGAAGGAAATTATTATATTTACCAAAATTAATTTGCAGATAAAATACCACATCAATGACATGAAGAAGTAACTTTCAGTTAATGCATTTCCAGACAACAAAAATATTATAAAGTAATACCTGTCCAAATTATTTGGAATACTATAAACAATATGGAAAAATAGATTAGTGTGACATACAAGATAGCAATGACTCAAACAATTTTACTTAATCACTCATATTGAATGAATTCTCACACATAAATTATGGACAGATGGATTTTCTGTTTGATGATATCTAATGAGAAAACAGTTTGGGGAAATAAAACAATTTCAGACTAAAACCATACACAATTTTATCAGTTATCTCCAACTATACATGAGAAGCTATGAGGTACAGTGAAAGGAATGTTCCACTTGGAGTGCTGAACTTGGTATGACTAACCTTAATTCACACTTGTCATTTCCTGGCTATCTGACCTTGCATAAATTATGTTATCTCCAAAGGTGTAAGTTTCTTTATTTTTAAAACTATGACACTCAACTAAGGGACCTATAAAGTCCTTGTTTAAATCTATTATCTTCTCTAACTTGAACCTAAAAGATCACACCATTTTTTAATGGAAGAGAATCATTGTAAGTAACTTTAATAATTATGGAGAAATTCTTGACCAAATGTATTCAAATCCTAGGGAATTTTAAAGGTGTCATATACCCTAACATATTAAATACTAAAAAAGGCCCCAACTCAATCTTATCAACTTATTTACTGCATCTACTAACATGTTTTAAAACTATTTTAATTCTGTTATATCCAGGAAAATTGAAAATTAAATCAGAAATTCAGGCCATGAAGAAACATTGACACAAGAGAGAGTTTCTTAGGAGTCTGGCTAAAGCCATAAATACCAGACTTTAATCAATATGAGAATAAGCTAAATGCCAGAAAGGAATTAGATTTTCATTGTACATTGTCTATTTCTTGCTTTCACCTATTCAAACAAGTATAATGCTCCATAATTACAAATTATAAATCTGGAAATGGAAGCAACAGATAACTGTTAAACAACATTCTAGAACCCTTGAAAAGCAAGACAACATCCATAATATATTCCAGAGATGATATTTTTTTTCTTGTGCACAAGGGAGAAAATGCCAAACCATCCTAAATTATACCACTACTCCACCCCTTCATTTTAGGGAATTGTAATAGCACACAATCTCACTGCAGGCTTCAGGTTATATAGCAATCCCCACTTTCTTTCCTACCTGAGTCCCATACCAACTATGCAGTATATTCTTCAATAGATTTCATTTGAATGTATCTGTTTAGTTTGTTTTATTTTCCTTTTTCTTATCCTCCAAAATGTGGATACTGATTTACCATATACATGTTGAAATTTAAGTGAGAAGAAACTACTATTTAGACATAAAATTTTTTCCAATTAAAATTCTTAGAAGTCACAAAAATAGCTCTCATTAGAATTGCTTTACTGAGTGGTCTTAATTAGCTAAAGAAGGGACAGGGATCTTAAAAGATAAAATATAACTTTAATTACCTGCCATGAAAAGTTTTTAGACAAACCATATTCATGCTGCTAGGGTAAGGAATGGATGAATTTACTTGCTATTACCACATGGGTTAAAGCTACATTTTTCCTAGAGGATGACAAAGTTAAAACTTAATTGAGGTTGCAGTGTAAGGTGAGAGGGATGAATGGGTAAAGACTCAAATTATACCTTCTTTGACTTAATTTTCAAATAGCCTTTCGCTGTATTGACTTTCTTATTAATCACTTAGGGGCAAAAAAATCCCTTCATATGAGATTAGAGCCCTTCAGATTTCATATACGCCTAAAGACCATGCCAGTCCCCAGATTTTGTCCTAATGAGCAGATGAGGTTCCTTATGCAGATAGAAAGGGCATATATCTGCTTAAGCTAAGTAGATATCTTCTCTCCTTACTGCATATTTGTGCTATATTAATGTTAAGTAAACATTTTGTTTATTATTTAATGATCCACAAAACCAACATTTAGTTTTATTATTTAGCTGGCATTAAGAGGATGCTGGCATCAGGCTTGCCCCCAGTAAAAGAGAATTTGTCAGTTGGGATAAAATCACATTAAATATTTCTGATGAAAGATTGCTATTCTAGATGTATAGGGAATTAAGATAAATTACAAAGATGATTTACCCAATAAGTTATGAAAGGATATGAGCAAATAGTCCAAAGGATTATATATCAAGAGTTGGAAGGGATCCCAGACACCATACTGTTTAATTTCTTCAATTTAAAGATAAAGGTAATTGAGCCTCAAAGACATTAAATGCTTCTTCAAGGTCACAGAATTGTTGTTCAACCTTCATTTTGGAAGAGGACCAGTGACATCACAGGGTGATGTATTGAATTGCACATAAATTGGATGTCAGTGAGGCAGGGCTGAGTAAAGTCATCACCTTCAACTCTCTTTTCCAGGATCTTTCAAGTTCAGTTTCAAGATTAAAGTCAGGACGATTGGAAATGGCTCAGGATACAGTAGATGATCTTGGTGTCTTCAGTGTTTGACCAAACTCCAAACATTCCAAGGTGCCTACTTCAGCTGCCTTCCAGATTATTTTTTATTGATTTTTTTTTATTTTAAGCTTTTTATTTGTATAACATATGTATGGGTAGTTCCCCAACCTTGATCTTTACAAAGCTTTCCAATACAAATTTTACCCCCAGTCCCCTCCCCTTCCCTAGATGGCAGGAAGTCCACATGTTAATAATGTTGAAATGCTTGAGAAGTTATGCAAGAAAAATCCTATCTACAAGAAAAAAAAAGAATCAGAGAAAGGCAACACAATGCAAGCAAATGCCAATAGAGATCATGAAAATGTTACGTTGTGGTCCATATTTCATGTCCCTCTTTCTGGGTGTATATGGTTTTCTTCAGTGAACAACTGGAACTGGTTTAAGACAATTCTTTATTGCAGAGAGCCATATCCATCAGAATTGATCATCATGTAATATTGATGTTGCTGTATATGATGATCTCCTGGTTCTGCTCGTTTCACTCAGCATCAGTTCATGCAAGTCCCTCCAGGCCTCTCTGAGATCATCCTGCTGGTCGTTTCTTACAGAGCAATAATATTCCATAACATTCATATACCATAATTTATTCAGCCACTCTCCAATTGATGGGCATCCATTCAGTTTCCAGTTTCTAGCCACTACAAAAAGGGCTGCCACAAACATTCTTGCACATGTGGGGCCCTTTCCCTCCTCTAAGATCTCTTTGGGATATAAGCCCAATAGAAATCCTGCTGGGTCAAAGGGTATGCATAGTTTGATAACTTTTTGAGCATAGCTCCAAATTGCTCTCCAGAATGGTTGGATCCGTTCACAGTTCCACCAACAATGTATTAGTGTCCCAGTTTTCCCACATCCCCTCCAACATTCATCGTTATCTTTTCCTGTCATTTTAGCCAATCTGACAGGTGTGTAGTGGTATCTCAGAGTTGTCTTAATTTGCATTTCTCTGATCAATAGTGATTTGGAGCAACTTTTCATATGACTAGAGATGGTTTTAATTTCATCATCTGAAAATTGTCTGTTCATATCCCTTGACCACTTATCTATTGAAGAGTGGTTTATATTCTTATATATATGAGACAATTCTCTATATATTTTAGAAATGAGGCCTTTATCAGAACCCTTAAATGTAAAGATGATTTCCCAATTTGATGCTTCCCTCCTAATCTTGTCTGCATTTGTTTTGTTTGTACAGAAACTTTTTAACTTAATATAGTCAAAATTATCCATCTGGTGTTCAATTAGGAGTTCCAAGTCTTCTTTGGACATAAATTTGTTCCACCTCCACAGGTCTGAGAGATAAACTATATTACGTTCCTCTAACTTGCTTACAAAGTCCCTCTTTATATCTAGATCATGAACCCATTTAGATCTTATCTTGGTATGTGGTGTTAGGTATGGGTCAAGCCCTAATTTCTTCCACACTAGTTTCCAATTTTCCCAGCAGTTTTTGCCAAATTGCCTTCCAGATTATTGGAACAAATTGTTCTCATCTACCATACCTATTTCACAGGCTCTTAATTCACCTGCAGATTTGAGGCCCTTTAGTTAATCTCAACCTAGTTTACCCTCCTGGATCCAAAAGTGAGAGTTTGGAGACAAGTAGACACCAAAGGCTGTTGAACAACTCTGAAAAGTTCTGGGCAAGCCCTCATATCAGAGATTCTAGTTTTCCCTGAACACTGAACCAAATACATTCACATAATTACTCTGTGAGAGATAAAAAAGTTTTCAGATAGGAACTATCTATATACATGTGAAAGATTACTCACCAAAACTAATTAAGAGAAATAAAAATTAAAACAACCCTTAGTTATTACCTCAAATGAGCAGTTTGATGAAAAATGACAAAAAAAAATGCAAACAATCTATTTTGAAAAGACTATTTAAAAGGTTTTGGGGAAGACAGGAATGCTTTGTTGCAGTTGTAAATTGGACCAATCAAACAGAAAAAAGTGGAATTTTGCACATATAAATGAAAACATCCATACTTTTTGACAGAATTCTAATATATACTTCTAGTATATACGCACTAAGTATATTCTAGTCAAAGCAAGCTCTATAAATAACAAATTAGTGTAACTTTTTTTGTGATAGAAAAAAATTAGATGCCATCATCAAAAATAAAAAAAGGGTGAACTTACCACCAATGAAAAAGAAATTAAAAAAGATAATTAGGATAAATTTTGCCCAACTGTATACCAACAAAAATGATAATCTAATTGAAATGGATGAATATTTACAAAAATTTAAATTGCCCAGATTAATAGAAGAGGAAGGAAATTATTTAAATAGCCATATTTTAGAAAAAGAAATTGAACAAGCCATCAATAAACTACTTAAGAAAAAATCTCCAGACTCAGATGGATTTACAAGTGAATTCTACCAAACATTTAAACAAAAAATAATTCCAATAATATATAAACTATTTTGAAAAATAGGTAAAGGAGTCCTGCTAGATTCCCTCCATGACACAAATACGGTGCTGATAGCTAAACCAGGAAGAGCCAAAATGGAGAAAGAAAATTACTGACCAATTTCCATAATGGTTATTGATGCAATAATTTTAAATAAAATATTAGCAAAGAGATTATAGCAACTTGTCAGCAGGATAATACACTATAATCAAGTAGGATTTATACCGGGAATGCAGGGCTGGTTCAATGTGAGGAAAACTATTACCATAACTTACTGTATCAATAACAAAACTAACAAATCATATGATAACATCAGTAAATGCAAAAAAATATTTTGACATTCATTCCCATTAGAAATACTAGAGAGCATGGGAATAAAGGGAATTTTCCTTAAATTGATAAGCAACTAAAATCATCAGCAAACATTATTTGTAATAGAGAGAGCTGAATTCATTCCCAATAAGAACAGGGGTGAAACAAGGATGCCAATTATCATCACTATTATTCAATATTGAATACTAGAAATATTGAATATTGAATTGAAACTAGAAATGCTGATGTTAGTAATAAGAAAATAAAAAGAAATTAAGGAAATGAGAAAATAAAATTATCATTCTTTGCAGATAACAAGATGATGTAATTAGAGAATACTGGAGAAGCATCCAAAAACCTACTTGAAAAAGTTAACATCTTTAGCAAAGTTGCAAGATGTAAAATAAACAACACAAATCATCAGCATTTCTACATATTACAGACAAAGACCAGCTGTAAGAGATAGAAAGAGAAATTCCTTTTAAAATAATTGTAGACAAAATTAAATAGTTGCATGTCTACCTGCCAAGGGAAACCCAGAAACTATAGGAACAAAATTGCAAAAGGCTTCTCACATAAATAAAGTCAAATCTAAACAATTGGAAAAATATTAATTTCTGATGAGTAGGATGAGAGAATATAATAAAGATGACAATGCTGCCAAAATTGATCTATTTGTTCAGGATCATACTAATCAAACTGTCAAAAAAATATTTTATACAGTTAGAAAAAAATACTAAGAAAATTCATCTGAAAGAACAAAACAGCAACAATATCAAGGGAATTAATGAAAAAAATACAAATAATGATGGCCTGGAAGTACCATACCTAAAACTATTTTAAAGTAGCAGTCATCAAAATTATTTGTTACTGGAAAATAAATAGATTGGTGGATCACTGGAATAGATTTGATAAACATGACACAATAATCAATGAATATAGTAATGTAGTATTTGATAAATCCCCCAGCTTCACTTTCTGGAATAAGAACTCAGTATTTGACAACATTTCTGGGAAAACTGGAAAATAATGTCAGAAACTTCACAGAGACGTACATCTCACCCTCCATACTAGATTAAAAACAAAATGGGTAGTACATGAACTGCACTTAAAAAGTGATACCAACAGCAAATTAAGAAGGCAAGGGATAGTATGCCTATGAGATTTTTGGAAAAGGGAGGAATTTATGACCAAAGAAGAACTAGAGAACATCATGAAAGGAAAAATGGACAACTTTGATTACATTAAATTAAAAAGGTTTTGGACCATAAAACCCAACAACAAGCAAGATTAAAAAGGAAGTACAAAGCTGGGGAAAACTTATTACAGCCAGTATTTCTGATAAATGTCTCATTACTAAAATAAATAAAGGACTGTGTCAAATTTGTAATACTATAAGTCATTTCCCCAACTTATAAGTGGTCAAAGGATTTGAACAATTTTCAGAAGACAAAATTAAAGCCATCTACAGTCATATGAAAAGATGCTTTAAATCACTATTCATTAGAGAAATGCAAATTAAAACAACTCTTGTGTACCATCTCACACCTCTCAGATTGGCTAAGATGACAGGCAAAGAGAATGATAAATGTTGGAGGGGATGTGGGAAAAATGGGACACTAATACATTGTTGGTGGAATTGTGAAATGATCCAATCATTTGGAGAGCATTTAGAACTAAGCCCAAAAGGATATAGAATTGTGCATATCTTTTGATCTAACAGTGCCATCACTGGGGCTTTCTCCCAAAAAAACTCATAAAGAAAAGGACCCACATGTGCAAAAAATGTTTGTAGCATCTGTTTTTCTGGTGGCAAAGGATTGGAAAATGAATAGATCCTATCAATTGAGGAACGCCTTAATAAATTGTGGTATATGAAAGTAATGTAATATTGTTCTATGAAAATCAATAAACAAGATGATTTTAGAAATACCTGGAGATATTTACACAAACTGATACTTAGAGAAACAGGCAGAATCAGGAATACAGTATGCACTATAACAGAAAGATTGGGTGATGATAAACTATAAAAGATTTGTTTGTTAGCAATTCAGTGATTCAAGACAATCACAATAAACTTTGGGAAGAAAATGCTGTCTGCATTCAGGAAGAGAACTATGAAGACTTTATGTTAATCAAAATATGATATATTCACTTTTTTCCCCTTTTTCTTCTGTTTTATTTTTCTTGGATTTTTTTTTACTTTTTGTTCTATTTTTTCTCTCCTAACATTACTCATAAAGAATGTATATTAAAAATAATGTACATGTATAACCAGAAAAAAATAAAACTATAATTAAAAAAGAAACAAACAAAAAAGACCAAAAAAATGAACAGTTTAGCTTAAGGTCTTGGAAGTAACAAAGAAATGAAAATAATTTTGCATTGAATAAAAAATGTGAACAAAGTAAAAAAAAGAAAGAAAGACAAAGAAAAGTATCCCCCCACCGGGGGCCGGCCCCCCCGCGAGGGATGAATCATAGAATGGCTAAATGAATTATGAACCTGATGGAATGTTGTTGCTCTATAAGAAACACCAAAACCCAGGAATCAAAGAAATTTAAGAAACGTAACACTAAATGACACAGATTGATAGAAGCAGAATGAGGCAAAAAATATGAAAGAATAAAATGAAAATGAATATTGTATCATTATAATAGCCATGTCTAAACTAGGGATTTTGCCTTTACTATAAAAGTATAGAAGTGATGGACTCTGAATGTGGAATACTGCATGATTCTATATTAGTTTACCCCCCCCCATCTGTTTGTCTCTTTCTTAATCTTTATAAGGGATAGACACATGTACACATGTACACACACATACATATATGCATGAAAATGACATATAATTATTTCTCCTTTAGTATAAAACTTGATGACTCAGTACCATAGTTTGGACATATTATAAATTTAAGAAAATTAGAAATGTCCTTGAATGGGAAAGATTGACTAAAAACTAATTGCAAATTAAATAATCTAATTCTAAAAATGAGTGGTCAAATAACAAATCACAGAAACAATCCGTAATTCCATTTGAGATAATGACATTATTAAACAATATAACAAAACCTATGGGATGCAGCCAAAGCAGTTTGTAGGGGACATTTTATATCTCATTTTATATCATTTTATAGCTACATGAATAGAGAAAGAGGAGATCAATGAATTAGGCATATAACTAAAAAAGTAGAAAAAGAACAAATTAATTCCTCCAATTAAATACCAAATTAGAAATTCTGCAACTTAAAGGAGAGATTAATAAAATTGAAACTAAGAAAACTATTGACCTAATTGGTGAAACTAAGAATTGATTTTATGGAAAAACTAACAAAATAGATAAACCTCTGGCTAATTTGATTAGAAAAAGGAAATTAAAAAAACCAAGTCACCTGCATCAAAAATGAAAAGGTTGAACTTACCATCAACGACAACGATATTAAACCAATAATTAAGAGTAATTTTGCCCAACAGCATGACAGCAAGTCGGACAATCTAACTGAAGTAAATGAATATTTACAAAAATGTAAATTGCCTAGATTAACAGAAGAAGAAATACATTTTTAAAATAGTCCCATTTTAGAAAAAGAAATTGAACAAATCATTAATGAACTCCCTATGAAAAAATCTTCAGGGCCAGATGGATTCACAAGTGAATTCCACCAAACATTTAAAATTCAATTAATTTCAATACTATATAAATTGTTTGGAAAAATAGGTGAAGACTTCCATGCCAAATACTTTCTATGACGCAAATATGAAACTGATACCTAGACCAGGAAGAGCCAAAACAAAAAAAGAAAATTACAGACCAATCTCCCTAATGAGTATTGATACAAAAATTTTAAATAAAATATTACCAAAGAAATTATAGCCACTTATCAGCAGGATAATAAGTAGGATTTATTCTAGCAATGCAGGGTAGATTCAATATCAGGAAAATTATTACCATAATCAACCACATCAATAAAAACTAACAGAAATCATACGATTATCTCAATATACAGAAAAAGCTTTTTGACAAAATAACAGCACCCATTCCTATTAAAAACACTAGAAAGCATTGGGATGAAGGGAGCTTTCCTTAAAATAATAAGCAGTATCTATCTAAAACTAACAGGAAGCATAATTTGTAATGAAGGGAGACTGGCCACATTCCCAATAACATCAGGGATGAAAAAAGGATACCTATTGTCGCCACTATTATTCAACATTTTACTAGAAATGTTGGGTTTAGCAAAAGGAAAATAAAAAGAAATTAAAGGAATTAGAATAGGCAATGGGGAAATAAAACTATTATTCTTTGCAAATGATATGATGATATACTTAGAGGATCCTAGAAAATTATCCAAAAACCTACTGGAAACAACTTTAGCAATGTTGCAGGATATAAAACAAGCCCACAAAAATCATGAGCATTTCTATATATTTTTAATAAAACCCAAGAGCAAAGGATAGAAAAAGAAATTCCATTTAAAATTATTGTTGACAAAATTAAGTACTTGGGGGTCTACCTGCCAAGACAAATCCAAGAACTATGTGAACACAATTACAAAACACTTCTCACACAAATAAAGCCAATTCTAAACAATTGGAAAAGTATCAATTGGTCATAGGTAAGCTGAGCTAATATAATAAAAATGACAATTCTACCTAATTTGCTGTACTTGTTCAATGCCATCCCAATCAAACTGCCAAAAAATTATTTTATAGAACTAGAAAAAATAATGAAATTCATCTGAAAGAATAAAGGGTTAAGAATATCAAAGGATTTTATGAAAAAAATACAAAAAATGGTTGCTTAGCAATACCAAACCTAAAACTACATTATAAAGCAGCAGTTATCAAAACCATTTGGTTCTAGTTAAGAAAGAGAGTGGTAGATCAATGGAATAGATGGGATATTCCCAACACATTAATCAAAATTTATGGCAATCTAGTATTTCACAATCCCCCAAACTCCAGCTTCTGGATCTCACTACTTTATAAAATTTGCTGGGAAAACTGGAAAATAATATGTCAGAAACTTGGCATAGACCTACATCTCACACACTATACCAAAATAAGGTCAAAATGGATATGTGATTTGGGCATAAAGAATTATACCATAAACAAATTAGGAGGGCAAGGAATGATTTACATATCAGATCTTTGGAGAAGGGAAGAATTTATGACCAAAGAAGAGCTAGAGAGAATTATGAAAGGTAAATTGAACAACTTTGACTACATTAAATTAAAAAGTTTTTATATAAACAAAATCAATAGAAACAAGATTAAGAAGGAAATACAAAGCTGGGGAAAAATCTTTACAGCCAGTGGTTTTTTTTTTTTTTTTTTAAATAAAGATCTCATTTCTAAAATATAAAAAACAGTGTCAAATTTATAATAATACAAGTTATTCCTCAATTGATAAATGGTCAAAGAATATGAATATGAACAATTTTGAGATAACAAAATTACAGGCATCTATAGTTATATGAAAAAATCCTCTAAATCACTATTGTTTAAAGACATGCAAATTAAAACAGCTCTGAGTTACCATCTCACACCTCTCAGATTGGTTGATGACAGGAAAAGAGAATGGAAGATGTTGGAGGGGATGTGGGAAAACTGGGACACTAATATATTGTTGATGAAGTTGTGAAATGATCCAAACATTCTAGAGAGCAATTTGGAACTATGCTCAAAGGGCTATAAAACTGCGCATACCCTTTAACCCAGCAGTGCCATTGCTGGTCTGTATCCCAAGGAAATCATAAAGGAGGGAAAAGGGCTCAAAGATATTTGTAGCAGCTCTTTTTGTTGGCACCAAACAATTGGAAAATGAGTAGATAGATGCCCATCAATTGGGGAATTGTGGCAAATGAAGATAATGGAATATGATTGTTCTATTAAAAATGATGAACAAGCTGATTTTAGAAAGGACTGAAAGATTTGCATGAACTAATGCTGAGAGAAACAAGCAAACCAGATTCATAATACCAGCAAGAATGTGCGATGATCAAGTGTGATCTTCTCAGTGGTTCTTCTCAGTGGTTCAGTGATCCAAGAGACTTGGGACAAAAAATTTCATCTGCATCAGGAAAAAGAACTAAGGAGACAGAATATAAATCAACACATTTTATGTTCACTTCTTTTTTTTCTATTTTTTTTTATCTCTCCCATGGTTTTTCCCTTTTGCTCTGATTTTTCTCTCACAACATGATTTATAAGGAAAAATGTATTCAAAATAAATAAATTTACAAGGAAATGCCCTTTCCTCCTTGCAGGGTGCTCCACATATTGTTCACAAACATTAAGAACTACTGTTCTCCATTTTCATGCTCTCTATTGATGTTTGCTTGCATTGTGTTTCCTTTCTCTGATTTTTCTTTCTTGTAGATATGATTTTTCTTGCACAAAAATGGTGTGTGGAAATATGTATACATATATTTGATCTGTCAAGTATTTTAACATAATTAACATGTAGTGGATATCCTGCCATCTAGGGGAGGGGTGAGGAGTAGGGGGGAAAAATTTGTAACAGAAAGCTTTGTAAGGGTTAATGTTGAAGAATTACCCATACATATGTTTTGCAAATAAAAAGTTTTAATTAAAAAAAAAGAGCTACTGTTCTCTGTTATATGCCCTCTTAATTTCAAACTGTTTGTACATGACTCATATTGCAATGACTTATTGTAGATAAAGGAACTCTGTAAATACATGATACTCACAGCTTCTTTACACAAGGAGAAAATAGTAAGATAAAACATAAGATTTAATAAGGTGTGGACACCTTCTGGAAGACTGAAAGCAAGTCATTTAAAAATTCTTTATGTTATGTATACTTTTTCAGCTTTTTTCTCCAGTATAGTATCAAAATACTGTAATGAATTTGGTGTTTTAGCTCAATTATTTATTTGTTTTTCTGCTTTCTTCAACTTATGTTATCAGCATAAATGTAGCAGAAAAGAATGGATAAAAATAACATCAGTTGACAACTACATAGAAAATATAGAAACAAAACTATTCAGTTCCTTATTCTGTATAAAAAGATAAATTGTAGGATAATTCCATAGAAAATCTAGAAAATTATTAATTAACAATTTTTTCTAAGACCTGGAATCTAAATTTGTTTTTAATATAATTTTAATACTCAACATTTAAAAAAGCTCAGTTTCACCTTATTTTGTCTTAATTGGTCCACCAAGCCATTTTGGGGCCATTTCCAAATTCTTTGTTTCTTCTGCTCTAGCTCCCTTTTATTTGTTGTCTTCCCTCATTAAAATGTAGACTTCTTGAAGTCAGATGCTATCTTCAATTGACTTATATTTGTATTTCCATTGCTAACTTACAGTAGCTACTTAATAAGTGACTTATGTGTCTTTTTGACAATTTCAATTTCCTTAAATTAAAAAAAAATATCAATTCTACATAAATTAAATAAACTAATTTGGAATAAAAAGAGAAAATGCCAAGGAAGGAAAGTATTTGCTTCAGTTATCACTGGTGATAGAATTCCAACATCTAAGATAAATAGGAAATTGTGGGAAACATATAATTGTAAGAATTATGAACAAAAAGTGACTAAACTATCCCTACTATTTGACCCACTATTTTCATGACTGCATATACAGCCCATGGAAGTCAAGGAGAGAAACTTAATTATAATATGTATCAAAATATTCCAGTATGGCTTTATGATAGAAAAAAAATAGAGAGTTAGAGATTGCCCATTGAAAGTAGAATGACTGGGAAAAAAGAATTGAATGTAATAAAAATATTGAAAAAAACAGGAATATTTTCATAAACTGCAATAATGGGGCCAAAAGAAACAGTGAACAAAACAATTTAAATTTTTAAAAAGTAAGCATTTAAAAAGAAGCTAAACTTTACTAACTCAAAATCCAGTAATCATCAATAATGCAGACGATGATTCACTTTTCCCCATAGAAGAGAGAGGGGACTATTAAGGTGGGATATACATAAACTGTTGGATGTAATTATTTTGTATTCAGTAATTTTTGTTGTCATTGAGAGAATAGTTAATGAAAGGATTACCAAAGTGACAAAATAAAGTCTACCAAAATGTTAGAAATGGATGGACAAAAGGAAGAGAAAATAGCAGTAAAGGAAAGATAGTTGCCTTTTCATAAAAGAAAGATGCTTTGGAACAATAATGAATAGAAGTGATTAGTAGAATAAAAATAATTTTTAAAACTCACATCATGGCTATATATAAAACCACCTGACTAGGACTGCAAAATTAGACAGAAGGACTGTTATTAAACATATTGGAATTAAACATATTATATTAAAATACTACAATACATAATTTTACACACACACACACACACACACACACACACGCATCATAAGACCAGTGGTCACTTTAAAAGTGCTTCTTAAAGGCTTTCATCATGTTTAATTTTATATCTAATCGCTGCCTACCATTTTTGTGGGTTTCCTTATTCTCCTTATTTGCTATATTATTCCAATATTTGAAGAGAGGAGATAGCATTCTTGTAGCTGGTTGACTTTTAAAATCATTTCTGAGGTAATTTTCTCTTCAATGGTCAGCACTAAGTCTAATCAGTCACTTCTTATCTACGGGAAGTGCTAGTGAAAACTTTTGGTCTGGTGTTTTTGACTGATAATCTACCTGCCAGACTGTTGATTGTTATTGTTAAGTAATGACTTAATTGTATTTCATTAGCAGATGTAACAAATGTTAAAAATGAATTAAGGGAATTATATACAAATGCAGTTTATTAACCATGCTTATTTGATGCCACACTTTAAAATTTTTCTGTGATCACCTTATTTTAAAATTTTAAACATTTTATGCATTTTTAAAAGTTTCCACTATAGTGGGAGATATTTTCTTCACATTATTTCTGCTAATAATAATATATTCCCACTCAGCCCTCAAGAGAAAAACAAGTTGCTAAACTATTATGAGAAATCATGATGTCATTCAAAGTTCTAAAAAAAGAAATAAGAATTTTGTCATTGGCATTTATAATTCTTTTTGACAAATTCTAAAACACAACATTTGGGGTAGAAACATACAAAATTGCTCATATTCTATTAAAGCTCTTTATCAGAAGTAACCAAAATATATCAAGGACTAGTTTAAGCAATTGTAATAAAAGACATCAATAAAGGTCAAACTAGTAGTCAATAAAGGTTAATTATTCATTAATTATTAATGACAGAAAACTTCAACTTTTCTCCTGGCTAATCATCAATTTATTCCTTTCTCATTATAACAGAACATGAGCTACAATATTAAATTATAAACAGACTTATTCAGAATGAGATAATTATGTATTAACTAGTCTATAAAAACCATTGTGCTAAATTTATCCATACTTTTCTCTCACTTGAGCCTTCTGACCAATGATACATCTTAAACTGGTTGTAGTGAGAGTCCATACGGTACAGGAAAAGAGTGTTAGACCCAGAGCCTGAAAAATTTGGATTAAATTTTTGTTTTTGACACTACTAATAGTTTATGTTTGTATAGAATTTTGGATACTCTATCTTCCTTTGATTCTTATAATAATTTATGAATTCAGTACTATAGTTTTTAATTGTTACCATTGTACAGATAAGGAAATTGAGGTTTAGTTATTTGACAAAAAATGTTAATCATCTGAGTCAAAATCTGAGTCCAAGTTTCTTTTGGCTCCAAATCCACTGCTCTTAGACTGTATCATGATGGCTTTGAGTTACACACTTTTACCACTACCTTGATGCTCCAAAATTTTCTTTCAAAAAAAAAGGGGGGGGCAGCTGGGTGGCACAGTGGATAGAGCACCAGCCCTGAAGTCAGGAGGACCTGGGTTCAAATCTGATCTCAGACACTTAACATTCCCTAGCTGTGTGACCCTGGGCAAGTCACTTAACTCCAATTGACAAAAAAAAAAAAAAAAAAAAAAAAAAAGACTAGATCTAATTAATTTTAAACACAACAAATAACTTAGCACACTTCATTCATCCATTCATTCAGTAAGCAAGAATTTATCTAGTGCTTCTGATTTACTGAATGAATGAATTCACTATTCCATTGTTCTTTCTGCAATAGGGTAGAGGCTGTTTTCTTGCATCTATAGCCCATTGTTGCAAATATTAACTATTAAAGTTTCTTTTCTTGATTGATAATTTATTTTAGTTAAGTCTTAATAAAAGTGAATTTAGGAAAAGAGGGCTAAGAAAAGAGAAATATATTAAGGGATCTAAATTAATTCCTAAGCTATACTTTGCTGTGGCTCATCTCTTCTTTCACATTTAGTTAAAATTTCAATGGAGTTTTTGAGTATCCAATAAACTTCATGAGTAATTATGATACAATAATCCTGTGAAACATTGTATACCTATACTGTGCTATTTTTTTTTATTTTATTTTATTTTATTGGTGGCTTGTCTTTCATGAGCTCTGTGAAATGACTACTTCCCTTTTGAATCGTTTCCTTGTGTACCTTTTTAGTTTTATTTTTTTTCTTTGAGAGAACAGATAATAAATACCTATATTTTCAAGTGCATGCCCTTTTGGTGTAGACTTCCAAGATCACTTCAGAACATCATTGTAGAGTAGAAACAGAAAAAATCAGTAGCCTTCATAAAAGAAAACTTTGGAAAATAAGTTGAGTTAGATTCAACTGTAGCAGAGAGTGAGACTCTCTGTATTGATTCCAGATCCACTACTGATCTCCTACAAGCTTTTCCACTTTTCTTAACCTCCTTAAATTACAGAGCTCTGAGAAAACCATAGTTGCAATATGGACTTTTGATTGACATTTATTTGACTCCCAATGTGAATCTAACCTTCATTCCCAATCAATGCATATCAGCCTATGATATGATCATAGATTTAAGAGCTAGAATGGGACTCATTTGCTCCCTCATTTAGCTAATAAGTAAAATCAGGCCTTGAGATATTAAGTGACTTGCCCAAGGTTATGTAGGTAAAAAGTGATGAGATAGAATCTGAGACCTGTATCCTCTCATTCATGTAGAATATTTCTTAATGAATCATGTAAATTTTAAACATTTTCAATCTTTAGTGCTTTTGTTATGGCAAATTGATCTAATTTTTCAGGAAAGGAATAGATATTTAAAAACCAAGATTTTAAATTAAGAGAAAATAATATGTTTATGTAGGAAAGGGAAAACCAGATGAAGACAGTTCAATCAATAGAACAAAAACTAATTTTCACATTATAATGTGGTAGACTATCAATCACCAAATCATATTTTTCAAATTTTTCACCAATGTGAACCCAGCTGAACTTTATTGCCACATCCAGAATATTTTTACTACAATTTAATGAAAAATAGTTGAAGATACTGTGGAATTGATAAAAGACAAAATGAGTTGTCTGTGTATGCAATTTCTGGTATAAACCCAGTTTCTATCAATTTTCTTTCCAGTTTTCCCAGTTGTTCTTGCTGGAAAGAATGTTTTTTCTTTAGTAGTTTTTAGTTTCTTAGTTGATCAAATAGTTAATTGTCACATTAGCTTTCTTTTGGATTTTTGTCTGTCTCTTCTACTAATCTAATTTTCTATTATTTAGTGAATACTTAAAATAGTTTTTGAATTTAGTAATATGTAATCAATGTAGTCTGAGGTCTGGAAATGCTATTCCTACTTTATATTGGGACAGTTCAATCTCAGGTCAGTTTAGTGAATTTGAGGATAGGATTCTAATTCTGGTTTAGTTAATCTCAATTTTTAAGCTTCTATATAGGTGAAAGGAGAAAGCAGTGGGTTGAAGGGAAATGTCTTAAAATCTTTTTAACATTCCTATGCCTTCACAAAGGGTCCTATTGGCATAGATTGAAAAATTTAAATCAAGTTCTGAGACTATAAGAATTTTAACAAAATTGATATATACCTATATGAAACATATATGTGTGTGTGTGCATGTGTGTGTGTGTATACCTAAATATATGGTAGATAACTTGGTGATTGATAGATAAGAGATAGATGGTAGATTTTAGATAGACAGAAGACATAATAGATGAGAGATGGATAAATGAAAGTCAGATGTACGTGTGTGTGTGTATCTGTGTGTGTGAGAGACAGAGACAGACAGACAGACACATAGAGACAGAAACAGAGTCAGGGAGGTATCTCTTGGGAAAAGCAGAAAAATACTTTGGAAATGTAAAATTTGGAACTTAATGGAAATAAAATTGCCAGAACCCACCATCAAAAACCTGCCTACAAGAATATCATGTTTTTCTTTATGTAAAGTGTTGAATAATTAAGTATATAATGTTTTGAATGTCTGCAAGGGTGATTATCATAATTAGCACAAGTGATTCTACTTGGACCTATATTTAGATGTACGACAACAGAATGGGTAATTAGATTAAAAAGTTATATATTCAAATAATTGGAATCTTTAACTCAGGGTCAGTCCTGCTCAACATATCATTTGCCTGTTTAAAAAGTATTGTTTTAACTTAGCAACTTGCCATCTTCATCATAGCTCATAAATTTTTAAAATCCTGGTGTACACAATGCTATTGCTGTTATGTAATTGCATTCTGCACTACATAAGCTATGAGAGTCATTGAAATAGCAATATAGGGTCAATGGCTCCTGGCTTACACTCATTTTACTCATTTTATCTTATTTTGTTTAATTACAAACGCTGAAAAAATTTGGAAAGTGGGTAACTGAATATTATGCCTTTTTATATTCTTAACTTTATATTTTCTTTTTATCTCAATGATGTTAAGTGCTGCAGAAAAGAAAATGTAATTTTAAAATATTTAGTTTTCTCATACTTCTTTGCCTTCTGATAGTATCCAATTAAGAGAACAGAACACATTAGATAGAAACCCTATCAGGTTGTCTCATTTGCCAAGAGAACCCTTTCAACTTTATCCCTGGCAAACTTGCATTACTGCTCTGAAGTGTTATTTGTGTGTGGAGTAGATTAGGCCTTAGGTGAATACAGTTAATTCTTTCTATATGGCTGCTTGTTATGAGACTGCCTCTGACATACATCACATAATGGTTCCTGTTGATTGATCTAATTATATACACTTGGTTTTATTGGAGCTTTGTGAGTCTGGAGATACCCATGTTTGCTTAATGTTCTACAAGCACAATTCAAAACCCTTTAGGCTAACCAGGACTGTTTCCATAATCCTTAATTGGGAAAAGTAAGCCTTGAGAATGTTGAAATACCCTGCTTAAATTGAGCTCCAGGGTTGGTAAAGTCACCCATCAGAACTCCCTTTGTAAACACTAAGCCATATTTTTAAAATGTCCTTTCCCCCCTTAAGATTATCAAATTAGAATGAAAGAACATTTTCATTTATAAAATACACATGCATATTTTCTGATGTTTGAGTCTCAAATATGGTGATGGTTTGGGGGTGGGGCTGGTGATACAGACAATAATTTCACCAATGTGTAAAACTCCTGGTATGGGTGAGCTTTTAATTGGTGTAAATATGTGACTCTGTAACTTATTGTATTAAAAGATGTGTGTGGTGCACTGAGTTTAAGTGATATGCCCAGGATCACCCAACTGGTATATGTTAGAAGCAAGATTTCAACCTCAGTCTTCTTGAATCTAAGGCTGAGGTTTATTTGGAACATTCTGCCTTATAATATGAAGAAATATTGCATATTATTTTATAAAGGAAGGAGGAGGAGGAGGAAGAGGAGGAAAAGAAAGAGAAGAAAGAGGAGGAAGAGAAGGTGGATGATAAAAAGGAGGAGGAGGAAGAGGAGGAAGAAGAGGAGAAAGAAGAAAAAAGAAGAAAAAGAAGAAAAGAAGAAAAAATACTGAGGTGCCACTTTCTTATCTAAGTAATCAAGAAGTATGACGAAGGAAGAAAATATATAATTAGCAGTTTATATTAAAATGGAGTTTTTTATGGAGGATTGTCACTTTTAAAAAATACATTACATTGCTATTGCATTAACATTTTCCAAGACTTAGGATGTTGCAATATTCAATAGACAATGGGAATCCACTGCAGTGCAATTAACTCCTAAAATCAGGTAAATCTGTTCATCTGAAGTCTAGAATCAATACATATTAGAGATCCAGTGATGTTGAAGAATGCCTTTAAGAAGTAGCTTTTGAAAAGGATAAAAGCCTTGATCAATGGGATGAAAGAAAAAAAAAAATTTGTATTGGGACAAAAATCAAATTTGACCCAGAAATATTGAAGTTGTAAGGACTCCCATAGTTAATGTGAGAAATGCTCATTTTTAAATTACTCAGTTATAGAAATATCTTTAATGCATCTTATCACCATTTTAAAACTCTTAAAGTCAATATTTGGTATCTCAGTGGTATTTACTAGGACAGGATCAAGTGAGATAATTTTTATGAAGCACTTAACACAGTGCCTGCCACAGAGTAGGCTCTTTAATAAAAATGTTTATTTCCTTTCTTTTTCTACTTATACATGTGTTGGGGGACAAATGATAATTAATCACTTCTCAAAGTCTGACGCTTAGGAAAATAAGATCCTCTGAAATCAGATCACGCCAAATGAAACAATTTCTGGGAGCAAAAAACCTGACCAATCAACCAAATATGAACAACAAAAGACAAACATATTGATAATCCCTAATCCAATATGGAAAACTAGTTTTAAAAAAAAAAACTTTAAAGCATCTAGGTATTGCATATAGGTATATAGGGCACAAGAAAACCTGGAGTCAGGAGAAATGAGTTCAAATCTGACCTCAGAAACCTAACTATGACCCTGGCAATGTTCTTAACCCTGTTTATTTCAGTTTCCTAATATGTACACTGAGCTGGAGAAGGAAATGGCAAACTGCTCCAATATTTTTGCCAAGAAAACCTCAAATGGGGAGGTCTCAAAAAATCAAAAGCAATCAATAACAACTCAATATTTGTTATCTCAGTGGTATTTAATAGCACAGAATCAAGTGAGAAAATTTTTATAAAGCACTTAACACAGTACCTGCCATAGAGTAAGCTCGTTAATAAAAATGTTTATTTCTTTTCTACTTATACATATGTTGAGGGACAAATGGTGGGGGACTACCTAGTATATCACTTCATTTTTCAGTGTTTCAATTTCTCCACTTATAAAATGAGAGTGGACCAAATCTTTTCAGCACTAAAGCTTGGATCTTATAATCAAATGAACAGTCACTCAATGGACTTTTAAAAAATGACTTTCTTTTCCTCTTCATTTTGCTATTTATTTCCACATATTTACATAATCCTAAATATCTATAACACAGATTTATAATTTTCTTTGTTTTTATGTTTTATAAATAAACATAGCTTAGCAAAAAGTCCTTTAAGTTGAATAGTTACTGTGAGTTGTGATTCTGCTTTTTTTCCTTTGCAATATGAAAAAACAGGAAGAAAAAAAAAAAAAACTAGCTGAGGGAACAGATCCTGGACAAGATTGAGCATTTTAAAGCAATGTTTTAAATCTGTTTTGGCAGTAGTTGTGCTGAAAACATTGGTTAAGTTAACAGTAAGAAAATGCAGAATGCATCTGTAGTTAGTAAGTTTGCTTTCTTATGTGCATAATATGAGCTTGTAATGGAAGTAATGTCATATAGTATTTAACTCTGACATTTAGTGTTTGCCCTACTAGATGGTCTTCCTTTTACTTAAGTGCCATTACTTTTATGTAGTCCATTTTCATTGCATTTAGTCCCATTTTAGTAATAATGCTTGCATGATTTACCAGGCAAATGCAATCTTTGCCCCGAATGGCACAGTGCAAGAAAAAATGGAAGCTGTTAAGAGGCTGAATGGCAAAAAAGTATTATTGACCTATGCTGGCAGCCATGTGTTTCAATTATTTTCAAGAATCCATTTGTCAAATAAGTGAAGCGATGTGGGACGTCAAGTTCAAGCTGGGGTTAGTGCCTTTCTACATCTGATATGATGTATCTTCTGTAGCCATTTAATTGAATTACCCAATTTATTTTTCAAGCAACAATGCTCTACCAAGAGCCATGACATTAAACAATTAAATATGAGTTTAAAAGTCTGCATTTTGTGTAGTTCATCATTTCTCTGCAGCAGAAAGAGTGAGCCTAGGGGCCTGCGGATTTCTGATTCGGATACAGTAAAAGCTTAGCTTCTGGGGGAACACCCAAATTGTCCCAAGTGGCAAAGTATTGAGGAGTATAATAATGCATAATTCATTTTTCTTTTAGCTGACTAGTGCTACCGTAAATATTTAGAAGATCACTTCAGAGTTCTTAGAAAGATCATAAGTCAAGTAGAAATACCAAACTTTTACATTAACTCGACATTTAAAGCACCATGAGTTTTGGACACAATCCCATTTCAAGTTGATCCCTTTTGTGAATACAGAAATAAATCCAAACTAAAATATCGGAATTGGAAGAGACCTTAAAGATCACTTAATCCCACTCTTATCTGGCAGGATTTTCTTTTACAGGAAAGCAGAAATTTCTTTCAGAAATATTCTGATGAGTGATTATCCAGTCTTCACTGGAAGACCTCCAATAAAGGGCAGCTAAGATAAACCATCTCACTTTTGGATATGTCTTAACTTCAGGGAGTTTATCATGTTAAACTGAACTTTGTCTTCCTGTGACTCCTATTCATCATTCTAGATTTGTCTTCCATTTCCAACCATATTCTAACCCTTCTTTTCCATAACAATTCAAGAACAAAAGTACATCAAAATCACATGAAGTAATTATCAAAAAAAAAAAAAAAAAGAAGAAGCTGACATTAAAATTGCTATAA
This sequence comes from Myrmecobius fasciatus, assembly GCA_023553655.1. Lineage (NCBI taxonomy): Eukaryota > Metazoa > Chordata > Mammalia > Dasyuromorphia > Myrmecobiidae > Myrmecobius > Myrmecobius fasciatus. The sequence continues at coordinate 61,301 of JAJPUD010000040.1, read as the reverse complement.
TATTTTGAGGGGGGGAATGAGTTAAATTCCTTACTAACAAAAATTTCTGTATATCCAGGCCCATACATTGCTTTTAAGGTTTAATGAAAAACAAAGTAGTATTTGTAGTTTCATGAGGAAACAACTAATTAACTGCTGTATTTAAGAAGAGGGAAACATCCAAATCAAATTTGCTTTCCCATGTGCTTAAAAAATATTTCTTTCTTGATTTCATTAAATGTCTGCATTTTTTTTTTTAAATTGGGGAATTAATTCAACCTCGAGTTCCTGAGTTTTAAGATTTTAAGATGTCTTCTTCTGTTGGCAACCTAGACATAGAGATATGTTTTTGATCTGAAGAGAATAATTACTGAAATGCAGAGAACAGAAGCGACTTATATTTTTTTCAATTAACATTCAACAATTAAATTTTAATATGGTCAGGGAATTGTTCCGAGCCTTTTGTATGGGGATACTGCACCTTTAATTATTTGCCCTCTGGTGCCGAGCCTTTTCTTTGAGTGCTTCCATAAAAGCTTATTGCAGCTAGTTATTGAGCAAATTAGTACTTGAGTTTGGGTGAAAAATGTCTTTATTAGTCCTAAAACCAGAGTCACTGTGCATTCCCAGAAGGCGCGATTTTGTTTGATGAATAAATCTAGTAATTATCCTGCTGTTAGGGCTGTACCGCAAATGTCATAAGCAGATAAACAGAGGGAGTAAGCCTTCCGTAAATTCTCTAATTATCTATGTTGGACTACTTATCGCCTGCAGATGATTTATGAGCATATTGATATATCCTTAAGTATTTTCATTTGAGTTCACAGATGCAAATAATTAAGGCACTAGTCATTTACAAAAGAAGCTGCAGGTCAGGGTCATTTCATTATAAAACTTGGGCCTGATTCTTGCTATAAAATAAGACACAGGTAGAATTTCCCTTCAAAATGGTTCATTTCCATACCTCTTTTGACTTCCCCATTACAGGTGTTCTCATAGTTTCTCTCAAAGAAAACTTTTCTCAGGACTCTCATGTCAAACAATATACTTTAAGAACAAAAACAAAGTCACCAACTCCATTATTTAATTATCAGTTATCTATATCACAGAGGTAAAATAATGGATACAAACTCATGTGAATATATATCTTGAGAGTGTTGCTAAGAATCATTTGGAAAAAAAACAAATATCCTACAAGCATTTCTGGATGTTTCATCGATAGTCTTGAGCAAAGAGGAGTACAAATCATTTTGTTTAAAAAAATTATTTTCCCTTGAAGGGAAATATTACAACTTGAAAAGATGTAATGTTTTCTTTCCTGTATCAGCTGAATACTTAGAAAATATATTTAATATTCTAATATGATGTGACTAGTTTTTTCTTGAAAACCTAATACTATAACCTATTTCAATGGGAAAGGAAACATGTTGTATACTAGTATACAAAAAGAAGAATAGTTTAAATGCCTGAGGAGAAAAGAAAGTTAATATTATGTATAAAAAACATTTCATTTTATATATATTTAGTAGATCAAAAGTCCTAAAATAACTATCACTATTCATTTGTAATGAATTGTGATTATTCTTAAACAAACAAACCATATTAAAGGTGCTTTGGGAGGAAGTTTTGGGTTTTTTTGTTTTTGTTTTTGTTTTGAAGAGGAAGGGATTATGTACTGTGATTACTTAAAGCAAAGAGCTTTAAGCTTAGGGAAATGTATGTGGGAGACTATATCATAATATCAAATGAAATGGTATGGGTAAATTATAAATCATTCTATAATTATGTCTATTTGCTTATTGATTAGCATTAGGTCTACAGTGGTGATGATATGTGGATTATAAATACATTCATTGTTTTTCAAATCTGCTTGCTCATGAGATAATTTTCAATGTTTTCTCTTAAATGAATAAATATCTTGTTGAAAAATTGGGAAATAATGGAAAGTTTGATCATTTATGAGATTAACTTTTTAACTAACTTTTTAAACAGAACAATTTCATATAAAATATTATGTGAAGTTGATATAATATGGCACAGTGCAAATTTATTTATATATCTGTGTAGAGAGCTATATCTCTGTTTCTCTATCCTTATCTCTTTGTAATAAAAAGACTTTTGAATCTTGACTTTGCTATTGCTACATTATATGTAACACCTTTAAAACATAAAAATCAGTTTTTCTTTTTTATCTGTGCAATCTGTTGTAATAAATGCTCTCTTATCCTAAATATATAATACTATGTAAATTTGAATACTTTATATATTAAAACATAAACTACCTAGGGACAAAATAATATAGAATAAATAAAATATTCTTGAAAACATTAACAATAAATTTTAATATTTGAAAAACACTCCTTTTAGAGTATTCATATTTCATAAAATTATGAAAAATGACCAAAAGGAGTCTTAATTTCTATATAACATTATTCACTATATTTTTCTTAAATTATTAATATTTGAATGAATATTTCAAAATAAATGTTTCTGAAAATCAATTGAGTAACCAACAAGCCTTTATTATACATCCTGTCATATTTGTTACTGAGAATATTTAAATTTTTCTAGACTTTCATGTTGAATGTAGGTATTCAATAAACACTGGGGATTTGGTGGTAAATTAAATCCTAACCTATAGTAAATCTCTTCATTTCATATTCCAGAAAAATGTTAACAAAAGTGAGACAATCTTTGTTCTCAAGAAGCATACATATAACTATGGGGATACAACAGATTTGAAGGTAATAAGTAAACATTCTTTATTACTATGAGTAATAGGTGAACTGACCTTTGTTTTTTGGGGGGTTTTTTGTTTTTTGTTTTTTTTTTTGCTGAAGCAATTGGGGTTAAGTGACTTGCCCAGGGTCACACAGCTAGGAAGTATTAAGTGTCTGAGGCCAAATTTGAACTCAGGTCTTTCTGACTTCAGGGCTGGTGCTCTATCCACTGTACACTAACTGCCCATGAACTGAACAATTGAAGAATGATGAAAGACTTCTTGAAAGAGGTAGCTATTGAGCTTAATCTATAGGGATATAGTATAATGCTAGAGAAACTGAGGCAGGATAGAGATTAAAGAGTTTTAATAATAGTAATATTGGAGAGTTTAGACTGGCAGCCATATTAGCCAGCTGGCTGGATCGGACTCTTGTCTCAAAGTATCCAGCCACAAGTGAGGGATTCCAGAGTCTCTTATAGGACTCCAGTGATTGGGGTAAGAAAGGCAAGGTGAGATAGAGCTCTGGGGGGATAGAAGTTCTAGGAAAGGACCATAAATTCAGTTCTGACAGGTTGGGGATATGGAGGAAGGATCATGTTTATAAGTAAAGAAGCTAGAGACAGGATGTATTGGCAGAAGATACCCAAATATTTGTGATAAGCTATCTGGACTTTTATGACTTTTTGGAATGCCAGTGGCCAGAGCTCTCAGCCGTAATTATCTCAGTCCTAACGGTCAAGAATGGGGGTTGCCACCAGGGAGACTGAAGCAGAACAATTCAAAGAAACTGAGACAGGGGAATTAAGGCATAACACTAGAAGTTCCAACAGGTAGAGATAAAGAGAAGATATATTCTACTCATGAAGGCTAGTCCATATAATAGCACAAAAGAAGGAGATAGTATGTACAATTCAGATATATCATAACCATTTTGCCCTGTGGCCTATAAAAGATGACCATGATAAGATCCTATCTAGTTCCAAAAGGCCAAGCAAAAGCAAGGCAACTGAGTCTTCAGGACTGTTGGCACACAAGTGATAATCCCAGTTTTCTCAATAAAAGTCAAAGAGTAACTAGAAATAGAGAGATCTTGGTCTACTAGTTCAATAAGAATCACTGATTCTGAAATATGTTTAATCTCAGGACCCTTTTGCATTCTTCAAATTATTGAGGGCCCTCCCAAAGAGCTTTTGTTTTTTGTGTGTTATATTGATATTTGCTATATTCAAAATTAAACTATCAGTATTATTATGAAAATAATTTTGAACTCACTGACCTACTAAAAGGATTTTGATACTCCCCAGTGGGTTGACTAAATTTTCAATTTTCAGATTTTTTTTCTCTTGAATGAAAAAAAATAATGGGGCATTTCTGTGAATTATACACCTAAGGAAATTTAATCCCAGAAAAAAATGATTGTTACTTTTCAGAAATAAAATAACAAATTCATCTTAAAATGAGCAACATTTTCCAAAGCAAAGCAAAACAAAAACAAACCAAAAAAAAAAAAAAAAACCAAAAAAAACCCTATCAAAAGGTTAGTATTTTTAATAGTATTTTATTTTTCCAAAAACATAGAAAGATAGTTTTCAGCATTCATTTTTGTAAGATTTTGTGTTCCAAATTTTTTCTCCTTTCATCCCTTACCTCTCCCCTTTCTAAGACAGTATGCAATCTGAAATAGGTTGTACATGTACAATACATTAAAACATGTTTCCATATTTGTCCTGTTGTGCAAGAAAAATCAGATAGAAGGGAAAAAAATCACAAGAAAGAAAAAGCAAGCAAACAAACAAAAACCATGTAAAAATTCCCTTTTACCATTGCCTTTTAAAACTTTCACTTGACTCTATAAACTTTAAAAAAAGATCATTTTACATCTTTTCACCTTTTCACATCAACATGAAAAAAATAAACAAACAAAAACAAAACAACAAAAACCAACCCTCTACATTCATTTCCATTTTATTAATTTACTTCTCAAGTCCTTGTAATATGACTTCCCATTTTATCATTCCGTAAAAAAGTGCTCTCAGATCATTGATGAAATGTAGTACTTCACTACTATCTATAGGAAAGTACTACATTTCATCAATGATCTTAGATACTATCTCTAGTATCAAATATTTTATATTGCAGTTTATCAAGACATGGCTAAACTTGTGTTTTAGGGGAAAAAAAACCCAAAAACGTTTTGGCATCTTTACATAGGATAGAGAAAATTGAGGCAGGTGGACCAATTAATTTAATCGAGACCAATTGTGTAGGTTATGAAGTTATATAGCTGATGAAGTTCTGAATATGGGTAGTAGCTGTGTGAATTAAAGAAGAGGATGTATAAGAAAAATGTTGCAGAAAAAAAATGTAACAAAATTTGACAACTGATTGAATATGTGAGTAGAAGGGGAAGTAAATCAAGAATGATACTAAGATTGCAAAACTGAGTGATTTAAAGAATCAGAATAGAAAATTTGGAAATAAGATGAATTTTAAGAGAAAATTGAGTTCTGATTTGGATGAGTTGAGATGTCTATAAGAAATTTAAATAAAAATTCCATTTTGTAGTTGGTAATGTAAAATGGACTAATGCTAGATATATAGATGTGTGAGTCATCAGCATAAAGATTATAGTTGAATAGATAAGAGATGATGAGATTAGCAAGTGAGAAGGAATTGAGAGAAAATAGCCCAAGGCAGAGATTTGGGAAGTTCCCACAGCTGGAGGGTGTGTCTTGGAGGAGGATGCCTCAAAGGAAACTCAGAAGGATTAATTAGTTAGGAAGAGAACTAAGGGAGACAGTATCACAAAAACCCAGAACAATGAATAAAAGAAAATGGTAAACTATGACAAAAAGCATAGAAAAAATCAATAAGGATGAGGATTGAGTAAATTAAGAGATCACCGGTGACAGCAGAATTAACTGGGTTGAAAATCAAGTTACAGAAAGTTTAGACAAGAATGAGAGAAATGGAGCTATTAAGTGTAGGCTACATTTTCTAGGAATTTTGTTGAGAAGAGGAGGAAAGATATAAAATAATTTGTTGCAATAACAGGATATACAAGAATTTCTTTTTTCAGGATGAATGATACTTGGGGGTGCTTTTAAATAGCAAAAAAAAAAAAAGAGAGAGAGAGAAATAGTAATATAGTGTAACTGGAGATGAGTAGGAGGCAGCTAGCTAGGTGGCACAGTCGAGAGAACACTAAAACTGGAGATAGCCTGGATTTGAGCTCAAATGTGGTCTCAAACCTTTACTAGTTGTGTGACCTCTGGCAAGTCACTTAATCCTGCTTGCCTGAGACAAAGACAGACAGACAAATACACACACACACACACACATACACAGAAAAAAATGGGGGGCTGAGCTAATTAATTTGCTGAAAAATGTGATAGAAAATAGAATCATGAGAATATGCAAAATGATTATCTCTGACAAGAAGGTCCATGATTTAATTAGAGATTGGAATAAAGAAGATCATATTGGATAACGTTATCAGATCAATATAAGATGAAAAGCAAAAGAAAAGATCACTGGAAATAACTTTAAAATTTTTGTGTGTGAGCATGCATACTTACATGCATGCATGCATGCATGTATGTGAAATATGAGGTGAGATCAATTGATGGGTAAGAAAAAAAAAGATACTACAGAAACTAGATAGCATAGCAGATAGAATTCTGAGCCTGGAGTCAGGAAGACCACTATTTAAATATGGCCTCAGACACATATTTGCTGTGTGACTGAACAAGTTACTCAGTACTATTTTTCTTGGTTGTCTTATCTCTAAAATGAGTTGGAGAAGGAAATGGAAATCACTGCAATGTTTTTGCCAAAGAAAATTCCAAAGAGAGTCACAAAGAATCAGGCATGTCTGAAATGGCTGAACAATAGATCCCTTTTACAATAGGATTTGGGAGACGAGCATGGAAGTGAAACATTTTTTTTTTTTTTTCCAAATTAAGGTTATGGTCATCCATGTGTGGAATGAAGATGGAATGGAGAAGTAAGTCATAAAAACTAACATCTAGTTAGTAGATTTAGTAGCTAGATCTAGAGCTAGTAGGTCTCAGTATATTTGAAGGAACACCAGTGTATATTTTGTTGTTTCTTATTTGTAGGAGGTGAAGTGGAAGGGGAGATTGTGAGACAGGCACTTAAATTATTTAAAAAAAAAAAAAGAAAAGAAAAGAGAATGTGTTGGGAATTAGAAAATAATCATCAAATGGATGATTTGGATCAAATGGATAAATTTGAATAGAGTAAACCTCAGAGGAGAAAAGGATCCTGAATGACGATGATAGAAGGCAGAGTCTGGAAGTGGTAATAGGGAATAAGATGCATTCAGACACCTATCCCTTCTTTACAGGTACCCAGTTAGTAAGGAGTATAAGAGAAGGTGCAACAATATTGTAAATGATGGCTATAATGAAGCATTATTCTAGGAGAGTCAGGTGTTAGAAAGTGGCTGAGTAAAAGAAGTCTAAAATGAAAAGGAAGATATTGATTATATAATGGAAGTTTAGAGGGTAAAATAGAAGGGTCAGGAAAATCTGAAGTAGGATATTGGGAGTAGAATTGAGGTGAACAGAAATAAAGCAGTGGAAAACTACCCATTATTCAATGGGTAGTTGAGTTTCAGTATTATAGAGATGAGTAGAACATTGGAGAATGAGTATATATGCAAAGGATGGAAAGATTTTTCTGATAAAAGCAGGTAATTAGGTCTTGGAAGGATTGGATCTAAGCCCTTATGGTATTAGAATAGTCCTCAACTGATTAATAGTGATGTAGGTTTTTAAAATATGTGTTGTATGTCTGGAAATCCCATCAGGAGACAGGAGCGGGCTTCCTAGAGCCTAGGTAGGAGACAGGAAGTAGTGTGTCCTGGGGCAACCAGAAACCCAGCCTAAAGCAAAAAAGTAAACAGAGATGGACAATGTGGTGCCCTGGGGGCCTCCTGGAGCTTGGAAAGGAAACAATTCAATTCTTGTTGAATTGAATTCAATTGATATGTATTGCTAGTAACTGGTTCATAAATCTACCTAGAAATGCATTCCCCAGAGGATACCTGTATTTTAAAATTTTAATCTATTTTTGCTACTTATTTGAAAAAAAATAAAGGAAAATGTCTTCAAATCTCAAATTACTAAAGATGTAGTAAAAAATGTAACAATTTTGTTTTTGTTGAAAAAGCTGGATATTTTTAATATTTCTTTGAGTATGAATTTTGACACATGACAGCAGAACTTTGATTCAATGAAAGTATCTCACCCTCATTTCTAAAATGCCAATGGCAAATTATATGGTCCTTGCCTCTTAAAAACTGACGTCCACTACTGAGGAAGCAGATGGGGAAAAATGTGAGAATAGTTTCTTGTGAAAATGCTCACGACTCTACTGCAGATGGGAGAAAGGCATTTGAAGTAGAAGAAAAATCAAACAAACTTATGGGGAATGATTCCAAAGATCCATAGAGTATTTCTCCACTTTCCCCTTTTTAGGATTGGCTTAATGGCCCTTAATTACTTATCTGACTTTCTGCTTCTGGGCATTTTCTTGTACTCTTGATACGATAAATAGGTATGAACATGATGAAAACAATAACTCTTGGTGAAGAGTAATCCTATATAGGTAGCTGTAAAAAATAATTCCTAAGCAATGAAATGAGATCTCTTCTATGAAAAGTTTCATATGAAAATTATTCTGTGGACAAGAAGAGCAATATACTGTTTTTGTACACTGACATACACAAGCACATAATTTAATAATAATAATTTATTTTAATAAAGTTACATGCATGTGTGAAATCATTAGTGAACTTCTGGGTGTTCTTCAGTTGTGTCTGACCCTTGTTGCCCTATTTGGGATTTTTTTTTGGCAAATAAATCAGTGTGGTTTGCCATTTCCTTGTCATTCTTATTTTACAGATGAGGAAACTGAGGCAATCAAGGTTAAAGGAGTAGTATCTGAGGCAATATTGGAAGACAGGTTTTCCTGACCCTCTGCCCAGTACTGTCCATTGGGCCACCTAACTTTCCCTATCAAGTTACTAAACATAGACAATTAAAGAATGAGACTAATTAATTAGTAATATATGATCCAGCTGAAGACATTAAAAAGGAGTTTAGTATGTTCATATAGGATATAATCATTAAATGAGATTTAAAGGAGAGGAGAGGCATAAGCCAGGTCATGAAGGATTAAGTATCATATGAATAAGTAGAGAGAAAGGCAACAATTTGGTATGTTTTCTTATATTGTCCAAGAGTTCCAGGTGGGATGTGGGTGGACAATTTTTTTTTTTTTTTTTTTTTTTGCAAATATAGCGATAAGCCTGAAGTTGTTATAACTGCATAGGAGTCAATACAGGAGATTTCCATAATGGAGTTCGTTCCAGTATAATAATCCACCAGTACTTCCTCTCTGGACATTTTAGATAAAATGACATTATTATTTGACTTTTTATAGTCGTCTCTAAATGATTAAGGTGGAGAGGTGCCACTAGTAGCTTGGAGTAGTTTTCCTGAGAACAAACATTATATTAGTTCCCTAGAGTTCTTGTGGCTGTGCTCCAAAGTGTCTTATTCTACTGATTCGTGCCATTTTCAAAATGAGTCCAGTGACACTGAGCAGTGGAGAAGACCATGATATTGAATCGAGAATATTTCCAGCTCCATTTTGTTGCAGAGTGTGAAGTTAAATGTAATGAAGAAAGGGACAAAATGCAACTGAAACAAATTCACAATATGGATGAAATACTTGCTCAATATACACAGAGCCATTGCATTTTCAAAAAGGAAGCACATAGAAATGTTCTTTGGTTTCCAGTGCCTGAAACTGGAGACATAACTTAGAGGAGCAGATGCACAGCAATTTGTTCTGTGTGGGTATTAAATCACTGTCAAAAGCTCATTTTTATTGGTTGTAAATTTACTTTCAAATTAAGCACAGGGAAGAAAAAAATTAGATGCTAGAATTTAAATAGCAATACATCACCTTAACAGTAGTCATGCACATAGTGTCTGGAGAGCTTATTGTAGTATTACCATAAACTGAGTCAAGGCATACCTCCCCACAAGGATAAATGCAGAAAGGTAGGCATTTAATTCCCCAGCTCCTTACCCAAGTGAACATTTTTCAAAAGACTCAGCTTGCTAGAAACATTGATTTTTTTGTTTGCTATTGTGCGATTCATAGATTTCTACCTACATACAAAGATTTAGGCTCATTCCAGTAAGCATGGCTCCATTAGATCTCATAGATAACCACAGCAAAAACATTTGCAATATTCCTTGATGGTGTGAAAGTAAATGAGAGTTCAGGAATATAGGAAATTGTAAATTGGAATTAACAAGATTACTCTTTATTATACTTGACAATGTATCATAGAACCTTAGATATGAATCAGGAAAAATCTTAGATCATTTTGTCTTTCCCTCTGCCAATACAAGGTCCTTCCTCTCCAGTCTTCTCATTCTTCTTTCTCTGGAATCTTTGCTGCTGTTTGCTTTATGCTTCTTCTTTACTGTCCTTGAACAATGATGTTGCAGCCTGCAAAACAATTAAAGAAGGAAAAAAGTCCAATCACAGATTTAAAAATTATCTTTCTTTATTATATCTCCTCTGCAAAAGCCCTTTTAGAAATTGGATTTTATTTGCTGAAAAGAAATATTATGTCCTGATGGTTTCTTTGGGCAGCTGTGTGGTGCAGTGGATATAATTCTGGGCCTAAAGTCAGGAATAATTATTTTCTGGCCTCAGACACTTACTAGTTGGGCAAGTCACTTAACCATTTTTACCTCAGTTTTCTCATTGGTAAAATGAGCTGGAGAAGGAAATGGCAAACCACTAGTATCTTTGCCCCAAAATAAAAAACAAAAACAAAACCCACCAAATACCAGATTGAATCCCATTGACAACTGTCCTGCTTATCTTGATCTGAAAGATCCAATCTTAAGAATTTCTTTGGTATACTTTAGCCAAAATATCTGACCAGTTTCATGAGGCTTCAAAATTGAATAATGACTTACAATATAAACCGAATCTTTTCTTATCCTTATTTACAGCTATAAAATCTTGACCTTGATCTGAGTCAGAAAAATAATATTATAATGATTATCTTTTTATTTTCCCTATTTTTTAGACTTAGGACTTTTCTCACATAGTATGATATTGGAAAAGGTTATTAAATGTCAAAAGAGAGAAAAATCAACATATAAAATAAACATTCTAAAGTTCAAATTTATTGATCCCTAGAAGTCTCTGGATAGATTTCAGGGGGTCTGTGAACTTAGAGGGAAGAAGATAGATTTTTATTTTCCACTAACATTTGGTTTCCTTTGTCGCTCTTTGTATTTTATTTTTTAGGCATTTTTTTGAGTAAATCATAGGCTTCATCAGAATGCCAAATGGAGTCCATGATACAAAAAAAGATTAAGATCTCATGATGCATATAAGTACATAATTGTCTATATGCATATATAAATGTCTCATTCTATATATTTAAATATATTCTATCCTTGCATATGCATGTTCTCTCTATGGATAGATGAAAGATAAATAGATACTCTCTATGTATATATAAATTGAGATTAATATAGACTTAACATATACACAAATGCATATATATATATATAATATATATATATTCATGTTACATGGCTTTTAATATAAGGAAATACCTTCTACCAAATCAGGTAAGTACATGTTACGTGAACTCTTGCTGCTGTTGATGATGATGATCCTAGATGACAGATTTCATTTTATTTTTTTAAATTTTAATTTTTATTTATAGAATAAGTATTTCCATAATATAGTACAATTTTTTAAAAAAAATATGATTGCAAAGGAAACTGCAAATCTACATTGCACAATTTGCTATTCCTTTTAAATATACAACAAAGTTATTGTCTTAGCAGATAGTGTCAAAGATTGGAATTGGAAGCAGATCTTCTTGACTTTAAAAGGAAATCAATTTTTTTATCCACTAAGCAATACTGATTGTGCTTGTGCACGCACATGTTACTCACACAATTATGTGTGAATATGTACTAATAAAGTTGATCCTGGAGTAGGAAATAGGTATCATATAAGAAATACAATTTTTGCTTCAGTCTATGGAAATTTGAGTGTGTTGTTTTGGTTTTCCAATTAACATATTTCTAAGTATTTAATAAGTTCTTCAACCTATATAGTGGTGCACTGAATACTGTGCCAGGAACTAAGGGATTTTTCAAAAATGCCTTCCTAGGGGGTAGCATTAGTAAGGAGGAAATGAGTATAATTTATGTTTAAAATGATCATGATTCAAAGTAAGAAGTATAATTGTAAAGAGGATGAAAATGTTCTTAGTTTTGAGAGGAATAATCCTCAGAACATGATGGTAGATTTGATGTGAGATATATAGGGATGGTGTATAGTAAAATTTATGAAAATACTGAGACATCATACCTGACATATGATAATTGAAGGGTCCCTACAGGTGTTTGAAATGTTGGGGAAATTTGAGAGAGAGAAAGTTAAGAATCTCAGAATATTACCCAGCTCCAAGACTTGTCTCTAGTGACATATGGACTAGTAAATATTCACCCATACACTATGAATGTATATTCTCAAACTTTACCTTGTAATTTCCTCTTAAAATAATTCTGCAAGATGAAAGATTAATGATTGGGGGATGGGGTACAGTAGACAATCAAAAGGCAGGGTTTTATTTTTCCTTTTAGGTTAAGTTCTTTTATTTTAGTACAAATTTCATTTATTTATGGTATTCCAAGAACCCCATAAACAATAACAAAGATAACAGCAACAATAAAAGATTCTAAGATGTGGAAGGGAATCTCAGAAAAGGAAAAGGCATTAATGGATAAAAAAAAATCATCAAACTAATTTGGATTTTGAGAAGGATGCCTTTTCTGAGAACTTACCAAGTAAACCAGGGGAGGTCAGCAAATGTCACAATTTTAAAGAAACAATCAGAAGGACATTTTCTATCATTGTTTTTATAGATCACTTCCTTAGCTATAGGGAAGGGTAATATTTAAATATAAGAATCTATATAATATACAGTTCTGTATTTTAAAAAGGGACATTAATAACAATATCTATGTAGCTATCCTTTCATCTCCTACCCTGCTTTAAATAGTAATTCACCTTTGGCTTCCAGTTGGGTATTTTTGAATCATAAAATTATAATTAATCACATTATTAGAAGAATTTTGTTTCCTTTTTTTTTGTTATTCTTCATGACCTCTCCAAATTGACATTGTAGAATATATATAAAAATGAACTCATGTTTGACCTGCTTTTTAAAATTCCTTTAATGTTTATTCTTTCCCATATTGATTTTATGTATGTCTTTATTGAGAGTGACATGCATTTTTGAGTGTTGATGGGGGAGTGGATTTCTGAAACAATATTTGGGTTTTTTTTTTCAAGCACATTTCAAATTCTACAGTCAGAATGAATCTTTAAGTCCACTCCAAATTTACTTTTAAACTAATTATGTATTGTGTATCTATGTGTATGGGGGAGAGGAAAAAAGGGAAAGGGAGAGAGGGAAAGGAAGAGGGAGAAAGGAAAAAGAAGAGGGAGAGAGGGAGAAACAGAAAGAGACAGCGAGAGTGAGAGCAAGAGAGAGACAGACAGACAGACACACACACACACACGGAGAGAGAGAGAGAGAGAGAGAGAGAGAGAGAGAGAGAGAGTGTGTGTGTGTGTGTGTGTGTGTGTGTGTGTGTGTGTGTGTGTTTGGAGTTAATAAGCTCAGATACTAGGGGAAAAACAGTGGAAAGATTATGCCACAGATAATTAATAAAAATCAATTAGTTTGTTAATGAGTACTCTGTCAGTACCCAAGGTGGTAGAAACCAGCTGGGGGAAAAATCGGTATCCCTGAATAGGACATTTAGAATGCCTAAGTCCTGCTGAGAATTTGAGAGGAAATAACTATGAGAAGCACTCCTTGGGTTAAAACTGGCTAAATTTCCTCTTGAGGTTGCAATTCCGTCAGCTAATAAATCTAGTAAAAAAGCGATTCACCTTTAGTGTATGCTATAAAGCATTTTCTGATGCCTTAAGTACATTGCTCACTGCCCTGTATTAAAAACAAAACCCATAGTTGTAAATGTCAATGACTAAGACTGTTAGAGCTCTTGCATCTTTCTTGTGTTAAGAGAAAATCTAGAAACACCCATTACCTCTTAGATGACTTTTTACATTTAGAAATCTAAATGGCACAAAGTCAAACAGGGGCTGACTAAAAAGTACAAAATATGTCTTCAAACATTTCCTGGACAGAAAAAAAAGCAGAAGTCCAATAATAATAATCTACAATTTCATAGAAACTTTTCTAACAAAAAAAATCCTTCTAATGACTAATTCTATTCTTCTTTTCTTTTTCCTAGCTTTCATTCCATTATGTTCAAGTTTGAATTAGTTTGAGGAAGCTACATAAAAGATAATACATAGATGAATGATTTACATAAAGACAAATTAGGTAAACTCAATTTATCTTGGATTGACACCCTTAGTATTTTCCTTGTCATATGCCTAACATTATCAAAATCATGTCACTTCTCTTAGAAGGATGATAGGGAGATAAGTGCACTTCTGAAGATTGATAGTTTCACTGTATTTGTGTATGAAATCTTTGCTGCAAATCACTTCACTGAATCTAATATTTACTATTATGAAGTTCAGTATGACTTGAGAGGGCATCTTTGCAAAGTCTTAAGGATTGAGTTGCAGCAATTACTATTTATACAAAAGTGTTCCAAATTGTGTATAGTGGATTAATGATGTGGAATATGGCACAGTGAGCGGCTACTGCCAATTTCCCTTAATAACTCCTCTTGCATATGAGTTATAGTCCCAGTGGTGAAAGCTCATTGATTTGCCTCATCGTAGAATATAACCAGTTAGCTTTCAGAGGTAACGTGCTTCTCTAATTATCTGCAAAGTTTCTGGATGGGCAGTGAGGAGAGGGAATGTAAGAGCAAGTGGAGAGGGAAGCAGAGATTGAAGAAGTAACAAGCTTTTAAAATGATTTTAGGCTATTCAAATTAAACATGTTAACCCTTTCTTGCCATCAATGTCTCTTTCTACTTATACAACTGAATATAATATACAAAATCTTATGTTTAAAAGCTGCCTCTATATAACTAGTGAAAATAGTGCATAAAAAGCTCTTTATATGCATACACATGTATTATGTGTATTTATTCATATGTAGATATACATATATACTATGTGTATATATGGAAGTATATATATGTAAGCAATTTGGACTGTTTTCTTCCAAGTATTCCCTTAAAAATCATCATATTTGATCTTCTTTTCTAGTGTACATTTGTGATTACCAAGAAGGGAGGAATCTTCCACGAACCATAAACTTACTTATTTCCCTTTAAAATTCATGAATCTTTTGAAATATTCTGTATTCTACATTTAAAATACAATTATACTTTATTTTTCAAAAGCATATTAAGGAATGAAGAAATCATTTCACTCATTTTGAGACGGTTAAAAATTCTCTCAGTATAAATGGAACAAAGTGAGGTGGCTCTAGAATCCATTTGTTGTTAGATTTATAACTTTCTATTTAAAGTTCACAACTCAATCAAGCAATTAAGTAACATTCATGGCACTCATTAACTACTTGATTGACTTTTTCATCAAGCAAGAGAAACACTTAGTTGGTATTTAATAGTTCTAGAAAGCCATATATGGGAAGAGAGGCATACTGACATGGCATATGAAATAGTATTTGTGTGGGGAGTAGGGGATGTTGAGAAAAAGGGAGGAAGGTGTCACAGACTCTAGAAAATTATGCTTTTGAAGACATATTTGAATCTCTCTCTACACATATTATAAATAGTTAAATAGATGTGTATATATTACATATAAAAGCAAAATATTTTAGAAATGGAAAAATTAAGTTAAAATTCAGCATATTAATTCAAATAATATTGGATTTCCTAAAATTTAATTTTTCAGAGTTAAATATAATCTATGACTTTCAAATTAAATATTTTACGTATCAAGTCTGCTCAACACTTACTTTTTCTATCATGATCAAACAATCCTAAATGATGTCTTTTTATTAAATTAGGAGTATGATGAAAGTATTGAAATCTTCCTGACTAAACAGTATAGAAGCAGCAAGGGAGGAAAAATATAAAACTCTTTTGTGTCTATTGCAACATTCAAATATTACAAAACTTATCATCATTATATATCATCTTCATCATTTTAATCATCACCTTCATATTGGAATATATCATTTCCTCTTGTGATAAAAATACAAATGCCCTGGGCAAAGAATTGATCATTTCAAATTATTTAGTTCCTCTTTTGCTAATAGAGCTGTCATTGATTCATTTAATCAACTTTTTCTCCTTCCCAATTGGATATTTCATATCAAAGGAGATCTACTCTATAAATTGAATGATCTTACTATTTTGTCCATTATCTTTTCTATATGACCCCAACCAGTATCTTTTCACAAACTAGGACATCCAGAACATTCATCACCACTGACCTTCTATGGAACTCATTTGATCATATTAATCATAATTAGAAGTTTGGCACATTTTTCGTTTTAGTGAATACTGAATAAACTGATCCTTTTTCTCTGGAATTTGTTGTCTACTTACATTCTGTCTTTTAGATGTATGTGGAGAAACACATTGTGGTAAGCATTTCTTCTCTAATTTTTAACGACATTTTCTTAGATCTTTGATCTTAGTGGCATTTGGATACTAGTGAACATAAAAATAAGTAGGTAACTTTGGTCCCTTTACTGCTCATATTGCTATAATATAGTAATATTTTAATAATAATATTATAATACAATAAACAATATAACAATAAAAACAATGATATAATAAATGTTCACTATAATTATTTACTTATTTGTTGCTTATTTATGTGTGCATGTGTGTATCAATTGGTTAACAATACACAATTGTAAAATAAACAAAAAAAAGACAGTTGTTTCATTCTCTTCACAATCTGAATATATAATATATAATTCACAAAGTGAATATATAATAATATATTCAACCTTATCTTATCAATATTTGTGTCTAAATTGCTGTATCTTTTCTTAGAGCTATGGAACAACATAAATGGTAGAAGAAATATTCATATAGAAAAAGAAGATTGCTGAGGTGGTCACTATCAATTGCAATTTTGTTTTTTCCAGTGAAGACAGCGAAGAAATGGGATTAGCTCTGCTACTGGACATTGTAGAAGAAGAGAAAACAAACATTCCCTCTTCCCTCCAAAAGATTAAGAGTTGGGTTCTACCTTGGTAATTGAGAATTGATAAGAGATGCTGGACACCCTTATAGAATTACTATGGCAATGTTTGTACAGTAATAGGACTTAGAAGTCATTTAATCCAATTCATTTATTTTACAGATAAAAAAGTCAAGTCAGAGAAAGGTAAAGTAATATACCAAGTGATACAATTAATAATCATTTATAATATCTAGCATTTATATAGTACTGGAGAACTTGCAAAGTTTTTGACCATATCTTATTTAATCCACACAACATCCCTGAAAGGTAAGTGTTCTTATTACCTCTATTTTAAAGAAGAGGAAACTGAAATACAAAGAGGTTAAATGATTATCCCAGAGTCTTGCAGCTACCAATATTTGAAGAAGGATTCAAGTTCTCTTCCCAATTCCAAGTATATACATTTTACCATTTAGCTGCCAGCCATTAAGTATAAGAGTCAGAATTCAAATGTAAGCCTTCTGAATCACCAAAGTGCTTCAAAGTACTCTATGGCTTGATATCTTTGAAATTATCTTGTTTCTTTTGGATCTAATATTCTTAATGATCTCAGCATATTTATTCATTTATATTGTAATTCATTTAATATCAATATTATTTTGCAAATGTTTGCTGTGTTCCAGTCAACAAACATTTATAAAACTCCCATGATGTGTCAGGAATTGTGCCGCATGCTATGAATACAGAGGCAAATGAGTCAATCAATAACTATTTATTAAGCTCCTACTATATTGAAGACACTGTTAAATACTGGAGATACAAAGAAAGGGGGAAAAAAAAAGAATCTTTGCCCTTGAAGAGCTCAAACTCTAATTGGGAAGACAACATGCCAATAGCCACACACACACACACACACACACACACACACACACACTATAAATAGCAAGTAAACAACAAAGGGAAGACACTAGGTTTAAGAAGGATTAGGAAAGATTTCCTATAGAAAGTGGGATTTTATTTGGGAAGCCAAGAAAGTTAGGAGATGGAGATGAGAAGGGAATATATTCTAAGCATAAGAAGTGTATAATAAAAGTACCTCTAAGAAATAGAATATCTTGTTTTGAGGAACAACTGTTACTAGATAAAAGAATAGTTGATGGATTTGGGGATGGGGTGGGATAGAGGCCAATATATAAGAAGACTGGAAATATGTGGATGTGTGTGGGGAGGTGTGTATATGGGGGTGGGGGTGGGTATGGGTGTGGGAAGGCTAGGTTACTAAGGGCTTTGAAATTAAAATGGAGGCTTTTGCTTTTGATTTTAAATGTGGTGGGAGCCACTAGAGTTTAATGAGTATGACACAATTACACAGGTAAAATGGTTTGCCTTTAGAAAGAAAAGGGCTGCTTCATGTCAAACATGGTGAAGACAGAGATAGTGGCAGAAAACCCTTACTCTAAAGAAACTTTTATTCTTTTTTATATAATAGATTTTTCTTTTAAAATATTTTTACTTGACGGGTAGAGCCAAGATGGCGAACTGCGGACAGCTTTCTCTGTGAACTCCCTCCGACATTCCCTCAAACCCAGACATAGTAAGCCTTAAAACTGGTTTCCGAGTGAGGTCCTCGCCAAGCATTTGGACTACAACGCACTTCTATAAAAGATCTACCTTGAAAGAACTCCGGAGAAGGTTAGCCTCAGGGGAAATCGGCCGCTGGTCGCGATCAGACTCCAGCC
>JAJPUD010000040.1:0-32611 GCA_023553655.1 Myrmecobius fasciatus | reverse complement strand
GGGGGGAGGGGGGGAAAGGAGGCAAAATAAAGTAAAAATATAGGAGGTAAAATAAGGCAAAATCTCATAAAGAGACATAGAAGATCTAATATAATTGAGGGGAAGAAGGGAGGGCGATGAGTATTGTGTAAACCTTACTCTCATTAGATTGGACTCTAAGAGAGTATATCATACACATTTGGCTTCAAAGAAAGCACTGACCCTCCTTGTGGGAAGGTAGGAGGGAGGGGAGAAAAGGAAAGGGATAAACTAATAGAAGGATTAGGGGAAAGGTATAAAGGGGAGGGAGGGACTCTAAAGGGAGGAGGATTATTGGTGGGAGGTGGTCTTCAAGAGCAAAGTACTGGGGAGGGGGGAAGGGAGAGAGGGGAAAGGGAAGAGAAAATCATAACTCTGGGTAAATAAGATGGCAGGGAATACAGATATAGTTATTTTAACTGTGAATGTGAACGGGATGAACTCTCCCATAAAACGGAAGCGGGTAGCAGACTGGATTAAAAGCCAGAATCCTACAATATGTTGTTTACAAGAAACACATCTAAAACATAGAGATACATACAGAGTGAAGGTAAAGGGCTGGAGCAGAATCTTCTATGCTTCAGGTGAACAAAGAAAGGCAGGGGTAGCAATCCTTATCTCGGATCAAGTAAAAACAAAAATAGATCTAATTAAAAGAGATAAGGAAGGAAACTACATTTTACTAAAGGGTTCCATAGACAATGAAGCAGTATCAATACTTAACATATATGCACCAAGTGGTATAGCATCCAAATTCCTAGAGGAGAAGTTAAGAGAGATGCAAGGAGAAATAGACAGTAATACTATACTAGTGGGAGATCTCAACCTTGCTCTCTCAGAATTAGATAAATCAAATTCCAAAATAAATAAGAAAGAAGTTAGGGAGGTTAACAAAAGGCTAGAAAAGTTAGGTATGATAGATCTCTGGAGGAAATTGAATGGTGATAGAAGGGAGTATACTTTTTTCTCAGGGGTTCATGGAACTTATACAAAAATTGATCATGTGTTAGGGCATAAAAACCTCAAAATCAATTGCAGAAAAGCAGAAATAGTAAATGCATCCTTCTCAGATCATGATGCAATAAAACTCACATGTAATATAAGGCCAGGAGAAAATAGGCCACAAGTTATTTGGAAATTAAATAATCTAATCCTGAAGAACGAATGGGTGAAAGAGCAAATTATAGACGCAATCGAAAATTTCATCCAGGAGAATGACAACAATGAGACAACATACCAAAATTTGTGGGACTCGGCTAAAGCGGTTATAAGGGGTAATTTTATATCTCTAGATGCTTACTTGCGTAAAACAGAGAAGGAGAAGATTAATGAACTGGGCTTACAATTAAAAAAG
Organism: Myrmecobius fasciatus; assembly: GCA_023553655.1. Classification (NCBI taxonomy): domain Eukaryota; kingdom Metazoa; phylum Chordata; class Mammalia; order Dasyuromorphia; family Myrmecobiidae; genus Myrmecobius; species Myrmecobius fasciatus. The sequence continues at coordinate 31,239 of JAJPUD010000040.1, read as the reverse complement.
CTAGAAAAAGACCAAATTACAAACCCTCAATTAAATACCAAATTGGAAATTCTGAAAATTAAAGGGGAGATCAATAAAATTGAAAATAAGAAAACTATTGAATTAATAAATAGAAGTAAGAGTTGGTTTTATGAAAAAACCAACAAAATAGATAAGCCTTTAGTTAATTTGATTAGAAAAAGAAAAGAGGAAAATCAAATTATTAGTCTCAAAAATGATAAGGGAGAACTTTCCTCCAATGAAGAGGAAATTAGAGTAATAATTAGGAGTTTCTTTGCCCAACTTTATGCCAATAAATTTGAGAATGTAAATGAAATGGAGGAGTATCTACAAAAATATAGATTGCCCAGATTAACAGAAGAGGAAATAAATTATTTAAATAGCCCTATTTCAGAAAAAGAAATAGAACAAGCTATTAATCAACTCCCTAAGAAAAAATCTCCAGGACCAGATGGATTTACATGTGAATTTTACCAAACATTCAAGGAACAATTAATCCCAATACTATATAAACTATTCGAAAAAATAGGGAAAGAAGGTGTACTACCAAATTCCTTCTATGACACAGATATGGTGCTGATAGCTAAACCAGGTAGGGAGAAAACTGAGAAAGAAAACTATAGACCCATTTCCCTAATGAATATTGATGCAAAAATTTTAAATAAGATTTTAGCAACAAGATTACAGAAAGTCATCCCCAGGATAATACATCATGACCAAGTAGGATTTATACCAGGAATGCAGGGCTGGTTCAATATTAGGAAAACTATTAGCATAATCAATTATATTAATAACCAAATTAATAAAAATCATATGATTATCTCCATAGATGCAGAAAAAGCCTTTGATAAAATCCAACACCCATTCCTATTAAAAACACTGGAGAGTATAGGAATAAATGGGCTTTTCCTTAAAATGATAAGTAGTATCTACTTAAAACCTTCAGCAAGCATCATATGTAATGGAGTCAAACTAGAACCATTCCCAATCAGATCAGGAGTGAAACAAGGCTGCCCACTGTCACCATTACTATTTAATATTGTATTAGAAATGTTAGCTTTAGCAATAAGAGAAGAAAAAGAGATAAAAGGAATCAGAGTAGGTAGTGAAGAAACCAAATTATCACTCTTTGCAGATGACATGATGGTATACTTAGAGAATCCTAGAGACTCAACTAAAAAACTACTAGAAACAATTCACACCTTTAGCAAAGTGGCAGGATACAAAATAAATCCACATAAATCATCAGCATTTTTATATATTACCAATAAAGTTCAGCAGCAAGAGATACAAAAAGAAATTCCATTCAAAATAACTGTTGATAGTATAAAATATTTGGGAATTTATCTGCCAAGGGATAGTCAGGAACTATATGAACTAAATTACAAAACACTTTCCACACAAATCAAATCAGACCTAGTCAATTGGAAAAACTTAAAATGCTCATGGGTAGGACGAGCGAATATAATAAAAATGACAATACTACCCAAACTAATTTACTTATTTAGTGCCATACCAATCAAACTCCCAAGAAATTATCTTACAGATCTAGAAAAAATAGTAGTAAAGTTCATTTGGAAAAACAAAAGGTCTAGAATTTCAAGGGGATTAATGAAAAAAAAGGCTGAAGATGGTGGACTTGCTGTACCAGATCTAAAACTATATTATAAAGCAGCGGTCATCAAAACCATTTGGTACTGGCTAAGAAATAGAGTAGTCGATCAGTGGAATAGGATAGAATCACAAGACAAACTAGGCAATAACTATAGCAATTTGGTTTTTGATAAACCCAAAGACCCCAGCTTTTGGGATAAGTATTCATTATTTGACAAAAACTGCTGGGAAAACTGGAAACTAGTGTGGAAGAAATTAGGGCTTGACCCACATCTAACACCACATACCAAGATAAGATCTAAATGGGTTCATGATCTGGATATAAAGAGTGATTTTGTAAACAAGTTAGAGGAACATAATATAGTTTACCTCTCAGACCTGTGGAGATGGAATAAATTTATGTCCAAAGAAGAACTGGAACTTTTAATTGAAAACCAGATAGATAACTTTGACTATATTAAGTTAAAAAGTTTTTGTACAAACAAAATCAATGCAGACAAGATTAGGAGGGAAGCAATAAATTGGGAAATCATCTTTACATTTAAGGGTTCTGATAAAGGTCTCATCTCTAAAATATATAGAGAATTGTCTCATATTTATAAAAATTCAAGCCATTCTCCAATCAATAAATGGTCAAAGGATATGAACAGACAATTTTCAGAGGATGAAATTAAAACTATTTATAGTCATATGAAAAGGTGCTCCAAATCACTATTGATCAGAGAAATGCAAATCAAGACAACCCTGAGATACCACTTCACACCTGTCAGATTGGCTAAAATGACAGGAAAAGTTAATGATGAATGTTGGAGGGGTTGTGGGAGGGCTGGGACACTGATGCATTGTTGGTGGAGCTGTGAACGGATACAGCCATTCTGGAGAACAATTTGGAGCTATGCTCAAAAAGTTATCAAACTGTGCATACCCTTTGACCCAGCAGCATTTCTATTGGGCTTATATCCCAAAGAAATCATAAAGGAAGGAAAAGGCCCCACATGTGCAAGAATGTTTGTGGCAGCCCTTTTTGTAGTGGCTAGAAACTGGAAATTGAATAGATGCCCTTCAATTGGAGAATGGCTGAATAAATTATGGTATATGAATACTATGGAATATTATTGTTCTGTAAGAAATGACCAGCAAGATGATTTCAGAGAGGCCTGGAGAGACTTACATGAACTGATGCTGAGTGAAATGAGCAGAACCAGGAGATCATTATACACGGCAACAACAGTACTATATGACGATCAATTCTGATGGACATGGCTCTCTTCAACAATGAAATGTTTCAAACCACCTCCAATTGTTCACTGAAGTAAGCCATATACACCCAGAGAGAGGGATGCGAAATGTGGACCACAACATAACATTCTCATACTCCTTGATTGATGTTTGCTTACATTGTGTTTCCTTTATCTGATATATCGTTTGTGTAGATAAGATTTTTCTTGCACACCAATGATATGTTTGGAAATATGTATACATATATTCGATTTGCCAATATTTTAACATAATTAACATGTAGTGGATATCCTGCCATCTAGGGGAGGGGTGGGGAGTTGGGGGAAAAATTTGTAACGGAAAGCTATGTAAGGGTTATTGTTGAAGAATTACCCACACATATGTTATGCAAATAAAATAAAAATTAAAAAAAATAAAATAAAATATTTTTACTTTCCCCAGTTACATATAAAACAATTTTTACATTTCTTTTTAAAATGTTTGATATCCAGTCTCCCTTTATCTCCCCCCACTGAGAAGGCCTATGTGTACAAAACATTTCCATAAAAGCCATGTTGCAAAAACCTTGAAAAAAACCATCAAGAAAAAAAATAAAGTAATATATATATATATATATATACATATATATATATATATGCACTTCAATTTGCATTCAGAAACAATCAGTTCTTTCTCTGAGTGTGCATAGCATTTTACATAATATATCCTTTAGAGTAGTCTTGGATCATTGTATTGTTGAGAATAGCAGATTAGGGCTGATCATCCCACAACTTTGCTCCTACCATGTATACAGTACATTTCACGTTACTTGAGCTCATGAAACTCATCATTTCTTATAGAACAATAATATTCTATCATAATCCCACATATAATTTATTCAGCCGTTTCCCAATTGATGGGCATCCCCTAAATTTCCAATTCTTTGCTCTGAGAAAAGTTGATAAAGATATTTTTATACATTTAAATTCTTTAAAAAATTTTTTCTTTCAGTAGCATGACAGAAACTAGGCATTAACAAACACCTAACACCCTATACCAAAATAAAGTTGAAATGGGTTCATGATTTTGACATAAATAGTGGTACTATAAGCAAATTAGAAGAACAAAGGATAGTCTACCTCTTAGATCTGTGGAGAAAGAAGGAATTTATGGCCAAAGAAGAACTAGCAAAATATGAAATGTAAAATGGATAATTTTGATTATATTAAGTTTATATATTTATATATATATTAAGATTATATATATAAATTATAGAGACATATATAATATTTATTTATTTAAATAAAACCAATGAAGACAAGAAGAAAACTGGGGAAAAAATTTACACCTAAAAGTTCTAATATAGGCTTCATTTCTAAAATATATAGAGAAATGACTCAAATTTATAAGAATATAAGCCATTCTCCAACTAATAAATGGTCAAAAGATATGAACAGATAATTTTTCAGATGAAAAAATTGAAACAATTTCTAGTCATATGAAAAGGTACTCTAAATCATTATTGATCAGAGAAATGCAAATGAAGACAACTCTGAGGTACCACTGCATACCTCTCAGATTGACTAAGATGATAGCAAAAGACAAGGATGAATGTTGGAGGGGATGTGGGAAAATTGGGACACCAATATATTGTTGGTGGAATTGTGAAATGATCCAACCATTCTGGAGAACAATTTGGAACTATGCCCAAATCCCAAGGAAATAATAAAGCAGGGAAAAGGACCCATATGTGCAAAAATGTTTGTAGCAGCTCTTTTTGTTAAAAAAAATTAATGCACATATTTACCAGAAAAAAGAAGACAACAAATAATAAAATTATATACACTTCATACACACACACACACACACACACGTATAGGAAAGTAAGCATCTAGTTTTGTAATTAGAGACTCTCCCATCATTAACTTTTAACATTAATAAAGTCTATTCTCCCTGCACATATTTAGCATCTTCATTTTTCATAATGATCTTTTAAAATCATCATATTTTTCCCCTCTAGAATGGATTTTTTATTTATATATTTTCCTATTTATCCTGACTGTTTTCTCTACTGCCATTTATATATTCAATATAAATATATACTTTTCATGATTTGAAGGTCCAAATGGGATAATTCCACTGTTTTTGATGGAGAAAATAGTTTATTATTTTAGCACATTTATGTCATTGATAATTAAATATTCCCTCTAATATAATGCCTTGCCTCTCACTTTCAAAGGCTATGATAGTAAGGTAGATATATGTTTCAGTAGGTTCCCTGCAGATTGGAAAGTCTTTGGATTCTATGAATTCAGTGATGAAATGCATATCAATCCTTTGAGGAGAAAGTTAACTAAAGTAAGAGACATTCATTAAGACATTGGTTTAAGGATGATGATTGCCCATACTACTTCTCAAAGTTCATCTATGAGGCTTAGAGAGATTGCAGTCTACATTAGTAAAAGTACTTTTAGTGACAAAATCATGGGTCTTTCAAATATTAAATATAAATCACAATTTGCATTGCCCCTGGGTTTGTTTTATTTCATAAATTTTGATTACAATATCCATTAAAACAAACAAACAAACAAAAAAAAACCTTCATGTAAACCCTCTGGATCCTCCTAGATCCTATATCTGTGGGATTAAAAAGGTTACAGTGGTGCTTTATCTTTGACCTTTCTAGCTTTTTGGTGTCAAGGTACTCTGACAGCTTTTTCAAGCTGTTGGCCATCTTAATGAGCCATTCCTGTGATTTCTCTACTACAAAACTAGCTTCTAGAGAATTTCTCTATAGATTTTAACACCTTCAGAAATCTCCCTCAATTTCTTTAAGACACAGAAAGCAGAGAGAGTAAAAAGCTTCTTGGTGATCAAAGAGCAAACATTATTGTATATATATTTTTTCATTTAAAGAGATCACTTTTTTCACCTCACTATGAAAAGTCAAAGAAATATTTCATTTCCCAATGGATATTTCCAGTGAGTAGCTTCTAGCTAAGTGGTATTTTTAATATAAATACGGAAACTTACTTTAGTTTGTTTAAACCACAACTTTTACAATTTGTTTCTGACCCAAACTGTTCTTCAAACTGTTTCCAAATGCCGTCCATATTTATTTCCATAGACTAAAATGCCTAAGGTTTTAAAATAGATTTATTAAAATGATTCTATGACATCTTTTAAGAATTAATTATTAAATCTGGATATTTCCTTTGCATGTTTCCCCCCATTCATGAAATAATTATTTTTGCCTGATTAATTACTTATTGTAAAATGAGATGTATTTTCTTTTAAATTAAATAATTTTTAATCAACACATATCCATCTTCTTTCTATCTCATGCCTCCTATTAAAAAAGGGAAAATAAACCCTCAGTTATGAAAATGTATAATCGGGTACAAACAAATTACACTATTGGCCATTCCCCCAAAATAAGTCTATCAGGATGTAGGAAGCATGTTTTCTCATGAATCCTCTGGAATCTTGGTTGGTCACATCATTGATAAGAGTTCTTATGTTCTGTAATTCTTTATCATATTTTTGTTACTATATAAATCATTCTGCTTGTTCTGCTCTCCTCATTGCATCAATTCATGGAAATCTTCCATTTTTTTGGAAATTTCCTTCATCTTTTCCTGTAGCACAATAATTTTCTGTCACTTTTTTAACCATAACTCATTCAGCTATTGATCAATTGATATGTACTCCTTTACTCTGTAATTCTTTGCCAACCCAAAAAGTTACAAATATTTTTATATATTAGGTTTCCCTTGTTATTCCTCTTTCCCTTAATCTTTGATATCTTCTATTCCTACTTTTCTTCCCTTTCCTCTTGTTTCTTCAATGAATGAAACTTATTTCTCTACTTAGTGAACCAGTTCAGATGAAAGTGAGATTTAAGTATCCCTTCCTCTTTGTTTGTATAGACTTCTATTTATGCATCCTAATTATGTGAGATAATTTCCCCCATCCTTCTCTTCTTCCTTATCACCACCAAAGTATTCTTGTTTCTCTCCTTTTCCAGTCTCTTACAATCATCAATACATAACAGAACTTTCTCCAAGAAATATAATGATGATAGTTTTAAGAAGATACATATATCATCTCCCTATACTGCATTATAAGTAGTCTATACTAATTTAATCCTCTCTGATAATTTACTCATGTTTATCATTCTGTATTTCTCTTAACTCCTGTTTACATTTCAAATTTTAATTCATTTCTGATTTTTTTTCATCAGAAATACTTGGGAATGTAATTAACCAAATATATATTTTCTTACAGATTTATACTCAGTTTTGCTGCACATATATTGTTGGTTGTAAGCCTATATCTTTGACTTCCATACTATCCAATTGTAAAATCCCTGCTCCCTTATATTATTACCTGTGCAGCACTGGCTGTTGTTCCTCTATGCTTAAGTTTCTTCTTTTGCATTCTTGTAGTATTGGAAGTATCTGGAAGTTTTCACTGTATGGTTCCTGGGAGTTTTCATTTGGAGATTTCTTTTAGGAAATTATGTGAACATTTTGTTATTTTTACTTTGTCTTCTGGTTTTCAGAGATTTGAGCAGTTTTCTTTTAATTTTTTTAAACTATTTTGTCTAGGCTCTTTTTAAAAAATCGTCTTTCAGATAGACTAATGATTCTAAAATTGTTTCTTCTTGTTCTGTTTTCTAACTTATTTATTTATAATATTTCTGTTTTCTTATGTATTAATATCAGATATTTCATAATTTCTTCTATTTTTTGTCTTTTGACTTTGCCATAATATTTCTTGCTGTCTCAGGAATTAATAATCATTTCAATTTGATCCATCCCAATTTTAGGATTTGGTTGTTTGGATAAAGTTTTGCATCCCTTGTACTAATGTGCTAATTCCTTTTCCATTTTGTTTTATTCTATAGCTCATTTATTTTCCAATTTTTCTTCTAGCACTTTAATTTCATTTATAAAAAATTGTTAATTTTTATTATTTTAAGTTTTCCTCCATTTGTTCCAGGAATTCTTGCAGAGTTTGTGCACAAGCTGTTTTTCTTTAAATTTTCTTTATTTATTTATTGCATTATTACAGATTTTCTGGAGTCATTCTTTTCTTCTGGGTTTTTCTCCTGAAAGTTCCTGTCACCATAATAACTTTTTTAAGATTGGGATTTTTTTCTTTGTTCATTATTTTATCATACTTCTTAATGTTGAATATTATGTTAAGACCAAGTTCTTTCTGACAGGACTAGTTTGTCAGAATAATACTTTGTATTATTCTAGAATCATAGAGACAACTCAGGTCAGGAAGCTGAAAGTTTTTCATACCCATAGACTGGTCTGATCCAGGGTGATACTTAATTTCTTTTCTTCTTGTCTAAACTTTTTAAGTTCCTCATGTAAGTTTAGATCTGAACAACATACCTGATGCCTTGCATCACCTGGTTGGAATTCCTATAGGCTACTGCTGGACTCATCCACCATCAGTCAATTAGAAAAAATCTACTAGTTCAGAATGACAGACATATAGGCTTTCCTTTAATTGAGGCTTCTTGCCTTAGTTATTTCGCTACAGCCTTCAGACTAGGTAAGAGGCAAATGTGGAGACCCAATTTCACTACTAATCTCAAAATCACACAAAATCCATAGCTAGGCACTGATAAACACAATTTCCAGTTAGCATCTTTTGTGGCATCCTGCATAGGATTGAGTCCTTGTTTGCTGAATTTGCTGGATTTAGAATCTATCTCTTCTTGCCCTGGTCCATTGACTCTTCCTGTACTGGAATCTTTTGTGATCCTTTCCTGACTAGAGCCTCATAGCCAGACTTTTCTATCTTCACATGCCAAAGTGGGCTAGAAAAATGGCTCACTCTGATTTACTTTTCTTGGATTTTCCAATCAGGATTACATCTGGTGTATCTCTGACATTTGTTTAAAGGTGAAGGGATAGAGGAAACTAAGCATTACTTCTTCCTGTTACTCCATCATCTTGGATTTACTTCTAGTTAAATATGCAAAAGGAATATATACACATATCTACATACAAACAGACATATATAATACCAACCATGGAGAGATACATATATACTCATACATTGTTTATACATGTATGTATGTACACATATGCATGCATATATGCATATACATATACATAATGCACACACATACAATGCATATATGCTTCATCTCTTCTAGGAATTCTAGTTGCAAATATAGACACACATACATATATATAAATATATATACACATATACATATTATATATGCATATGTTTTATTTTCTTTCAATTATGGAGAATAAATATTACAGTGACTACTCTGACCCACTTCTTGAAGGTCAGGTATATTTCACTTTTCAGCACAAATTATATATTACAGAGAGCCTTACCCTCAGAGTTCTCTGATATCTCTAGAAGATTATGCTTTATTTACTTTTTAAAAGAAAAGATTTCCCAAATTCTATCTGAAAAACCTATTACATTTAATTACTTCCTGCTCAGAGATGCTAAAGTACAAAAGAAATAAAAAAAAGAAAACCTCATTTTACTAAAAAACTTCATGAAATATCATTGTATTTTTAAATGATAGTACTTTATACATAAATACCAAGCTCAAGAGCTTGTTTGTTTGTGGGATAGGAAAACATCAAAAGAGCTTCCATATTCAATTCTTTTCACAGGTATAGGGATAGTTTCTAATAGTGAATGGCATGAGTTAGATGATTTGGGTTCAAATTCTAGCTTACATTCCATGTGACCATTAACAAGTTATTTAGTTGTCTATAAGTTGAGGGATTTGTCTAGAAATTTCTTTCAGCTAAAAATTTGGTTATTCTTTGAACTGAATCTTAACATAAAGTCAAACATTTAGATTTTTAGAGGACCATCTAGTCCAACACTTTCATTTTACTCATGAAGAAACAAAGGTCCCAGAGTTTGGTTAAGCATAAAGAGGGAAAAACAAATAAACAAACAAACAAAAAAAAAAAACTTAAGTGGCAGAGAAATTTCCAATCATGCCTTTTGGACTCATCATAGACATTGTGTGTTGAAAGTAGTTTTTAAAAAGTTTGTTAAATGAATTTTGAAAGAATGTTTAGAGTCTTAGTGAGTAGAACAGCAATACAAACTGATAAACACTTTTTAATGCAGTGGAATGGAATACATATTCTCTATTTCATTGTATAGGAACTTACTACTCTCAACCACCCCATTAAATGTTGAGCATACAAGTATAGTACCTGACCTGAGAAGACTCATATTATATTGGGGGAAGCAACATTTTAAAAATCTTTTAAGATTTATAAAAGCCAAATAAAAAATAAATTACTATAAGGCATATTGTTTATTTAAACAGGGGCTGAGAACATAGTGGATAATAATGAACCTCTTGGGTCATGAATGTATTTAGATTGATATAAATTTAAAAGCTTAATTTTCTAACAGTTTAAACGATTTTGTATAATTGAGTTTTGTTTTGTTTGTTTGTTTGTTTTGAAAACACTAAGAACAGACACATTTTCTAACCAGACATTTGATTATCTGTCCAAAGTGACCAGAATGTCACATGGTCAATCTTGTCATTTTTGTCTATTATGATGCTTAAGGTATATCATTGCACATTCAATTTGGATGATCAATGCAAGTTAATATACACCTTGTAAAATCTCATAGGATGTTTTCATTTTATAGCGGTATAAATAATAAAAAAGGGACTGATTTAAGTCAAGCATGAACTTGCATTGTTTCTGTCAATGTAGTTTGAATACACATTGCTTAGTTTCCTGGGTTTTTTTTTTTTTTTGTTTGTTTGTTTTTTTTTTTTTGCAGACCTCTGTCGTCCATTGATATAAAGAATCTGCCCCTTGTTATTTGAGCAGAAATTCATATGGGTTCAATCTCTGATGAACATCATGTTATGTCCTGCTAAGTTTGATCAGAATTAATGGGGTTAAGGCTTCCTGTTCCATTGTAGCCGGCTGAGAGTTCTACCTCAGTGATAAAGAGGTTGGGGATACCCAAGAGCATCATCCCCTATGCCAGTAGCAAAATGCAGCAGCAGGGTTTGCAAAAATTGATTATAGAAGTCTCTAGCTGCTGGCAAGGCTATAGCATAGCCTGACTCTAGCCATGTTAAGATACAGTAGAAATTAAAGTGAAAGTGGGACATGCCAAAGGTAAAGTGAAAGATTTTGCTATTAGGCCAGCACTTTGATCAGGAAGATTCAAACATATCTGGCATCCTACATCCGTGAGACTGTATTAAAAGGTTAATGAAGTTTTGTACCTTTTTGGACTTAGAACTAAACTGCTCGGTCAGCAATGTGGAGAGTTTTTAGTTCTTTAGAATATAACAGGAAATATTCTGAGGGAAATAGATATATAAATATAATATTAAAGCTATTTCAAAAGACCATGAACTGCTTATCTTGCTTAAAAACAAAATTAGAGAAAGCTCTGGACAACCCTTTATTTGAACAGCCAGTGTAATACGGTGTTGTGATTTATATACAATTTATAGACCTTAGAATCAAATGTTCACCACCTTAATAATTTTAGGTAGACAATTGCTTTGCATCAGTCTTAGAGAGTAAGGTTCATATCATAAGACCATGCATGTAATAGTGGTACTGTCATGTGTTAAATGAGCATAGCTTGAAGTATTATTTTTTTAAAAATTGAAAGGTTGTGGCAGTAATAAAAAGGTTGAATGGTAATGTCTCTAATTGAACAGTAAGGCCTCTTCCCTATTAAGTCACTCTTTCATCTGTCTTTTTAATTATTTCATTATCATTTTGTACTGCAGTTCACAATGAAATGACCATTTGTGTTTAAGTGAAAGCTAATTATTAGGACTGAATTATTGTGCAGTTTATTGATCCCTATGGTGGATTAAGGGCTTTAAGTTCGTCTAGACAGAATAGTTAGCAAAATGACAAAAGGAAACATATAAGACCCTTGGGAAGAATCCCTACGCTCCATAAGCAATTAATGGCTGCCAGGTAATGGAATTTAAGTTTATACTAAATCCAGCAGCGCTTTGACATTTCAACTGCCTTATAAACACATTAGTCTAATGAATTAAGACTTATGAATTGTGTTTATATACAAGTAGGAACTGTTGTAAGGCCAGGATATTTTTAGCCACCCATTGATTGAATGAAAAATAGATAATTTCTCTCTGAATTTGATGAAAAATGAAATATGCTCTTCTTAGTGTTTATCTCTGTTCATTCTGCTCCCTGTTGATGGATGTGTATTAACAATTTCCATTTCCCAAAGAACACTAATCTCCCTTATGGATGTGAAAAGTATGCAGTGATAAACCCAGAAAGGAAAAAAAAATACAGTATTGCTGAGTAAGAAGCCAAACAGCCCATTCATCTCAATCCACTGCTGGGTAAGTTTAAAAGCAATCTGTCATTATCTCGATGACGGACCACAGCCTGTGCTAACCATACAGCCCTTCCCTGTTATTTACAAGAGCATGTCCTTCAGTGGACTTCAGAGAGATCAAACCAAGTAAATTTACCCAGCCCTCCTCTCTAATATGTCTTTTCATTCACAAGGGCTCAGTGTTCAAGGACTTTCTGAGCAACATGCCAACTCTAGAGACTCCCATATGTATTAACATGCATGTTTATATGTGTCTTTATATATACATGTAAGTGTGCACACATAAGATACATAAACATGTGTACCATACATACACATGTGTGTATGTATTTGTGGGTATGTAAGTCTTTGTGTATGTGCATATATGCATATGTTTGTACATATGTATAGATACACAGGAGTGCTTTACACACATGCATATACATATGCACACAATGGATGCGTACACATAAAATATGTATAGTATACATGTAAGCATATATTCACATATGTGTGTATGTGTGTGTAATGCATTGAGTGGTAGTGATGGGTGGAGGTGAAGAATTTATTTAAACTTCCTAAGGACAAGCACTCTTCTTCCTTAGCCATTCTATCATTTCCCATAGTTTTTCCTTCTACTTTATATTACCTTTCTTCATTAACCATTAAAAAACAATTTTACACCATGCATTGCAATTTGAATATGAAATAAAATTAAAATATTATGAAGAAATGCATTTGATTTGGGTACATTTTATCTTAAGAGTCTACTCAAAGACTGAATCCCTATTCATCCTTCAGGAAACCAGGACACTATTTTAAGAATTGCCACCAGTATACTTCAGAGAATGTAAGAATGTGTGCATGCATGTGTGTGTCTGTCACACACATATACAAATATACATATATAAAATATGTGCATAAAGAGAGATTATATTGAATATATGCACATATAATATAGACATATATAGACATATATAATGTATGCATATATATATATATACGTATACATATATGAAACACAAACCTATTTAGTGAAGTGGTATCTATGCTAGAAGACTAAGGGTAGTATAATATTTTACATTTTATATTAATAGCTGTTTTAAAGTGCCTTTCAAATCAAGATTATGTAAGGCTGAATTAAGTTGAAGAACATTTCCATGCAGAATATGATCTAGTCTATTTAACAAAATACTAAATGTCAACTTCCATTATATTTATGCACAATTTTACTATGTACATTTGACAATGTGCAAGTAGCCAGTTTCATAAGCAAATGTAAGTTTTTATAGTAGTATCTGTGATTTTTATAGCATTTATACTAATTTAATCAGTAAAATGTGATGAATTTGAAGAATCTAGTTTATAGTATATGTGCCTTAAATATAAAATACTAATCAGGAAATCTTGCACAAAGCAATATTTGTTATTACAAAAATATAATAAAGGGATAATTGATGAGATTTCCTTCTAGGAGAAGATTAGTTTATTCAGCGAAAGAAGCCAAATTAATGCCTAGGGAAATAGGACACACCTATTATATTTAGACATGATAATCCTACATGATTTTAGTTTGATTTTAAATATTTAAGTTGAATTGGGTGCCTTTCTTAACAATGAGCTAAAGTTATTGAATATTATAACTCTAGAAGAGAATATTATGGTCATTGTAAGTCTGTGTGAAATTATGAATGTACATGGTCATGTATATTCAAAAAAACATTATTTAGTTATTTCCCTAGATAAGTATAATTGGTCTGATTTGGAGAATAGAGTTTTTTTCAAACTTGAAGACAAAATTTTAATTTTTTTTAATTCAACTATTGCTAGAATAAATCATTGGCATTTCTATTCTTTGGGGTCTTTAGGATCACATCAGCATAAGCATGATTAAGTATTAACAAAAATAAGCAGTTAAAAGTCAGGTATGAATTAAATATTGTGGTGAGAGAAATTTTTTTCTTTAAAAACAAAAATGCCAATCTCTAAGTTAAATATATTTTGATTTAGTTTCTTTGTACTGTATAGAGCTAAACAACTTTTGAAAAATTTCATATAGCTTTGTCATGGCACTTTTATTGTTTCCTCCTTATTTCTCTCTCTCAACAAGGCTGATACTGAGGATAGACTTTGGAAAAAAGATACAAAGCAGAGATAGAGAAAGCTCATCATTTTAGAAATAGGAAAAATGGAAGTCAGAATGTATAATCTTGGTAATTAATTGATCAGAGGTGTCAAACTGAGGTCAGAAGGTCCAGGCCAACAGGGCTTAAAGTCCCATGAGACTAGATAGAGAGGAATATGAAAAAAAAATTGGGACATAAACATGCAAAAAGATATTTCTAAGTTTTGTGTTATCCTATAGGGACAGTTCTTAACTGTACTAAAGTAATCAAATTAAATACTTAGTAGAGCAGTCTAACACCTATTACCATTAATCAACAAGCTATGCAATCAATCAGGCACTGTGCAATGGGGCTTGGATGAAATACAAACATCTTGATTTTTTTATATTTCCTTTTATTCTCATCTTTTCATTCTAAGAACATTAAAAAAAAATCTCTTCTTTGTTTTGCTCTTTGGTTGGACAGGGCTCACAAATGCCCAGTCTGAGATGACAGCCAAAAGGGTGTCCTTACCCAATCTTACCTCAATGGGAAGAAGCAGTTTTTAGGTCAGGGATTCTTAGTCTGAGATCCTTGAAATTGTGTTTTGGTCTTTTTTAATATCTTGATAACTCATTCAAGGTAATTGTTTTCTTTTGTTGTTGGGTTGCATATTATATTTTATACACTTAAAAAATATTATTCCAGGGAGAGACTTATAATCTTCAACTGACTGCCAAAGGGTTCCATGACACACAAAAAGCTTCAGAAACCCTGGATTCAGACAATTTTAGTGTCCTTCTGTAACAGAGGAGTTGTGATCTCTTGGAAGCTAAAAGTCAACTGCCAAGAATCCCACTAAGAGCCCCAAGACCTTTTGTTGCTGATCTAAAAAATGCTTCTAAATATGAGTTAAATTGAAATATTTCAACGTTCATTAAAACACATGATCAAATTTGGCTACAAACTCCAGTCACTTTTACACCTCCTCTGTCACCTATAACACTTTTTAGGCTATTTTAAAACTTTATGAATGCCATCTATGTTCTGAGATTAGAATGGTCATGAGAAATTCATAATAAAAATGAACTTGCTTATGGCGTACAGAAAATATATGTTCATTTTAAATTCTGGTGCTAAATCTATCTAAAGTTCTTAAACCATCTGGTGATGAAGGTCCTTTATTATTAAATCAGTTCTTTAATATGAATCTTTAAAAAAAAAAGAGGTTTACTGACTAATGGACTCAGCTTAACAATGTCCTTAGTCACGGAAATTTATATTTAATTCATAAAAGGTCTTCAATCACCATATATGGTAAGGAAGTTTTAAAAAATAAATTGAAAATATTCTAGTAATCACATATAATTGAGAATTCTTTTTCTTTATCATGTCTCTGTGAATTTCTGAAATCTTCTCTTATCAAATGTGTGACCCATTTATGTCATCACTTTGCCTCTGCTTACATATCTTCAAGGCCTGGGAAAAAATGCAACAGATGAAATAAACCTTACTCTTAGCTCAAATAGTTCAATAGTGTCTCATTTCTCATATGGATTTTATAGCCTGTCACTGTACCTTTCAAGGAGTCTAATTCTCTATCCTTCTAAGCCAAATTCATTTTCTCTACAATTAAATAAAAACAAACAAAAAAACCAAGAATACAAAGTAAGAAAAATAAACTGGAAATCTAAGTAGACATAAAAATGTCAGTACTATGATTTTTTCAGAGAATAGTTCATTTTCATATGTAGAAATATATTTAGATATCATTCTACAATCTGTATAGCCATAACATGTTTGTAATTAGGTTTTTATTGCTTTCTTTTTCTTTTGCATTACTGAAATTTTCTTCTACCTTTTCCTCTCCTTTTCTGGAGAGTTATACTTTATGACAAAGAATACATTTTTTAAAATTACTTATTTAAAAAAGTAAGAAAAACAATTAATATATCAAAAATTTGACGTCTTGTAGAATATTCCACAACTGTAAACCCCACCAATACAAAGGAGCAAGAGAAGATGTCTTCTCCTATTTCTTCTTTTAAGCATGGTATTTTAAATGTAAATTCTTCTCCTGACTCTGTTCACTTCATTTTTTCTCAGTTCATAAGACCCATAATTCTCTAAAATTGTTTCTTGTAATTTCTTATGGTGCAATAATAATTCCTTATATTCATATACCACAATTTGTTCAGTCATTTCCCATTATGTAAGAAATAATTTAGTTTGTTCCTTAGATATTCTCTGTCTCTCATCTTTTTGTGTCTGTCTCTGGTTTGTATCCACATGCATATGTGCACAAAAACAAGCAGAGTGATTTAAAAAAAAATAAATCAAGTATGTCCATTTATTGTTCAAAATATATATAAACACATATGTCTACATTACATATCATTTTTCATTTGTCATACATGGATAATCCAATTTGTTTACATCCACAAGATTATTTTAATCCCAGGCTGCAAAGTAAAGCAAACTGTTTCTTTCATTACAATCAGTTGTATGGATTCTAAGGGAATGAGAACTAATTTTAATGTTAGCTTTAGCTGCCTAATTTAATTAGGGAGGTAAATCTGATATGCTCCCCCCAAAATGTATTCATTAATCAAATATAGATGGCTTTTGGCTTATTAGCAATTTTGGCTTATCCATTCCACTATTTATTTCCCCATTTTTGTGAATAATTAAAAGTGTTTCAGTGCCTGAAGCAATTAGAATTACTGGATGTTGGAAGTCTAAGGGAATTTAGATGTCTTCTAGTCCAATCTCTAATCCAAAAAGGAATCTTTTCTACAAAATCTTTCACAGATGTCCCAATTGCATCTTATTTGTGCCCTTCTAATTGATTCTTCCACACCTGGCTTTGCATTTTAATTATTTGCCACCATTTTTTATTCTCCAACTAAATTGTCAATTTTTTGAGGGGAAGGATTGTGTCACATTCATTTCTCTATTCCCCAATGTGAATAACATAGTTTCTTATTAATAATAGTGACTTAATGTTTAGAAAATGAATTATTTAATAAATATTATCAATTTCATGAAGCAACACTATGAGAAATTTTTTGTTATGTTATAAAATTTTATTTATCTTCTCTAAACTTTCAGGTGTTGACCCATTTTTCCCCTTCTCTCAATCCAACTCATTTCAAGGAAACATTCACAGTGTGTTACAGAAAGTAATGTTGGTTTTTTTCATCTGAAAAACTGCATAGCCCATCTCCTCAAGAAGAGAAATACATAATGGATAGATTGGGCTTAAGTGCAAAAAGTATAATATACTCCTGAATGTAATAAAGCCAAAGCAAAAAATTTAAAGATTAGATTGCTTTTAGCTGGGAGAATGGAGGATGCAATATCAAACAAATGGACAAAGTTCCATCTGAACTGAGCTTGAAGGAAAAGGAAAGACTAACTTGTATGCAATTAGATGGAACAATGGGTAGAGCATTAGATAGATATAATTTTGTATAATTCCCTTTCATCTTTCTTTGATCTCTTTGGAGTACATATCTAGTGGGGCTTTTATGCATGAGCTGTAATAAAAGGGAAAATTCAAATTATTTATAACTATTTGATAAAATTCTCTGAGATATCACCTCATATATATCAGATTGGCAAAGTTGACCAAAAAAAAAAAGGCAAATGTTGGAAGGACTGTGGGAAAATAGGCACACTGATACAATGTTGAGGAATCTGGGAAGTATAAACATATGCTCTCCAGACCCATAGAAGGACCTGAAATGAAATAGAAACTAATATACCAATTAAATGCATTTATTGGATGAAAAAGGGTTTGTAAGGAAGAGAAGATCTTACAATGGAGCAGAGAAGTAAAGACATCTTCAGCTGCTCAAAGGGGAGAGAAAAAGAGGAAAATAATATAATTTTTAGAGACTTTTGGGGGTTATATTAAGAGATAAGACATTTGTAGATATGATATTTCAGGGAGTAAGGTGTTTGGAAAATGCTGAGTCTATAGTTGCTGCTCAAAGTCACTTTGGTATATTCAAGGTTAAACTGACATCTAAATCACTTTGCAAAGAACCACTGGTATGTCAAACAGCTCTGAGCCTATGAATTGTCTAGTTGTTGTATAACTCCATTGTCCTACTCCCCTGTGAAGAAAGAAATTCTTGCATATAGTTATTGTAGAGCTCATTTCCACAGAAATGATACGCCATTTTGTTTTGGAGGCAATTGGGATTAAGTGATTTACCCGCATAGCTAGTAAATATCTAAGGCCAGAATTATAATCAGATCCTCCTGACTTCAGGGATGATTTTTTTTTTTTACCATCTATGCCCCTGATATAGCCAATTTAGAAGCAATTTGGAACTATGATCCAAAAATGATTAAATTGTGAGCTAGTAATACTAGGTCTATACCCAAGGAAATCAAAGAAAGATGAAAAGATTTTATATGTAAAAAATATTTAAAGCAGTTCTTTTTCTAATGCCAAAGAACTAGAAACTAATGAAGTTTTTACCATATGAGTAAATTATGGTATATCAGTATAATGGAATATTATTGTGGTATAAGAAATAATGAAAGGTATAGTTTTAGTGAAAACTGAAAATGGTTCATGCAAGAAAACATATATGAATTAATGCAGAGTGAAGTGAATTGAACCTGGAGGACAAATTACACAATAGCAACATTCTATCACATACACACACAATTTGAAAGATTTAAGAATTCTGATCAATGAAATGACAAACCATCATTCCCAAAGTAGTCATTTACATTTTTTTAATGTGGAAAGAAAAGTAGGAATTTGTTTTGCTAGATTATGCTGATATCTCACAAAAATTTTCTTTTGCTTTTTTTCTTTTCATTTGGTAACATAAGAAGGAAAAAATAAATGCTTGTTAATTGAAAAATAAAATAAAATTTATAAAAAGAATGGGAAATTTCCTTCTTGCCTTTAAAACAGAAAATGATCATCTCTTACTTCAGAAGAAGTAAAAGTAAATTAATTTCCTATTTCAAAATGAAGGAAAAACAAAGATAACAATAAATAAAAATCATCACCATGGGTATACTATAAAATAGTATGCAAGGATCATATATGGGAAAGGTTGGAAAAATGTTATTAAAATATTTTCAAACACAGTGACTTTAATTTAAAATTAATTTAAAGAATAGTAGTCTTATTGGATTTGTCTCCTTTGTTCATTGAACTGGAAATTTATTAGAATATCACTGATCAACTGAAAACAGCAGCTATGAATAAATGACCTTAGTACTAAGGCTTTTAACACTGATAGAATAATTTCCTAAAAAGAGCATTTGGAAAACATACAGGAGAGCTACTTTTCTACCACTAAAGCAAAATTAAAAAGGCATCTCGTTCATTTTAGCTTTCAAAATCCAAAAGAAGGATTCAGGCTTTCTCTAAGAATTTTTGGAACTTGCTGTTTAGCTTCTTGAAAAAGATGTTACAATGACTGAAAGAGTTTTTTAAGAAAGTGAGTAGGCCATGTCATGCTTTTAACTAAAAGCCATCTGCATGTAGTGGATTGGGAGAGGGGGAAGAATGAGATAAAGAAGTACTCTATCTTTTCTTTTAAAAATCACCTTCCTCCAATTTGAATTTAGCTTATTTGGTTAGTGACTAAGCACAACTTAACTGAAACTACAAAGGACAGTGTTATCTATGGATATTCTGTAAGAAAAAAAGCCAAATTTCTAGTCAGTTTCGAAATCTACTTTTTTCTTCATATTTGAAGGCATTCTAGCTCAGTGAAAATCTAGAGTTAGACTGACTAAATTCTTTACATTTTAACTGATTTTAAAAGATTCAGTATATATTATTAATCTTTTCATGGACTTTTATGCCCCATATTTGCAATCCATATATTTTCCATGATGAAATATTAGATATGTATGGGAAAATTAGTTTCATTTCATAGAATTCCCTCCTTTGAAAGTGTTTTCATGAAGAAGGTAGGTTCTAAACATTACATGAGAAGGTAGATTTTCTGTATTATGATGTAGGCTTTGAATGTTTAAAAAAAAAAACGATTGGATTATACTAGAGGCTTTTTTTAAAAGCTAACTTTCATTGGTCAAAGAAATAACTCAGAGGAGAAGTCAAGATGGCAGAGAGGAGACACATCTTTATCTGTGTCCCTCAGATCAACACCAAATCAAACCTTTGAACTGGTTTTGGGAGCGACAGAATCCACAAATACTTGGGAGTGTAATGAATTTCCAGCAGAATATATTTTGGAAGAACTTCAGAAAACATCTGTTTCAATTGGGCATGGAGGGAAGAGCTAAGTATAGGCAGAGAGACCCAAGATGGTGTGGCACATGCATCAGGGAATATAATTGATGGAATCAATAGCAGTGTTGACTACTTTGTAGCGGTTGCAAACCAGTAGATCAGCAGATTAACTGTAAGACATCCAACATAAATACAAAAGGCAAATAGTAAACCCTTAAAACCCCAAATAATGAGGGACCAGGCCATGCCCAACCAGCACCAGAAGTTAGTCAGCACCTACCTGGCACAGCCACTGTTGCCTATAGAAGAAGCTTGGACAATCTCTCCTTTGCCCTAAAAATAGACCTCAACCTTTAAAAAAAAATGAGCCAAAAAAGCAAAAGAACTCTAACCATAGATAGTTTTTATGGAGAAACAGAAGAACAGATTTCAAACCCTGAGGACACTAAAATCATCTCCAGATGAAGCACCAAAAATGACATGAATTGGTCCTCATCTAACAAGGTTCTCTTGGAAGAATTCAAAAAGGATCTTTAAAAAGAGTTAGCAGAAAAATGGGGAAAGGAAATGAAAATTTTGCAAAAGAGTTTGGAAAAGAAAACACAGAAATTATCTGAAGAAAACTCCTTAAAAATAGATTTAGTGAAATGGAAAAAACAAATAACTCCTTACAAAATAAATTTGACAAAATGGGGGGGGGGGGGGGAAACACTTGAAAAAAAGAATTTGTAAAATGGAAAAAAAAATGAGCTGAACAAAATAACTCATTTAAAAATTCAATTGGTCAAATACAAAAGGAGCTAAAAAAAAAGGTAATTGAAGAAAATAATTCACTAAAAATTAGAACTGAACAAATGGAAATTAATGACTCAATGAGACATTAAGAATCAGTCAAATGGGGCAGTTAGGTGGCACAGTGAATAGAGCACTAGCCCTGAAGTCAGAAGAACCTGAATTCAAATCTGGCCTCAGACACTTAATGCTATGTTTGACCCTAAACAAGTCACTTAACCCCAATTGCCTCAGCAAAAAAAAAAAAAAAAAAAAAAAAAAAAAATCATTAAAAAAAAACCGAAAAACCCCGAAAAAAAATAGAAGAAAATGTAAATTAACTCATTGGATAAACATCTGACCTGGAAAATAGATGTAGGAGATAAAATGTAAGGATTATTAGACTTCCTGAAAACTATGATGAAAAAAAGAGCTTAGTCATCATCTTTTAGGAAATCATCAAACAAACCTGCCCAGATGTCCTAGAAGCAAAAGGTAAAATAGTCATTGAAAGAATTCACCAATCACTTTCTGAAAGAGACCCCAAAATCAAAACTCCAAGGAATATTGTAGCTAAATTTAAGGATTATAAGATCAAGGAAAAAATATTGCAAATAGCCAGAAAGAAACATTTCAAATATCAAGGATCAACAATCAGGATTATCCAGAACCTAGCAGCTTTCACCTTAAAGGATCCAAGGGCCTGGAATCTGATCTTCTGAAAGACAAAGGAACTTGGATTGAGCCAAGAATCAACTATCCAGCAAAATTGAGCATTATCTTTCAGGGAAGAAGATGGATATTCAATGATACAGGTGAATTTCATTTATTTCTGATGAAAAGACCAGAGCTGAACAAAAAAATTTGATCTCCAAATACAGAAATCAAGGAAGCATAAAAAGGTAAAAAGGAAAGAACTCTTGAGAACTATATCTGTTATGGGTATACTTAGAGAGTATCGGTATAATGTAATTTTATTGTGATAATATAAAAAAAAACTAGAGGTGGAAAGAGAATTGTATTGGAAAAAGAGGAAAATGGTGGTAAAATGAGGGAAATTAGTTATCATGAAGAAGCAAAGAAGTCCTATTATAATTGAGGGAAAGAAGAGAGGGTGATGAACAATGTGTGAAGCTTACTCTCATCAGATTTGGCTCAAAGAGAAATATCAGACATATTTGGGTTCACAGAGAAACTTGTCTTACGCTATAGGGAAGTGGGAGGGGAAAGGGGAAAAGAAATGGGGAGGCTAATAGAAGGGGAAAGAGAAGTAGTAGAGAAAAGGCATGAGAAAGGGAAAAGGCTATTTAAGGGAGATGGTAGTCAGAAGCAAAATATTGGGGAGGAGGGAAAGGGGGAAAGGAAAGAAAAAAACATAATGTGGAGTAATTAAGATGATGGGAAATACAGAATTAGTCATTTTAACTGTGAATGTGAATGTGATGAATTCTTCCATAAAATAGAAATTGATAGCAAACTGGGATTAAAAGCCAGAATCCTACAATATGTTGTTTACAAGAAACACATTTAAAGAAGAGTGATACATACAGAATAAAGTTAAAAGACTGGAGCAGAATCAATTATGCTTCAGGTGAAATAAAAAAAGCAGGATTAGCGATCCTGATTTCAGATCAAGCAAAGGCAAAAATAGATCTAATTAAAAGAGATAAGAAAGGAAACTATATCTTGCTAAAGGGTACCATAAATAAAGAAGTAATATCAATACTGAACATATATGCACCAACTAGTATAGCATCCAAATTGCTAGAGGAGAAGTTAAGAGAGCTGCAAGAAGAAATAGACAGCAAAACTATGATCAGGGATGAAACGAGATTAACCACTATCAACATTACTATCCAATATTGTATTAAAAATCTTAGCTTTGAAACTAAGAGAAGAAAAAGTGATTAAAGGAATTAGAATAGATAAGGAGGAAACCAAATTACCATTCTTTGCAGATGATATGATGGTATACTTAGAGAATCTTAGAGAATTAACTAAAAACTAGTAGAAATAATTCACAACTTTAGCAAAGTTGCAGGATATAAAACAAACCCACATTAATCATCAGCATTTGTATATATTACCAACAAAGTCCAGCAGCAAGAGATACAAAAAGAAATCCCATTTAAAATAATTTGATAATATAAAATATTTGGGGGTCTACCTGCCAAGGCAAAGTCAAGAGCTATAGGAACACAATTACAAAACACTTGCCACACAAATAAAGTCAGATCTAATCTCTTGGAAAAATATCAAGTGCTCATGGATAAGCCAAGCTAATATAATAAAAATGACAGTACTATGTAAATTAATCTACTTATTCAATAACATACCAATCAAACTCCCAAGAAATTATTTCACAGAGCTAGACAAAATAATGCCAAAATTCATCTGGAAGAACAAAAGGTCATGAATTTCAAGGAAATTAATGAAACAAAATGCAAATGTAGGTGGCCTAGTTGTACCAGACCTAAAACTATATTATAAAGCAGTGGTCATCAAAACCATTTGGTACTGGTTAAGAAATAGAGTAGTCATTGTGTGATCCTGGGCAAGTCACTTAACCCTAATTGCTCAGCAAAAAAGTAAAAAACAAAACAAAACAAAAAAAGAGAGGCGTCAATCAGTAAAATAGATTAGGTTAACAGGACAAAATAGTCAATGACTATAATAATCTAGTGTTTGACAAACCCAAAAATCCCAGCTTTTGGGATAAGAATTCATTATTTGACAAAAACTGCTGGGAAAATTGGAAATTAGTATAACAGAAACCAGACATTGACCCCCCACCACCACCACCTAACACCCTATATCAAGGAAAGGTTGAAATGATTCATGATTTAGATTCAAAGAGTGATTTATGAGCAAACTAGAAGAATAAAGGACAGTTTATCTCTCAAATCTTTGGAAAAGGAAGGAATTTGTGACCAAAGAAGAACAAAGTACATTATTGAATACAAAATGGATAATTTTGATTATATTAAGTTAAAAAAATTTGTTCAAACAAAAGCAATGCAGATAAGATTAGAAGGGAAGCAATGAAATGGGGGGGGGATTTACATTTAAGCTTTCTGATAAAGGCCTCATTTTAAAAATATATAAAGAATTGACTCAAATTTATCAGAATTCAAGCCACTCTCCAATTGATAAATGGTCAAAGGATACGAACAGGCAATTTTTCAGATGCAGAAATTAAATCTATTTATAGTCATATGAAAAAATGCTCTACATCATTATTGTTCAGAGAAGTGCAAATTAACACAACTCAGAGGCAACGTTGCATACCTATAATATTGGCTAAGATGACAGGAAAACAAAATGATAAGTATTGGAAGTAACATGGGAAAAGTGGGATACTAATACGTTGTTGATGGAGTTGTGAAATGATCCAACCATTCTGGAGAGCAATCTGGAGCTATGCCCAAAGGGCTATAAAACTGTGCAGACCCTTTGAACCAGCAATGCTGGGTCTGTATCCCAAGGAAAATCAGAAAAGAGGGAAAAGGACCCATAACTGCAAAGATGTTTTTAGCAGCTCTACTTATGCTAGCAAAGAATTGAAAAAAAGGAATGGATGTCTATCAATTGAGGAATAAGTTGTAGTATATGAAGGTAATAGAATGTTATTATTCTATTAAAAATGATGAACAAGCTGATTATAGAAAGCCCGGCAAATATTTACATGAGCTGATGCTGAAACAAATTAGGAATACATTGTATACAATAATAGCAAGAATGTGTGATGATTGGGGCAGCTAGGTGGCACAGTGGATAGAGCACCAGCACTGAAGTCAGGAGGACCTGAGTTCAAATCTGGTCTCAGACAATTAATACTTCTTAGCTGTGTGACCCTGGGCAAGTCACTTAACCCCAATTGCCTCAGCAAAAAAAAAAAGATATGTGTGATGATCAACTATGAAAACTTGGTTCTTCTCAGTGGGTCAGAAATCCAAAGTAACCCCAATAGACTTTGGACAGAAATGCCATCTGCATCCAGAAAAAATACTAAGACTGAATGTAAATCAATACATGCTATGTTCACTTCTTTTTTCTGTTTTTTTTTGTTGCTGTTTTTGTGTTTTGTTTTGTTTCTTAATCTTTCCCATGCTTTTTCCCTTTTACTCTGACTTTTCTCTCCCAACATGATTCATAAAGCAATGTGTTAAAAATAAATATGTTTAAAAAAATGAAAATCCTTTCCCACATTTCTGACCAACTGACACCAATGAAGTAAATGTTACTTAAGTCCACTCTAAGGGATAATCAGAGGTTGCCTGAAAAGTGTTTCTATTCATACTTTCTATTGACATTGCTGGTCAACTTTCCCAAAGCACCTTATCATGAAATCAGAGAACTTTAAAGTTTCAAAAGATGTTAGAAACAAATCTAGTCAACTCATCTTCTAAATGAGCAAAACTTTGGTGAAAGAAGTACTTAATGTTGTGGTTAGTCTCTGATGGCAGATCCAAAGCTCAAGTCTCTTGATTGTTTATCACATGTTCTAAATATTCATGTCCATGTGAAAAACATCTACCACCATTCCCTGTACACTGGCAGTTGTGGAAACTGCCAGGTGTTTTTTCAGTACAATTCGACTCTTAAATTTGCAGCTGTTTCTGTCCCTGGACTACCAGCTTCTACAGTGTGCTATATTGGTTTGAGAGGACACTAGAGTTGGAATGCATGAGATTTGAATATGGTTTGAAGCAGTCTATTTTCACCTCATTAATTTTCACTGCAGGCAGACCATTTTTGCCTCATTGTTTTCTCTGCTGATTGAGTAGTGTTCGCCTCATTTGTCAGAATTACTGCAGAGTGAATGAAGTCACTTTCACCTCACTCATTTTCAATAGATTGTCACTCCCTGTCTTGGTAGTAAGCTATCTCAAATCCTGGAGGACAGTTGTGAGGGTATTGTGCTTGCCCAAATTTTCAAAAACACCATTTGACTTTTAGAATAGTCTTTTTGAAGGAAAAATTATTTGATTATGATGTCATGTCTTAAACTGTTACTGTAGATGATTTTCCAGAACTTCCTGTCTTTAGACCTTCTTAACTTAGACTCTCTGTTTCTTAGTAACTTTCTACCATTGTTAATTTCCTATTTATTGTTTTTTGTGTGTGTGTGTCATATGCTGTACTTTCATTAAATTTACTTCTTTACTACATTGATGATTTTTTTTCCTAAGTATATATTGTTTCTGACATGATCTTTTTATCTAATCAGACTCTTGGAATGGATAATGATTCATAATTATCACTGGACTCTTCTCATGTTGTCTGAAAGAAGCCACTTATGAGATGAGTATGATTCCATTATGTTGAGATCATTGCTTATTTATATTCTAGGGCTTTAGTCCCATCTTATCTATAATGGACATTTAATCTTCTATATAATTTTCATGTTGATTTTAAATTAGATGCAACTCTGTATAATAAACTAGAATTACTTTATAAAATTATTCACATCACAATACTCAAAAAATTGGACACATTTTACTTTTTGAGAAATTCAGGATTCTCCTTCCCTTTTGTTCTGAGAGATCTCAGGTCTGATTATTCAGGATATAGAAGAAAATTGAGTTTTCTTTTTTTAAATTTTAAAGCAACCTTATACAACAGGTTAAAGTACCCATAAGAAATAAATGCTTTATTTCAATTAGGTGGAAAATTTGGTAATCTACATTTTAATAAATTGAATGTCTGTGGCTTTATTTTTGTTTTTTACATGTGAGTTCATATGTGAATAATTTTCACAGCTATATAGAAATTTCTCTGGTACTTAAGGTGTTGCTCTTTTCCTCTTACTGTGGTTATCTGAAGAGGTAGCCACCTTGACAGAGCATCATCAGAATATCATTAATAGCTGTGTTAGGCACATTATTGCCTCAATTAAATAAATTAAATTATAGCTTTTTCTGATTTACAGGCAGCTTGGTGACACAGTGGCAGAGTCAGAAGACCCGAATTCAAAAGTGACCTCAGATAGGTACTAAATATATGATATTAGACAAGTAACTTGACCTCTATTAGCTTCAATTTCCTCATTGTAAAATGGGGATGATACTAGAATCTTCCTGGAAGGGTTGTTGTGAGGATCAAATATTTCTAAAGTGCTTATAATACTATCTGTCACATAGTAGGCCCTATATAAGTGCTTATTCCTTTCCTATTTGTATTATTGTGGAGATATGTTGGACTGCCTAAATAGGAAAATTAAAACTAGTTAACTTCTTTTTTGGAGGGGGTTGAAGATTGTTTGAGCTTATTGAACTAGGAAAAGTTTGGGTTTCTTAGGAACTTAGTAATTTTGATATAATTGGTTTAATTTAAATCTATTAGTAACATTTTGAAGATGATAAATAAGGATGTTTTATTTGGACACCCCTATCCACTTCCTAGGCCTAATCCATTTGACTTTATACTAAAGATATGAAATAAGAACTGAACTTTGTTAAATAGTATTTCATGAACCAGTAAGAAATTGTTGTTAGGGAGTGATAATTACTATTTATAATAATAAACCTCAGAAGGATAGCATGAAGAGGCATATACATGACTGCTACTTTTAACTATCCATTCTCTTTCATAGGTGTCAGAGACATGTTCTTAGAAAGCCCAGAACCTAATCACTGAGGAGAGGATTTTAATGAGATGTTAAACTAACTGTAAAGATATGGCTATTCAAGTTGGTCCCTTTATGAGGTATAAGGAAGTGCCTTAAGTGAATTAGAAAGGGAGGTGCAGGTGAACAATGATAAACCATGTCCCAAGGGCTACATTTCAAAATCAGTCTAAGTGAAAATCTGAGGTGGAGAGGAACCCAAGTTCAGACAAAGCAAATAAAAGACACATATGTTCT
Source organism: Myrmecobius fasciatus (assembly GCA_023553655.1). Classification (NCBI taxonomy): domain Eukaryota; kingdom Metazoa; phylum Chordata; class Mammalia; order Dasyuromorphia; family Myrmecobiidae; genus Myrmecobius; species Myrmecobius fasciatus. Next base: position 3,071 of record JAJPUD010000040.1, on the reverse strand, counting down.
AAAGAACAGATAGGGAGTCTGAAAAAAGCCATGTGTAGCAGAGATATTGGAATTTCAGGTAAAGGCAGCCAACTCAGGGAGCAGGACCAGGATTTCAGGCTGTTTAGGTTCTTCACAGACAAAACTCAATTGTAGAATCCTCTCTCCTCTCCCCACTATAGAACTTTCCAAAGAAACCTCCCTAGTCCTTTTTCCCTTTTGGCTATTTGGAGTGGGAGTGAAGTAAGGAGGGAAGAATTAAAGACTTTCCCTTTGGGCACAGGCTAATCTGTTTACCTATCTTTGTTTTTAAATATTGACTTAGTTTTCTGTAACAAGTTTAATCCTTGCCATTAAGTTTTACTTTCTAGAAATGCAGTAAAGGAAGGGGCTTTGGAGGAGTAGAAGTCACCAAAGTAAAGAGGGATAAAACTAACAAGAGACATTTTGCCCAGAGCAATATCTCTACCAGGGATCTAGGAGGTTAAATAAATAAATAAGTAAATAAATAAATAAATGGCAAGGGTGTGGGATCAGGGAAGAAGAGTGCAGAGGTGGAGAGAATTATAACTCTTTTTGATGTATTATCCCAGAACCAAGCCAGAGAGTATTGTTTTGGGAAATGAGTTAGTTTGATGGTGAGGGTGGGACAGAGAAGAGTGGATAAACTTTATAATCTTCTTTTACTCAGTTATTCCAGACATCATACTCTTGTTCTGAGGCTTCTCAGCTCCCAGCTTCTCCTCCATATTATGTCTCTTTCTTGCTCTCATTTGGTATATATCATGCTGTATTTTGGTGTTAGGTAATTAGCTCTAACTTTGCCCCAGGGAAAACATGCACCCGGCAGTTTTGGTGAATCGACCTTAGTTTCTCATCAGTGCTAAAATAAGACCAATTTTATCCGGTAGGGAGGTCCAGGGATTCATCTAAAAGGTTAAGAAGGTGGCAGTGTGCTAGCCTTAAGGAGATCTAGAAGGTTGCCTGGAGGGTCAGAAGAGCTTTCTCCAGGTGACTAAAACATTTATGTTTACTTAACCTCTGATTTCCAGGTGTTCTCTTAACCCTTAGCCACCTGCTATTTTGTTTGTCAAAGAAACACTATAGTAGCTGGCTAAAAATAGTCACATCAATAAACACTTGATGAGAGACAAGCTTAGCTCTTTATTTATCTTTTTTCATATTTATTCAGCTGCAGAAACTCTGAGCCAGTTGAGTCTCAAATCATTGCTAGCAAGAGCAGGAAAATTTTACCCTGTCCCTTCCATGATAACAGTAAATATTCTTTGTTTAGTAAGAGCCCTCATTGCCAATCTGATTTGAACTTGTTCATTTGTGTAGAATATTAACACAAAACTAAGTCTTTCAAGTCAATGCAAGGCAAACAATTTGAAGTATGTTCTCCTGTTACACCACCTACTTTCTTTGTCATGCCGGCAGTTATCCTGTGAAGATTACACTACACTGACACATCATCCTTTCAGATTTTCATTTGCTATAGAGATTATACATACATAGTTCTAATGATTCACCATTTGCTCATTTTTTGGAAGTGCCAGATTACTTGCACACTTCTCCAGAGAAAGTATGGTATAATGGAAGTAATATGATTTTGGCATCAAGAGAGAATAGAGTTCAAATAATACTCACTACTTCAAATTATGTAATCACTGGGCAAATTACTTATCCTCCTTCAGTTGGAGATTCTTCATCTGTCAAAGGCAAATCATGATACGTGTAAGACTTTCGTGGGTTGTTGTGTATACAATAAAAAACTCAGTGATATTTAAAACTTCCATTCAGGCTATAACTAACCCTAAATAAGAAAGAGGCATTTCTCCCTATATGACAAATGCATTTTTTATGCTTAAGAATTGAGCTTTTATAAGAATTTTTCTACTGAAGTGTACTAGAGAAGCTAAGAGTTTGTATTTCTTTCATCTTTATTCTCTATAATTAAATATGGGTGTTCTTTTAGTTTAATTGATGGTCCTCTCAAAGCTTTCATTTTTATTCTTAGCACAGCTGTCTTTAAAAACAACAATAACAACAACAACAACAAAACATTTCTCTTCCTGCTTAGCAAGGATGCTTAGCCAGGGATATAAGGAATAGGTATTTCCATACAACTTCACATTCTCTTTCCTTGTGACAATGTTGAATACAAATGTGTGGAACAGATACTAGACACCCTTCCCCAAATTAATTAATCAAAGACATCTTCAAATATAAAGAGAAAGCATTTATTTAGTCCCTGCAGGGAGAGACCCAGCACACCCAGGAGACATCTCAGCTCCCAACATGTGCTTGACCTGATAAACCAGAAATAGTAAAGCTGGTTAAATAGCCAAATACCTCGGTCTTTTCATTGGATGGACTAAAAACGAAGTAACCTTTATTGACCAATGGTCACCAATGTTGTCTGCTTCCTGTGAGTTATATCACTTCCTGTCGCTTCCTGAAGGTGGGACCTAAGGTCTGACCCTAGATGTTGAGATCATGTGACTTCCTGCAACCTGGGCCCAAGGCCTGATCTTGGGCTTTGCAGACCTCTGCAGAGATCACATGACTTAGGCCCACTCTGACCTACTCCATCTCAGAGACTCTGAGAAAACTTAATCTGGTTTCATTCACAAACCACCTATGATGGTTTGTTGTCCTGAAAGTTTGAAGACACGCAGAGATGCCAACATTAAAAATAGCACAGTGAACTTCTCTTTCAATTGTGTGCCTTCTCCCCCATTCTCCCATTCCTCTTCCTGAATGTCCTTCCAATTTACCTTCTAACTTCCTGTCCCACAAAATCATAAAATCAGAGAGTTAGAAGTGACCTCAGAGGTTTCCTGGTCCAACCCATACCTGAATAGGATTTCCCTCTACAATATTCCTGCAAGTTTTTGTTTTTTAAACCTTCCATATCAAGACCCCTAGAGATAGAGAATTTGTTTTCTTTTGAGGAAATCAATTCCACAATATTGGGATTTCTTTTTCTTTCTATGGAGAGGAAATTGGCATCCTATGGGAAGAAATTTAAAAAAAAAAAAATGAATCCTTATTCCTTTTTTTTTTTTTTTTTTTAAAGCTTTTTATTT
>JAJPUD010000039.1:1230234-1266260 GCA_023553655.1 Myrmecobius fasciatus | reverse complement strand
CTCCATTTCACTTAGGTTATCAAATTTATTGGCATACAGTTGGGCAAAGTAACTCCTGATTATTGCTCTAATTTCCTCTTCATTGGTGGAAAGTTCTCCCTTTTCATTTTTGAGACTAACAATTTGATTTTCCTCTTTCCTTTTTCTAATTAAATTAACTAGAGGTTTATCTATTTTGTTGGTTTTTTCATAAAACCAACTTTTAATTTTATTTATTAATTCAATAGTTTTTTTACTTTCAATTTTACTAATCTCTCCTTTTATTTTTAGGATTTCAAGTTTGGTATTTGATTGGGGGTTTTTAATTTGTTCTTTCTCTAGCTTTTTTAGTTGCAAGCCCAATTCATTGATTTTCTCTTTCTTTATTTTATGCAAATAACCATCTAGAGATATAAAATTTCCCCTTATTACCACTTTGGCTGTATCCCACAAATTTTGGTATGTTGTCTCATTATTGTCATTCTCTTGAATGAAATTAGTAATTGTGTCTGTAATTTGCTGTTTCACCCATTCATTCTTTAGGATAAAATTATTTAGTTTCCAATTGCTTTTTGGTCTATTTTCTCCTGGCCTTATATTGCATGTGATTTTTATTCCGTCATGATCTGAAAAAAATGCATTTATTATTTCTGCCTTGCTGCATTTGATCTTGAGGTTTTTGTGTCCTAACACATGGTCAATGTTTGTATAAGTTCTATGGACTGCTGAGAAAAAGTAAACTCCTTTCTGTCTCCATTTAATTTCCTCCAAAGATCTATCATACCTAACTTTTCTAACATTTTGTTTACCTCCTTAACTTCTTTCTTATTTATCTTGTGGTTTGATTTATCAAGTTCTGAGAGAGGGAGGTTGAGATCCCCCACTATTATAGTTTTGCTGTCTATTTCTTCTTGCATCTGTCTGAACCTTTCCTCTAGGAATTTCCATACTATACCACTTGGTGCATATATGTTTAGTATTGATATTGCTTCATCATCTATGGTACCCTTTAGGAAGATATAATTTCCTTCTTTGTCTCTTTTAATGAAGTCTATCTTTGCTTTTACTTGGTCTGAGATCAGGATTGCTACCCCTGCTTTTTTTTGTTCACCTGAAGCATAATAGATTCTGCTCCAGCCTTTTACCTTCACCCTGTATGTATCTCTATGTTTTAGATGTGTTTCTTGTATACAACATATTGTTGGATTCTGGTTTTTAATCCAGTCTGCTATCTCCTTCTGCTTTAAGGGAGAGTTCATTCCATTCACATTCACAGTTAAAATAACTAATTCTGTATTTCCTGCCATCTTATTTACCCTAGCTTATGCTTTTCTCTTTCTTATCCCCTTTCCCTCCTCCCTACTATTTTGCTTCTGAAAACCACTTCCCTCAAACAATCCTTCCCCTTTAGAGCCCCACCCACCCCCTTTTTCCCCCCTTTCCCTTCTGTTTCCTTATAAGTACGTCTATTATTCCCTCAGAGCCAAATCTGATGAAATGGAGATTAACCCAATTCTCCTTCCCCTCCCTTTTCTCCCCTCAATCATTATAGGTTTTCTTTGCCTCTACATGTGATGTAATTTCCCTTATTTTACCTCCTTTTCCTCTTTTTCCAGTGTTATCCCTTTTCTACCTCTAATTTCTTTTTCAGTTTATCATATCATAATAATCATAAAATCACAATAAACATATAATAATCATAAATCACAGTAATCATATCATAATAATCATAAAATCACAGTAATCATATCATAATCATAATGTAATAATAGATTCATAAAATCAGCCCTCATTCTATAAGTATCTATAACATAAATATAGTTCTCAAGAGTTTTTTTTTTTTTCTTGTTACCTTTTTATGTTTCTCTTGTGTTCTGGGTTTGTAGATCAAATTTTTTGTTCAGTTCTGGTCTTTTCAGTAGAAATAGATGAAATTCTCCTATATCATTGAATGACCATTGTCTTCCCTGGAAGATAATGCTCATTCTAGCTGGGTAACTTATTCTTGGCTGTAATCCAAGTTCCTTTGCCCTTTGGAATATCTGATTCCAGGCCCTTCGATCCTTCAAAGTAGAAGCTGCTAGGTCCTGTGTGATCCTAATTGTAGCTCCCCGATATTTAAATTGTTTCTTTCTGGCTTCTTGTAATATCTTTTCCTTGGTATGATAGTTCTGGAATTTAGCCACGATATTTCTGGGGGACTTAATTTTTGGGTTTCTTTCAGGAGGTGATCGGTGGATTGTTTCAAGGAGTATTTTGCCTTCTGGGTCTAAAATATCAGGGCAGTTTTCTTTTATGATTTCCTGGAAGATAGTGTCTAGGTTCTTTTTTTCATCATGGCTTTCAGGAAGCCCTATAATCCTTAGATTGTCTCTCCTAGATCTATTTTCCAGGTCTGTTGTTTTTCCTAGGAGATATTTCATGTTTTTCTCTATCTTTTCATTTTTTTGTTTTTGTTTGACTGATTCTTGAAGTCTTGATGAGTCATTCATTTCCAATTGTTCGATTCTAATTTTTAATGTCTTATTTTCTTCAGTTACTGTTTTTAGTTCCTTTTGCAATTGACCAATTACATTTTTTTGTTCATTGCATTCTTTTTCCATTTTTTCTATTTTATTTTGCAGTGATCTTATTTCGTTTCCCCATGTTTCTTCTAACTCTCTTTTAAGATTTTTTATGCAATCTTCAAAGAAAGCCTTGTGACATGGAGACCAATTTATGTCTCTCTTTGGGGCTTTTTCTGGAGTTGCTTTACCTTTAGGGGCCTCAGGATTTGAGGTCTGTTCTTCCCTCTCTCCATAAAAGTTGTCTATGGTGAGAGCTCTTTTTGGTTTTTTATTCATTTTTTTTTTTTTTAAAGGTGTGAGGTCTGTTTAGGGCAAAGGTGGGACAGCTGCTTTAATTTGCCCTGGGGCAGTTCTTCTGATTGAGTTATTTCAGGAACTGGGCAGTTCTGCTCATTGAATTATGTCAGGTGCTGGGCAGTTCTGCTTTAGTTCACCCTGGGGCAGTTCTGCTGATTGAATTATTTCTGGTGCTGATCAGTCCTGTTGATTGATTGATCACCCTAGGGTGTTGTGTAATGGCAGCTAGGTCCGATGCTCATCAGGGGTTCAATGGTTCATAATCTATCCCCCTCAAAAGGCAGACCCTCCAAACCACCTGCCCACAATCAGGACAGATTGTTCCAAGAGGCCTGCAGAAGACTACCAGGTGTGTGAAAAGCACAACGCTCCCACTCCTGTTCCTACTCCTGTTCCAGCTCCCTGCTCCAGCTCCCTGCCCCGGTCTCCCTGTGCTGCAGTCTGGGTTCAGTAGACCACCCCCCTGCCCAATTAAAACAGACCTGTTTTGAGGTTCTTCCAGAGTATCTTCTTCTAGAATCGTGTTGTTCTCCAGATATTGTGGACTTTTTTGCTTCAGAATCAGTCTAGAGGCTTCATATGTTGTTGCTTTGAGGGGAAGTTAGAGGAGGTTACAGAGACTCCTGTCTGATCTCCGCCACCATGGTTCCACCCCCAGAAGGAAGTCTGCTTTTGACCATTTATCAATTGGAGAATGGCTTGGATTCTTATAAATGTGAGACAATTCTCTATATATCTTAGAGATGAGACCTTTATCAGAACCCTTAAATGTAAAAATGATTTCCCAATTTGATGCTTCCCTCCTAATTTTGTCTGCATTAGTTTTGTTAGTACAGAAACTTTTTAACTTAATTTAATCAAAATTATCTATCTCGTGTTCAATTAAGTTTCAGATCTTCTTTGGACATAAATTTATTCCATCTCCACAGGTCTGAGAGGTAAACTATCCTATGTTCCTCTAATTTGGTTATAATATCACTCTTTATATCTAGATCATGAACCCATTTAGATCTTATCTTGGTGTCCGGTGTTAGGGATTACAATATTTTAAATGTGATTTAAACAAGAGAGAGGATAGTAGGGCTATAATTTCCTTAGTCCTGAATATTACATACTTTTTATTGAGGCAGCTGGGGTTTACTGACTTGCCTAGGTTACATAGCCAGTAAGTGAAGCCAGATTTTAATTCAGGTCTTCCTGAATTCAGCCTCTCCAGGGCTGGTGCTCTATCCATTGTACTACCTAGCTGCTCCAATAATATAAACTGTTAAAGAAGTTTGATATAATTTGTGATAATGTACCTTTCACACTGTTGTCTCATTTTGAACTTGAAATCCATAAAAATCTCTGGATTTTTTTTCAGGTGTATTCCATTCTTTCTCCATCTTGAACTTTTGAGAGTTTTTTGAGACCAAGCACATGACTTTGCATTTATCCTCCTAAAAGTTTATCTTATTAGCTTAAACCTGCTATTTAGCTTCTTGAAATTTTATTTGATCCTACTCCTTGTTTGATGTTTGCTTACATTGTGTTTCCTTTATCTGATATATCTTTTGTGTAGATAAGATTTTTCTTGCACAACAATGATAAGTTTGGAAATATGTATACATATATTCGATTTGCCAATATTTTAACATAATTAACATGTAGTGGATATCCTGCCATCTAGGGGAGTGGTGGGGAGTTGGGGGGAAAAATTTGTAACAGAAAGCTATGTAAGGGTTAGTGTTGAAGAATTACCCACACATGTGTTATGCAAATAAAATAAAATTTAAAAAAAAAAGAAATTTTATTTGATCCTGATTCTGCCAACCATTACATTATAATTTTCCTTTTGATTTTGGTATGTGGAAATGGAATAACCATGTCATCTACAGCATTATCTAAATCATAGCAGATTCTTGGGATATTCTATCAGAGAACTCCTCCCAAGTTCCAAATTCTTTGGGCTAGTCATTCAGTTAGTTCCAAATCTACCCATCTGTAATATCATTTAGCTTATATCTCTCAATCTTTTTAAAAATTTGACCTGTGATTTCATTTAGATAAAGACCTACAAGTAGGAATTTCTTCTACAAATATGAATGGATACATTTTTCTGTCATTTAGATTCTTAGAGAGTTTTTAGAGCATTTAACAGTTAAGGATTTTTAGTTCAGGATTCCACAGCAAGTAAGTGTCTGAGGCAGAATTAGAACACAGATCTTCTTGTCTTCCAGACCAGCTCTCCATCCCCTACATCAATCTGTCTAACATATTCCCCTGATATTCCAATTTAGTAATTTTGTCAAAAAAAAAGAGTGAGGTTAGTCTGAACTGAACTGTTTTTAATGATCCATGGTGACTTTTTGTGAACATTTTTCTTTTTCTAGATATTCACCAAACATTCCTTTAATAATACATTTTAGAATTTTGGACTGGAAGTGAGGTCAGGTTCAGGTAGCTACAGATTCTAGTCTTTTTCCTTTTTTCCCCTTCAGCTACAAGAACATCAACTTTTTTTACTTTCTCCCTATTATATTATTTTAAATTATGTTATAGTTTACATTATATTATATTATGCTACATTTTTTATATTGCATTATATTACATTACACTACATTGCATTATATTTGCCAATTCTTACTCTGTTATCTGACAACTCAATAGAAAGAATACAAATAGACTTTGAACCTGGAGAACTGTATTTCAATATAATTATTTCTTTTGTAATCTTATGCATTTTTAATTTATATTCAAAAATAGTATCCTTTTAAGAGGTTCATTAGCTTTACCAGATTGCCAAAGGGGGAGCTGTGAAACAAAAAAGTTAAGAGTCTCTTGCCCTAAGTGCTCCTTCTCTGGACCTTTCATTGGTTCTGTATGTTCTTCTGGATGGAACATGTTCCATCCTTGGTGCTCTTCTCTTTTCTCTTTATATACTTTCATTCTGGGTCATCACCAGACGTTTTGACTTTTGTCTTACTGGTAGCCTTTTATGACTCTGGAGGAGACACTGAAACAAATGATGTTGTGCATCTTTGCCTCACTTAAATTCAATTCACTCATAAACCAAGATACTATCCTCATGATGTCCTAAGTTTTCTTTGAGAATGAGGGACGAACAACACTTTTACACTTTGCAATTTCATTCTGAGCCCGTGACTCCCATTGCCACCCCAATGCATCTGATTCCCTAATCTTATCTTCTAGTTTGTTTGTTTTTTTCCTAAGTGCTAGACTTGTATCTATAATTGCCAGAAGGCTGTATGTTCCTTCAGAATTTCTCCATCAATGTGATCCAAACTGTTCCAGAGGAAAACAGGCTGTGGTTAGAGGCTTAGGACCAGAGGTCAAATTCTAACTCTGATACTTTCTAATTGTATAATCTTAAAGAAGCACTTAATTTCCCTGGATTCATTTTCTTCATCTATGCAATATGGAGGGGGTGGATTGTTGTTGTTCAATCATTTTAGTCATGCCCTATTCTTTGTAACCCTATTTACTATTTTCTTGGCAAAGATACTAGAATGGTTTGCCAATTCTTCTCCAGTTCACTTTACAAATGAAAAACTGAGGCAAACAGGGTTAAGTGACTTGCCCAAAGTCACATGGCTGGTAAGTATCTGAGGTCAGATTTGAACATAAAAGATGAATCTTCTTAACTCCAGGCTAGGCACTCTATCCACTGCATCACCTAGATTAGATGACCTCAACTGTCTCTTCCTATTTTATATCAATGATTTTATGATCTTTTCTGTCCAGTTGGCTCTTCTGGTTTATTTCAGTATTTCTCCCTCTCATTTGGCTAGTGTCCTAAGTTTGAAATCTTGAGGTGAACTTTGACACTTTCTTTTCCCTCTCTTTTCATATCCTTTCTGTTACCAAGACTTTTTGATTGGACTTCCACCACATCTCCTCCTATCTATGACCTCACAGTTCCTACTGTGGTTATCCTGGTAAAAGCTGTCATTTCCTTCTGCCTGAATTATTGTAATTGCCTTCCAACAGAGCTTCCTGTCTATACACTATCCTTTCCAATTCATCTTATTACACATAACACTGCCAGGATGATTTTTTTCTTAGGTTTTGGTCTTAGGTTGTGTCCTTCATCTGCTCAAAAAAAGTTCAAAGGTTTCCTCTTGTCTACCAAGTGAATGAAGATGAAGAAGAAAAAGAAGAAGAAGATGATGATGATAACTAGCATTTGTATAGCATTGTAAGATTTGCAAAATGCTTTTCTCAAGTAGGGTCAGGGGAAGGAAATAAGCATTTACATAGAACCTGTGTGTCCTACACTGTGCTAAGCACTTTCAACAAATGTTATTTCATTTGATCCTCACAATAACTATGTGAGATAGGTGCTATCATTATTATTATTAAAGCTTTTTATTTACAAAACATATGCATGGGTAATTTTTCTTTTTTTTTTATTAAAGCTTTTTATTTGTATAATATATGTATGGGTAGTTCCCCAGCATTGATCTTTACAAAGCTTTCCATTACAAATTTTACCCCCAGTCCCCTTCCCTCCCCTAGATGGCAGGAAGTCCACTACATGTTAATAATGTTGAAACGCTTGACAAGTTATGCAAGAAAAATCCTATCTACAAGAAAAAAAAGAATCAGAGAAAGGCAATACAATGCAAGCAAATGTCAATAGAGATCACGAAAATGTTACGTTGTGGTCCACATTTCACATCCCTCTCTCTGGGTGTATATGGTTTTCTTCAGTGAACAACTGGAACTGGTTTGAGACAATTCTTCGTTGCAGAGAGCCATGTCCATCAGAATTGATCATCATGTAATACTGTTGTTGCTGTGTATGGTGATCTCCTGGTTCTGCTCATTTCACTCAGCATCAGTTCATGCAAGTCTCTCCAGGCCTCTCTGAAATCGTCCTGCTGGTCATTTCTTACAGAGCAATAATATTCCATGACATTCATATACCATAATTTATTCAGCCACTCTCCAATTGATGGGCATCCCTTCAGTTTCCAGTTTCTAGCCACTACAAAAAGGGCTGCCACAAACATTCTTGCACAGGTGGGTCCTTTTCCCTCCTCTAAGATCTCTTTGGGATATAGGCCCAGTAGAAACACTGCTGGGTCAAAGGGTATGCACAGTTTGACAACTTTTTGAGCATAGCTCCAAATTGCTCTCCAGAATGGTTGGATCCATTCACAGTTCCACCAACAATGTATTAGTGTCCCAGTTTTCCCACATCCCCTCCAACATTCATCGTTATCTTTTCCTGTCATTTTAGCCAATCTGACAGGTATGTAGTGGTACCTCAGAGTTGTCTTAATTTGCATTTCTCTGATCAATAGTGATTTGGAGCAACTTTTCATATGACTAGAGATGGTTTTAATTTCATCATCTGAAAATTGTTCATATCCCTTGGCCACTTATCTATTGAAAAGTGGCTTGAATTTTTATATATATGAGACAATTCTCTATATATTTTGGAAATGAGGCCTTTATCAGAACCATTAAACGTAAAGATTATTTCCCAGTTTGATGCTTCCCTCCTAATCTTGTCTGCATTTGTTTTGTTTGTACAGAAACTTTTTAACTTAGGATAATCAAAATTATCCATCTGGTGTTCAATTAGGAGTTCCAGGTCTTCTTTGGACATAAATTTATTCCATCTCCACAGGTCTGAGAGATAAACTATATTACGTTCCTCTAACTTGCTTACAAAGTCCCTCTTTATATCTAGATCATGAACCCATTTAGATCTTATCTTGGTATGTGGTGTTAGGTGTGGGTCAAGCCCTAATTTCTTCCACACTAATTTCCAATTTTCCCAGCAGTTTTTGCCAAATAGAGAGTATTTATCCCAAAAGCTGGGGTCTTTGGGTTTATCGAACACTAGATTGTTAAGGTTAATGCCTAGATTGTCCTGATAACCTATCCTGTGCCACTGATCGACTGCTCTATTTCTTAGCCAGTACCAAACGGTTTTGATGACCGCTGCTTTATAATATAGTTTTAGATCTGGTACAGCAAGGCCACCTTCATCTGCCTTTTTTTTTTTCATTAATCCCATGGGTAATTTTTCAACATTGACCCTTGCAAAATCTTCTGTTCCAAATTTTCCCCTCCTTCCCCCCACCTTCTCCCCTAGATGGCAGGTAGTCCTTTACATGTTAAATATGCTAAAATGTAAGTTAAATCCAATATATGTATACATATTTATACAGTTGTCATGCTGCACAAGAAAAATCAGATCAAGAAGAAATAAAAAACCTGAGAAAGAAAAAAATGCAAGCAAACAACAACAGAGAAAGTGAAAATACCATGTTGTAGTCCACACTCAATTTCCACATCCCTCTCTCTGGGTGTAGATAGCTCTCTTCTTCACTGAATGATTGGAACTGGTTTGAATTATTACACTGTTGAAGAGAGCCACATCCATCAGAATCGATTATCATATAGTCTTGCTGTTGCCATGTACAATGATCTCTTGGTTCTGCTAATTTCACTTAGCATCAGTTTATGTAACTGATACCTATGTATCACTGAGACCTATGTAGGTCTCTCCAGGCCTTTCTGAAACCATCCTGTTGGTAGTTTCTTACAGAACAATAATATTCTATAACATTCATATAGCATAATTTATTCAGCCATTCTCCCATTCTCCAGTTGATGGGCATCCATTCAGTTTCCAGTTTCTTGCCACTACAAAGAGAGCTGCCACAAACATTTTTGCACACGTGGGGCCCTTTCCCTCCTTTAAGATCTCTTTGGGATATAAACTCAATAGAAACACTGCTGGATCAAAGGGATAGCTTTTTGAGCATAATTCCAAATTTCTCTCCAGAATGGTTGGACCCATTCACAGTTCCACTAACAATGCATCAGTGTCCCAGTTTTCCCACATCCCCTCCAACATTTGTCATTATCTTTTCCTGTCATCTTAGCCAATCTGACAGATGTGAAGTGGTATTCAGAGTTATCTTAATTTAGTGCTATTATTATTATTATCATTTTGCAGTTGAGTAAACTCAGGCAAATAGGAACTAATGACTTGCCTAATGTCACATAACTAGTATGTATCTGAAGACAGATATGATCTCAGTTCTTCTTGAGTCCAGGCTTAGCATTATAGCCACTGTACTAACTAGCTGTCCAAAATTTAATTTCCATTGTTAGGTATTTGAGGCCCTCCAAAGACTGAAGCTACCCTATCTTTCCAGCATCATTTCATATTATTCCCTGCTACAAGCTGGACAAATCTTTGCCTCCTAATGACAGGTGAAAGTCTCAGGAATCCAGGTATATTCCCTGTCTGTAAAATCCTTCTTTTCTTTCCTTTAGAACCTAATTCAAAAGCTACCAGCCCTCAGTGAAGCTTTCCCTGGTTTTTTTCTTTCAGTTATTGATGACTTCATGTCATTCTTTGCTTTGCAATTCTTGAATATAATTATCATGAAATATTGTTAAATTATCTTCATTTGCATATTAACTTCCTACTAGACTGTAAGTTTCTTGAAGGCAGATGCCCCGTCTCATCTATATTTAGTATTACTCTTATCAGTGAACACAGTACTACTCTGTAGATAGTAAATGCCTAAATAAATATTTGCTATATTGTTTTGTGTAGCATTGTATACAATATCCCTGTAAATCTAAGGATTACTTGGACATAGAATTAAAAATCAAGTTATCTCATAAAAAATTATTCTCCAATATGTTATACCATTAATAGGAAACATTTAAAGAAACAAATCAAAACTCAAAGCTTATGAATCTTTAAAAAAGGAGGAAACAGCCAGGTTTGTAGAAATCCAGAAATATAAAAATAAGGCTATTTTATGTATAAAAAATGAAGATGCAAATCTCTTACAAAGGCTCCTTCTCTCTCATAATAGGATTTAAAAGGAGGACATTGGGGTGTGTGTGTGTGTCTGTGTGTGTGTGTCTGTGTGTACTTGTATATTGTGTGTATAAATACATATACTCACATATCTTACATTTATGTATATACATGTAAATATATACATATATTTAAAGGTATTTTGGGAAGTTTGAGGGGAAATTCATAAAATGACAAAAGCGTTAATGCTATAGTAAAGATGTAGCTATGTCTGAAATGCAAAAGGAAGAAACTTCCATTTAGCCCGGGAGCAGGGAGTGGGGGCTCAAGTTTGCAACCTCGCTTTGCAATTGCCTGTGTGGCTGACCCCCTTGGCAAGTCATTAACCTGTGTGTCTTAGTTTCCACATCTGTAAAGTGGAGATAATAATGCTTCCCTACTTCAAAGAGTTATAGATTAATCAATGTCTGAAAGATGCTTCTAAGTTGGGCAACCCTATGTAAGTGCCCTAATGGAAGGAGGAAGCGCAGGAGAAGCATCAAAAAGGAAGTCACTTGCAAAATAGAAGACAAATCCATTTTCTGTTCTGCTGTCTTCTTTTGTCTTATCCAAAAATATGCACAATGGGAAACCACAGTTGGTTTGACAATGCCTTGTAAAAGGTGTTTAAAGAAATAGTAAGGTTTCATTTTATTTAGGTTGGAAAAATGTCCTTTGTCTCTTATTCCCTTCATGGGTCCATAGAAGCATTGACCCCCCACCTTATCAACTTTTGCATGGGGGTACCAAAGGGATCAAGGTCCCTCTTGATATAATTGCTGTGGATTGTAAACCTCTCCCTACTATCCAGCACTCTGCTGTGAATGAAGGGAGGATTCATATAGAGTCCATTCTTGATTTCCCAGAAGATAATCATCTCTTTTGTGAATGAATTAGGACCCTTCCTGGCTTTTCTTCTTCCTACTTGCCTTTTGACCCATTCAGAGCATCAGCACCCCCACCAGATTGGGGACCAGATAGAGAAATCTACTGAAGTCAAATTAAGTACAGAGCACCCCAAAAAGCTTGATGCATTTCAAAACATTAATATTTTAAAAGCTATATATGATAGCTTGGGATATGTATATATAGTTTCTCTCTCTCTCTTGATATATGTATACGTGTGTGTGTATGTGCGTGCATGTGTGCTTCTCTGTGTCTCTCTGTATGTGTGTGTTGTATTCACTTAAAGCTATGTTTAATAGCTTAAGCTTTAGTAGCTTAAAAATACACTAAGACTTTTGGGAAACCTTGTACTTGTAATTCCGATCAATAATTTAGTGGGGGATGAAGCTAAGAATTTCAGTTGAAATGAAACTATTTTGGATTATCTATGATTTTTATTATTTATAAAACAATGGAGAAGGATGGAGTAATTTTAGATCAAGCAATACATTGCATTTGGAAAACATCTGATCAGGTTAAATTGTCACTCTTCCTGGTTGTCTGCTGAGATGGAGGTTTAGCATCTGAGGACCTATGATCCACTAAGAACTGGGAAACACACACACACACACAGACACATAAACACATGCACATGCACACACACATACACAAAGCCATAGTTCTCTCTTCTTTAGGGCAAAGCATTGCCTCTATTTTAGATGAGTTCTTTCTTTATATTAGCTTTTTTTTTTTTTTTGCTTTGATTCAGAGAATTTTAAATGACTATCCTCAAGGAAAGTCTATATGTGCATTTCACAATATAACTGCTGACATCTGATGTGTGAGATCCCAGGATAATGTTATCATAGATCTGGAGTTTGAAGGGAGATTCAAAGGCAAATTATTCCAACTTCTTCTTTCTACATAGGAATGTATTTAAATCCAGATCTCCTTATACCAGAAAGAGCATTCTTTTGTCTATAGATATAACATCTATATCATTATTATTATTGTTGTTGTTTAACCATTCCTGCTTCCAAAGAAACAAACAAAATGTTCTCTAGCTATTTCACTTTGAATCACTGAATCTCATATCCTGCTGACAAAAATGTTAAATTAGATGAAAAAGTCACTTATTTATGGAAGGAGTCAATGTCAGAAGCAGCTAGAAACTCCAACCCTTTAGTCCAGGCTGGCCTTCGAACATGGGATTTTAAGTTGAGTGCTCTTCCTTAAGGGAATCCTTAAGTGGATCTGTGATTTCACTGATGGAGGAAATCCCCATATGAAGAAACCTTCTTTGTCAATGCATTCCTGTGCCTTCTCTAAAACTCAGTGTTAGGGGGCTATCTTGGTGACTTATCCTAGTTCACAGGTGGGACTTGCAGCTTCCTGGCTCAGACAGATCTCTTTCACAAAATGTTGCTTTGTGCCACATCTTGTAAATTGTGTGGTTGGAGTCATAACTAAGAAGCTGTTCAGCACAATGAACACTTAGGAGAACTATGTACCTGATGATCCTTTCATCATTAGCTTGTTTTGAGACATAATCTAATTTTACACATAATATTTTGTTTTTCTGCAATTATATGTTAAAATAATTTTTTTAGCATTTAAAAAGAAATTTGAGTTCCAAATTCTATTTCTTCCTCCTTCTCTTCTCTCCTTCCCTTCTGGATTGGTAAGCAATCAAATTTGGTTATATAGGTGCAATCACATCATCTAACATTTTAATTATCATAATAATATCTAATATTTATATAATGCTTTAAGATTTGCAAAGCACTTTACAGATATTATTTCAACTCATTTGTTATCCCCATAATAGTCTGTATAAGTAGGTACTATTATTAGTCTCATTTCATATCTTATTTTTGATATTTATATTATCCCTTCAGTTCTGACCTGGCTGTACTATTTTAGGACCCCTCTGACTTCTCCATCATCTTCCCATTTCCTGCTTTTCAACTTCCTTTTGTGTTTTGCCTTCCCACATTAGATTATAAACTCCATGAAGACAGGGATTGTCTGTCTTTTTTTCATATTCACATCTCAGTAATTAGTATAGTGCCAGGCATTAAAAGGTACTTAATCGTTGTTTATTGATTGATTTTAGAGTTAAGAAATCAGAGGTAAACAGAAGTTAAATGATTTGTCCATGTGCCTGAGGCTGGACTTGAATTCAGGTCTTCAGTTCTTCAGTTAAATTTGAACTCATCTTCTAAACTCAAAGTCCAATGCTGTATTTGCTGCGCCATCTAGCTACCCCCTTGACTTTTTAAAAACTTCTTTTATAGACGTGGTTTAGACCATATCTGAGGTCTAGTAGTACCACTCAATGTGTATTCTTGGATGATAGCAACTAACACTTGTACATTTGTATTTGTGTGTGTTTTTTGTTTGTTTTTTTGCTGAGGCAATTGGGGTTAAGTGACTTTCCCAGAGTCACACAGCTAGGAAGTATCTGAGACCAGATTTGACTCCTGACTTCAGGGCTGGTGCTCTATCCACTGTATTTGTGTTTTAAGGTTTATAAAATGGAGAGGTTTCAATCTTGTGAACTAGGTATTATAATTTTCATTTTATTGATGATGAAGCTGAAGTCCAGAATTACAAAATGAATCATGTAATCACCCAGCTGGTAAGTATCATATTATAGGATACAGATCCTGCTCTTGCTCACTGTAGGGCTACCATGTTCTTTACCACAACACACAGCCTCCAAATGAGAGAAATATCATCAGGCTTCCATCATGCATGGAAATGCAAATTGAAAAAAGAGACTAGACTTTTTGTGAAGTTCATGTTCAGAGTGATACTGTAATTATTACTTTGGCTTTCAGTAATAAAAACCATGTCCTTTCATATTAGTGTTGCTTAAAATGGAATAAACCTTACTTCTAATTTATCTTTTGAGTGAATCCTTTTCAGAGATAGCTTCCTTGGGGGTTTGGAATAATTTACCATATATACACTCACATATACATTCTCTCTGTCTCTCAGTTTCTCTCTGTCTCTGTTTTTCTGTCTCTCTCCATCTGTCTCTGTATCTATCTGTCTCTGTCTCTATGTGTGTATATTTCTCTATCTTTCTTTCTGTCTGTTTTTCACCCTTCACACACACACACTTTCTGTCTCTGTCTCTATGTGGGTGTATTTCTCTATCTTTCTTTCTGTGTTTTTCACCCCCCACACACACACACATTTTCTGTCTCTGTCTCTCTCAATGCTTTTAATTTGAATTTTCTTAATGAAAACTCATTTCTCATAAATGATGGGCTGGCCCATTTTGCTTGTGTGCTGGCTCCTTCCTGCTTTGAATGAAGTGTAAATAAGAGGCAATCTGGTGATGAGTTTTGCTTGTGTGGGTGAGGAAGGGTGGAGAAGAGGCGGATTTGATGAATAGAGGCGACTAGAACATGTACTTGATAATAACATGGCCGTGATTGATGTTGCAATTCCTGAAAAATTATCATTGTGATATAATTATTTGTTTATGAATTGTACCCTGAGTCTTCTAAGTTTGTGATTATTCATGGCACAGATAAAATTTGAAAGTCAATAATTTATCAAGGATATAATACTCTTGTTGGGGTCACACAGATATTATATCCTGTTCTTGACATTTCTACCATAAATCTGAAAACTTCTTCAGGACAAGGGAAAAAATGCCTTTCCTGTCCAGCCATCTCCCCCTTCCCCATAAAGAAATAACAGTCTGGTGTGTTTGTAACAAGGAAGAAATCAGCAATCCTTTCCTTTTAGAGAACCCTCTCTTGAGGGCTATGGATGGAGTTTAGGTCTTTTATATGGTTTAAAATTTAACCTATGAAGAGAAAGATGTTTTGTCTCTATCTAGCCCATTAGGTTAGAGAAACTTTCTGATAAGTAGGGGAACTCATCACTAAGAAACTTAGTTACTACCTTTGAGCTCCTTTCTTCCTCCTGTGCTTCCATTTCAGTCTTATGGTTACCAATAAATGAGTTCTCCCCATCCAGGCAGTCCCATCTCTCGTTGCTGAATTGTTATCTTCTCTTTAAAATTTAACTCAAATGCCTTCTTCCAGGAAGTCTTCTCTGAATCCCCCTCACAGAAATGACCTTCCTGCTTGTACTTCACATAGTACTTTGTTCTATACTTCTCTGAATCCAATTAATATGTGTTGTATGTACTATATCAAGCTATCTATTATATTTTCTATCTCATTGGAAACTTGGAACTCCATCCCTAATGCCCCGTGGCTCTGATAGAGTTTAACCTTACATTGCTGGGACCCAGGTCTCTGCAAAATTTCCCACAATATCCTCATTGTCCTCCCTACTTGTAAGTATATTTCCCTTTGACCTCCAGATGCTTTTTACATATTTATAATGTTTCTCCCATTAAATTGTAAATTCCTGGATGGCAGGGACCAGTTTGTTTGCTTGTATTTGTAACTCTAATGCTTATCAGATCATGGGGCAAAAAGTAACAAATGTTCATATTTGAATGAATCCTTTTAATAATACATTTTTATGTCTCTTCCCCTGGGACAGCTAGGTGGCACAATCAAAGCACACTAGCTTTGAGATCAGGATGACTCATCTTTATGAGTTTAAATCTGACCTCAGATGCTTACTAGCTGTATACTTCTTGGCAAGTCACTTAATCCTATTTGCCTCCATTTCCTCATCTGTAAAAGGAAATGGCAAACTACTCCAGTATCTTTGCCAAATGGGGTCATAATGAGTTGGACATGACTGAATCGACTTAACAGCAACAACAAATCTTCCTATTCTCTAGTCACCATCTGCTATGTCATTTCTTGCATATATTATAATTACTTGTGTTGATATATTATACTATCCCACATTAGAATTAAGCTACATTAGGGCAGGGATCATATCTTATTTAAAGTTGGCATCTCTTAGTTCTTTAGTTATAATATTATGTTGAATTTGAATACTGAAAGTCTTGTGATAATGTACAATTTCCTGAAGACAGGGATTGTTATGACTTATGACTCATCTAAGAGGTCAGTTCCTAATTTAAAAAAACAACTACATTTCTGTACAAATCCCACTAATCTTTCATTTGGATGTTGACCCTTAGCCAAAGAAAGCCTTGTTTTTCTTCCCTGTCTTTTTTCTCTTTAAATTCAACATATATTTATTGAGAGCCAAGTAAGTGCAAAGAATCATGCTCGGGTGGAAAAGGGGAACAAAGATGAATAAGACATGTTCCTGCCTTTAAAGAAATTAATGATGATTTTCTCCACCTCTCCCTGTGTCTTCAAACTAAAGCACCAACAGATACAGGGCCTGGAGACTCTCTTGATTTGAGATATATACAGAAGTCTAGATCTTCAATGGCCAAAGGCCAATTGATTGGGGGGGGGGGGGATTGGCCTTAGAAAGTGAAGAAGTGATGAATTTAATGATAATTAAAGAAGTGCTGAATCCCAAAGGATTTTCTGTTCTTTCACTCTTTACATGCATCTTGATAAAATGCATAGATATGGCTCTCTGGTTCCTTCCATCCTTCCAGCCCATTGTTTCCACCATAGCTTTCAAAAGGACTAAACAAAGGCTAGCTCCTAAGGCCCTTTTGTGATCTTCACCACTAGATGTGGTAAAGGGTTGAAGCATTTTTTTGCTTTGTTGACATATCACTCATTCAATGCTTGGAAACTGTCATTGTTGGCTTGAAATTATCTTGTCCAGATCAAGCATTCTTTGCCTTTGATGGTAAAAAGTTATAACAAGACTGGCAAAAAAAAAAAAAAATCTTTCAGTTCAATTAAAATGGACATGTGATTGCTTCCCTCTTTCTCTGTCCTCTGTCAACACCATGATCTCCTTCCTTCCTTATCCATTACCCCTTTATTTCTCCCTCTTTTTCTTCTTTTTTACCCTTCCTTCTTTATTTTCATTTTTCTTTTTCTTCTTCTTCCTCTTTTTTCTTTTCCCTTCTCTTTTCTGAGTTTTCTGTTTTTCTTTTCATTTCTTTTTTCTTTCTTTTTTTTCCTTTTCTTTCTTTCTCTTTCTTCCTCCTGCCTCTTTTCTTTCTCTTTCTCTTTCTTTTTTTCTCTTTTTCTTCACCCCTTCTAAACTCCTCTTTTATTTTTCCACTCTTGCTATCTTGTAAACAAGCAAAAGTGCTAGAAGAGAGGGAAGGAAGGTTGCACTGAAAGCTAAGCCACTGACCTCTGTTCCTTTCACCTTCTGCAAACTGGACCCATGTCAAGCTCAGCTGGTGCCAACTTGGCAAGAGAGGAAAATCTTGTGCCACTGGGAACCTTGCTCTTTCCTTCTCCTTGTCCCTCCTCCCCCACTTTGGCATTTTGCCTTGGGTTTAGGGAAATGGCATCAGAGTCCAGAGCATTCACAGGATCCTGCTGGCTGAGAAAGAATGTTATTTATTAAAACAGTAAACACACACACTTTCTCTCTCTCTCTCTCTCTCTCTCTCTCTCTCTCTCTCTCTCTCTCTCTCTCTCTCTGTCTCTCTCTCTGTCTCTCTCTGTCTCTCTTTCTCTCTCTCTCTCTCCCCCCTTGTTTTTCTCTCTCTCTTTTGTTGCTTTCTTTTTCTTTCCAATGTATAATCTCTCTCTCTCTTTCTCTCTCTCTCTTTCTCTCTCTCTCTATCCCTCTCTGTCTGTCTCTTTCTCTCTATCTCTCTATTTCAGTCTCTCTCTCCTTCCCCCCCTCCCTTTCTTTGCTGGCTATAAACAAAGGGTATGAGTTGCTGATGCTAGAGAGGGTTTGGATTTGAGTATGAAAAAGGATTTCCATCTTTTCTCCAGCAGAAGAAACAAGTAAAAAAGAGCTATTTTTCCAGGGCTGTGGGAAAAGCCCTCCCTAGAGATGGAGTAAGACTAGAAAATGGGTTCAATTCCTAGACAGATCTCATTTGAGCTTCACAGAAATCCTGTGGGAATAGGCATATTATCTCCATTTTACAGAAGATAAAACTTGAAAGACTCAGAATGAAGGGTCTTACTCATCATCATACAGCATACTAATAGAGAGGAGTGGTAGGATTCGAACCCAGGTTTCCTTACATCATGTTCAATGTTCATTCCATTATATCATGAAGGTACTGTGTGTGACTTTGGGAAATTCAATTAAGCTCTTTGTTTTTGCAAGGCAATTGAGGTTAAGTGACTTGTCCAGGGTCATACAACTTTTATTAATTGTCTGAAGCTACATTTGAACGCAGGCCCTTCTGATTCCAGGGCCCTTACTCCATCCACTGCTCCAGTTACTGTACGTACCATTTTGCTGCTCTCCCCTCTCCCTCTAGTTAAGCTCTTTAAGTTTCAAAATTTAGAAGATAGAGGATATTAAATTAGAATATCTGTGAGGTCCCTTTAGCTCTAAATCTGTGATCCAATTATCCTATATTGCTTCTTTCTACATCTGTCTCCTTTCTCTTCATTCATACTGAGACATCTCCTTTCTAGTTTTTGGTTAGAACTACTCCTTATACAGAAGACAAAGGATGAATTTGGAAGGTTAAGAGACAAGACAAGTGTACCTTTTATTAAGCAAGTGTTGGTTCCTAGTTAAATGAATAGCCTATTACTACCCCCTGTGCCTACATAGAGCAGTTAAATTGAACTGAATCAAATTCAATCCATTTATCCATTCTTGCCCAAGAGCCTCCATTAGCCAATCTATAGACTGACCAGACTCATTAACTACAGCTCATCAAATACCCTTCAGAATTGATTTCTAGATTCATCAATGACTTGTCTTATTCTTTTATCTCGACATACTTATCCCTTGTGCTTCTTCCAGAACAGAATAAGTAATATGCTAAAATGATAGCCAGGAGAGATCAAATCCTTTTTTTTATTCTATCATATTTCATATAGTGGGGCATGTTGACTGGGACTTCCCCATTTTAGGAATTTGAAGCATCTATAACAAGTTTAGGATTCCAGGCAGGAGATATAGGATGGTGGGATTTTGGGCCCTAAGGAGCTGCTGAAACCTTCAGTCTTGTACATCTTCTGGAAGCTAAAATTGTTCAACTTAGCAGATTCCTCTGAAGACTGGCTGGGTAAGCCACAATTGGGACAGTTACCTGAAAGGATTTGCCTTCTCTTTATGCATCTACAAAGAATAAAGAAATATCAGGATGGCGGCCACCTTTCCAGCTAGCTTTGGGAAAATAGACAGTCATCATTTTATTTTTAAGAGTTGGGAGCTGATCCACCTTAGAATGAACAAAGGTAGCAAGCCTGGCCAATAACCATGGAGGACACCAACCAACACTTTTACTAGTCTGGAGGAAGAAAATAATGGTGTTTAGAAGAAAGAGAAGATATATAAGTGATGGAAGAGTTGGTTATACATTATAGATTGTAATAAATGAAAATATTGAGTGCATTTTAAGTGATTAATGTATGAAAACTGCCTTCACCTACTGTGCATTAATCAAGAAAAAATGCACACTTTCCATAGCAGTTAATGTTGCAGGCCCATTATTCAGCTCTGATAATGTGCATAATAATGCTCAGTATGACAATGAGTTGGGGTAGCTGAGAATTTAGGATGGTTGCAAGTTTGGTGTAGTATTTGGATTAGCATCTTAGCCCACGCCTTGTCAGCCTTGTTGTTACATAACAATATAAACATATATTTATATATATATATGTACATGTATGTGTTTACACACATACATGCATGTATATATAATACACATATATTTTAAAACTAGCCAAAAATATCTAGCCATTGCCACTTTTTTTTGCTTTTTTTTTTTTTAAATCAATGACCAAGGTACCTGCTTAAACAAATACTACCAGCACTCATTAGTCAGGATGGTTACATGTAAAAGAAATGATGCCAGATAGTAACAAATCCAAGAGAAGTTTATTATGAAAATGGCACCTGCGGATGAAAAAATTAAGTTACATAAAGACAACCATGTATGTGACATGTATGAGGATCTACAAAAGTATAAAAAGAACCCTGTTGTAAATGAAGTATGTACATTTCTGATTTGCAGCATTATCAATGGTCAATGAAAAAAATGTCTCAAAATAAGCCAGGCACTCAAGAAGTTAGATTCGGTTAGCTTAACACAAAATAAATGTACCATAGCTGTCGCTTTTTAACATTTTAATTTTTTTTTATATTGTAGAGTTGGTAACACCGCTAAGATTTATACGAACAGAATATCCCTTTCCCCATTATTCAGCTACTTGGCACCAGTCTCCTCATAAAAGATTTCATATATTTGTACAAGAAATAGTTAAAAACACAGACACAGTCTTCACAGGTAATGAAGTTTTTTTTTTTTTTTTCATTTTGTAATTTTTAAACACTATGGATTTAGACAGCAGCTGTGATTATCTGTTAGTTTAAATCACCAGAAATCATTTTGACACAACACAGAAACATTTATAAAAAACAAAAAACAAAAAACAAAAACAAAACAACAGCTGTCTAGCTGTTCTTTGTAGCTGATAGGTGCATTCCTTTGATTGTTCAATAGCTGTAGTAGAGCTTCCAAAATTAAACTTTAAATTTCTCAATCAGCTTTCTTGGCTTTTTAAAAACCTACTTCAGTCCATCAAATATAACCTTTATAAGCTCATCATTGAAATTTGTGGCATCCAATTTTTTTTAATTTAATTTTTTTTTTGTTGCTATTATTCCACTGTGGGTTAGGCCTGATACCTCAAATTCAAAGCTACAAGAGGAATTAGCTTAACCCAGTAACAATTAAAGGACAGCTGAGTTACTAGATTAGCATTGCACACATAAGCAAATATACATGACAATCCTAAGCTCAGTTTCCCCCCTTTTTCTTAATTAACAATGTTGGCTGACCTTTTGAAAGAATATTCTACCTCACTGGTAATTATCCTATATATTGCTCCATTGGCCAAGCTGGGAGAAAACCAAAGAAAAGCACCCTCTGCTTACATTTAGAGCACAAGGGACTCTGGGAATGTTAACAACTGAGGCGATATGGCATCAATTTGTTTAATATATCTGAGCATCACTCTTCAGCGCATTGCATGGCACACTTGAAGAGTAAGTCATACCCAGAATTCCTCTGTGGGAAAAAAATGGCTCCATTAACCTTGAGCTAGTTAAGAGTCTTTTTATCTCTGAGAATGAAAAGGGGGTGGGGAGGTTTAGAGGAAGGAAACAGGGAGAGAAAGGGGGAGACAAAAGAGGAGAAGAAAGAAAGGAGCAGTGGGAGAATATACAACAGCAAAGCAACAGCAGAAATCAAAGAAGGTATACAGACAGTGGAAGCAGCATAAGGTGACATTACAGAGGAAGGCCACCACACAAAAAACCACTAACCCCCAAGAATCACTGGTTCACTAGGACTGCAGGAATGGGACTTTACCACTCCAGACTAGAGATAAAGCACAGAGAAGACAAAGGACAAAACAACTACATTAGCTTAGTATATACTGCATATAGTAACACACATTGAAACTGCAATGGGACTGACAGCCAAGGACACGTACACATTGTACACATTACAGTTCTCACATCTGTTATTAGATGCCTTAACAAACAGCTGCCAAAGATGGAGTGGAAGAAGAATTTATACTTGACAGTCATTTGGAGTGTTTGACACTACACCGTGATTTCTGGCAACAAAGACAAAATAGGAGATTTCTTTTCTTTTACTTAATGTGCAGTTTTCAGTTGTAGTTATCTATTTGAAGCTTATTAACCCATTCTTTAGTTTTTAAAACATATTGACTTTGACACTAAAAAAAAGAAAACAAACAAACAAACAAAAAAAAAAATCTGGAAAACCAAATCAACCCTTCCCCAAAATACAACCTTCCCTCTATAGCAACAAATGAAAAAGAAAATTAATGTTAAATATTTTTCTTCCTTTTTTTACTCCAAAGTGTTATCTGAAGTTGTAAAATTAGCCTCAGTTAGACTGAGAAAAAAAGGAAAAGAAACAACGGAACACAGTATGCACCTAAAACTGCTCCTCAAGTCAGTTTAATTGAGTTTTCGGAAAGCGCTTTTTAAAAAAGGCTTTACTGACCCATTAAATTTAATGTGAGGCTATGTTTGTTAGTTGGGAGGTAAAAATTTTAAGTCCTGCAGCAAATGTTAATGAGGGCTTTGTCTTAACTAACCAAGGAGACTGCAGCAACTGACTACAGACCAGGACAGAACACATGCCTTTCCAAAACCCAGCCCACTGAGCTGCATTTTGAATGAAGACGTTACAGATTAATAAATGATAGCACCATGGTTTTAGAAATTAAGTTAATGTTTCAGTAATTAACATTTAGTCCAACTTTTTTTTTTAAACATTCTAGTCACAGGCCAGAAATTAAGTTTTTAAGAACCCAAATTATTTTTATGTGCAAGTAAGAAAATCTTAATCATAAAAAGAGAATTAAATTCTGCATAAAATTCTAAAATACTATCCCCTATTTTTAAAGGAATTAGGAACAAAAACCCCATTTCATTTGACTTAGTCAAACAGGGCACATTGTTTATGCTTGTCTCTTTCAATCTTGATCACATCAAGATCTTGACGAAGGAAAAAACCAATGGTTGTCACTTTTTAAAATCTCGTTACCACAACACTGAGTATTCTATGGCAGAGGCATTCTCACATTAAAGGCATCTCAATGAAGATGCAAAGAAAAAAAAATTAAACAACACACACACACTTCTCAGAAGAAGACAAAAATGGCAGGCAACTGGTACTCTGACCCTCTAGAGGCAAAAAAAAAATTTAAAAAAATTTAAAAATATTTTTTAATGTTAAAGAATGTCAAGTTAACGAGAAAAAGGGTATGGAATGGGGGAACCCATCGTGTTTGAGAGAATAAGCTGACCTGCTGAAATTCAAAGTGCTAGAATTAAGGGTCTAAATTAAAACATAGTCTATGCCTCGAGAGTATAACACTGGAAACACAGTAATGTGGTCATGTCTCAATCCTCTTTCCGATCCAGAGTCTGTGTAGTGTGAATACCATTGCTGTACACAGGAAATGGAAGAGTGGAAAAAAGTCCCTCGGCCGTGGTGAACACGTTCCCTGCCGGCATTTGGGTCAGGCTGGCCCCGCTCACTGCACTCCCGAATGGTCCCGACATATTGAGTCGGTGGACGTGGTGGTAGAGCATCTCCATCGGTGTTTTGGGATCCAGCCCGAAGCCGGGGCTGTTGACGTCGACAAAGTTCACCGCGTGGGTGTTGGGGAGCAGGTTGCCTTGCATGGCTAAAGTAACCTCTGCGGGCGCGTAGCGGATCGTGCCAGTGGTGTAGACCCTCTGGGCGGCCGTGCTGGTGGCGGAGAGGGTGCCCGTAACCCTGTGGACCAGAGGCAGCACCACGTTGCCCGCCTGCAGCCTCTGCAGGGCCTCCAGGTCCCCAGTGTACAACAAAGAGTTGGAAGACGTGCTGGGACCGCCCCCGCCGCCCCCGCTGCCCCCGACGCCTCCCCCGCCGCCGCCCCCGCCGGGGTGCTTGTCCCGGGGGGATGCGGACAGCGGGGGCGACAGGGGGTCGGAGGAGACGGGGGCCAAGGCCGAATTGGATGAGGTGCTGAACTGAGATTTGCGGCTGGCAGTGTTCTCGGTCCCAGGCGGGGTGAGGACAGAGTCTGGAATGGAGACGTGTAAACTACTGCTGGCTTGGGGGGAAGGGAAGTGCTCGGAGTTGGGGGGCTTGGTCATACTGTAGGGCGATTCGTTCCTTGAGATTTCCCGGTTGGGTGGGTAATTCCAAATACTGCTATCGTTATCAAAATTGATAGGTTCTGAGATCTCAGTTTTGATTTTGAGCACTGAGGCACTGTTTGGTGACGAGAGCAGCTGCGGCGGGTCCACCAGCGCGCCGTCTAGCCCATTGGGGCTAGAGGTGCTGGACAGCCGGCGGCGGCTCAGGCTGCCCCCCTTCTGCTTTTTCCTCCTCTTCTTGCGCTTCTGGTGCTTGCTGGAAGACTGGGCGCTCGCCTCGCCCGCGCTGTCCGAGTCCTTGGCGCTGTCCGAGGTTAGTGACTCGCAGTTCTGCAGCCGCAGGTCCGTCTCGCTCTCCACGTAGCGCTCTACCTTGATCTGCATAGATCCCAGCGTTCCGAAGCTGTCTTCGGTGGCCTTCTGGGTCTCAAAGTCCGAGTTCTCGAAGCTGTCGTCGCTGTCCCGGCTGTCCTGATTGCTGGAACTGTTGCCGTCGTCGTTACAATTCATTTCGTTGTCCGACTGGTGGCCAGACTTCTTCCGGTCCGACTCTGGGTCCTCGCTGTTCTCCGATTGGTTCCCCTTCTCGTCGGACTTGGAATTTTCGTTGTCCTCTGGAGAGGGAAGAGGAGGAAAGGAGAGGGGAGGAGAGCAGAGTGAGAATGTCAAAAAGAGCCACAATTTCCCCTTAACAAGGAACCCCAAGTGAAAAACAGAAACAAAAAGCCCTCCCCCTATTCTGGGGCTACCCTGGCCAGCTCTCCGTGAATCCATTGGGAAGGAGGTGGGAACGGCAGGATTAGTTTTATCTCTATTTCTTCTTTTAGTCTCAAAAAACTTTGGGTTTAGGAGAGACTCCAAGCAAAAGGCAGACTTAGTAGAAATGACATTAGATTGGGAGGCAAGACTTAGCTCTGTGTGTCTTGGGAGCAAACCACTTAACCTCTGCGGTCCTCAGTCTCTGCTTTTTACCACCTGTGTCACTTAGGTCAAATTCTCTGACCTAACTGGACCTCAGTCACCTTATCTGTAAAATGAAGTTGGACTACATGACCTCCGAGCTCTCTTTCTAGTTTTAAATCTGAAAGATTTAAAGCATGGGGCTTTTGTCACAACCTCTGGCTCCACAGCCACAAACCTTTTTTTGCTATTAATGAACCAGAGGAGATTTGAGTTCAGATTCCCAAGCTCAAGTGGCTTTATTCCTCATTTTTAAAGGCCTCTGTTTATTTATATTTGTTCTTGCATTTAGCTCATATTTATCATCAAAGCAGTTCATAACCTCTCTCACAGGAAAGAAGTTCTTAGACAAAAGTCTTTGCTTTTCTTAGGAATCAATTAGGCAATCAGAAAACTTAACCAAGCACCTACTATGTGGAGTAAGGGCACAGTGTTAAGCTTTATCAATTTAGTTGCAATGTGAACAGGCACTTGAAATAAGGAGATGTACTAGATCATCATAGACTCTTTGTCTCTTTTCTCTGAGAAGAATAATATCGTGAAATACAAAGTTTCACTTAAATGACTAAGGATTGTTACAGTCTCCAAGGGCCTTTCTTTGCTATATGCTCCATTGCTCAGCAGCTTGGGGCCCCTAGTGGGGGAAGGATCGTTAAAGTCATGTTTCCGTTGAAAAGCTCCGAAAACAGAGCAGTGGACAATCAGAGGGAAACATTAGGACAAGAAGGACAAGGAAAAAAAAAACAAGAAAAGGGCAAGTGCTGCAGGAAATAGATTCCATTCTTGAGAAAATTTAAAATTTAAAATGACAGCTGCAGGTGTAATCAGTCAAATATTTATTAAGCATCTACTATGTGCCAGGCACCTTGCTAAGCTCTGGAACCAAACAGCAAAATAGGGTTCAGAAGTGTATAAAGTTTGGAGAATGCCTATTCACCTCGTCTGGTGCTCCTTATACTTCCCCCCCTCCCCATACTTGCTAATGAAAAACTCACCTTGCCTGGATAATCTATAGAGCCCTTCAAGGGATAAGTGAATCTTCCAACTAAATTAAGATGAAAGTCTTTCTTTGCTGTCTCATCTTGGCATAATCACAGAATCATAGTTGAAGAATCAAAGCTGAAAAAGACCTTAGGGGTCATCTAATTCAATCCTCTAACTTTACAGATAAGGAAACTGAGGCTAAAAAAGTGAAGTAATTCACCTAAAAACAGGATTTAGAGTCAGATGCTGAGAATCCAAAATCAGTGCTCTTTCAATTGTACTATGCTACTGTCTCTTGCCCCAATTTTCCTATCCCAAATATATAATATAATGATTTACTTCTTTCCCTTTTTAGATTTTGCTATTTAATATTTAAGATGTAATCCATATTCACTATATGAAAGTTCTGGTTTCTCAAATAAATACCTAAAACAAAACTTGGAGTTCTCCAGTAGAAATGTACAACATATTATCTAATTGTATAAATAAAAATAAAAGTACAATAATTTTATACTGATAGAGAACTCTTACTTTGGGAGCTCCTGACACTAATTCGGATCACAACCCTTCAATGATTCAATCACAATAGAAGTTGTGATTTTTCTAAAGTTACACAGCTATTATGATAGGCAGAATTTGAACACGTTTTCTTGCTTCCAAATCCAGTATTCTACTATGTTCTATGTTATCTAGTTAATACTTTAATAGAAAGCCTAGTGTTAATCTTGTTTTTATTGTCTTCAGTCTAAACTACCATAGGATTTTTAAAGTTCTCTTTGAAATCTCAAATCTTTTGAGAGCTCATTGAAACTTTGAAGCAAAGGAGATTTTTTTTTTTTTTTTTGATGGGGAGAAGTAATTCAGAACAACAGAAAGAACAACAACTTCAGCTGGGAGTGGGGAGGGAGATTTTCTTGATCTTCCTGAAAGTCTAGATTTGTGTATGTGTGCACGTGTGTGCATGTGTGTATATGTGTATAAATTTGTCTTGATCACAGCTAATATTTTCCTTTAAACATTTTTTTTCTCAGTTTTACATAACAGTATGATGTTAGAGTGTTTCTCAAAAGATCTAAGACTGACCTCACTCACAGGGCCTGCATGGCATGAAGTTGGTTCTTATGTTCAGAGCCAACAACCAAAGTGTCTGGAGGGCTGCCTATTGTTCCATATCTTTAAGTATATATATATATATATATTAACAATAATGAGTATAGAAATATCTAAATCCTTCATTATGAAAGACAGTATTAATTTCTTTCAGAATGGGTTTTCTCAAGAACTAAATTAACAAATTAATTGGTTATCTCCTACATTAGGCCTTTCCTGATTCTTTTTGTCCAAAGTGTTTTCCTTTCCCTTAAAAAAATTGCCTTATATTGATTTTGTGTATACTTATTTTGGGATTTCCTTTTTGGCTTTCTATCCCCAGACAATTAGTACATGCACTTCTTAAATGCTTGCTGATTGATTGATTGAATAAAAGAAATCATGCCTGAACTTCTCTTTTAATAACTTTTTTTTGGTCCTGATATGTGAGAATTAATTATAGGGACCTTGTATATGTGACTTTTACTGTTATTACTACTACTTCATATTTTCTAGTGCTTTGGTTGTCAATTACTTTGCTATTGTACTATTACTGTACTATTACAATACAATATACTCTAATAGAATGGAAGCTCCCTGAAGACAGTTTTAAGGTGTATGTCTCCCTTGCAAAATGCCTGGTACATTGCAGGTGCTTAACAAATACTTGTTGAGTGACTCATCAATTATATTCACATTGTCTCATTTCTTCTTCCCAACAAACTGTGAAGTAGGCAGGACAGGCACTATTATCTCTACTTCTGGACTGTCTCTAATTAATGGGAAAACAAGGACAACAGAGAGTTGCAATGCAGGGAAGGGAAGTGTGGATGGCCTGTGATATGCATTATTAGAGGAAGTATTCATGTTGATATTAAAATATATGTAACAAAAGGTAGCTGTCCAGATACTTTGGTTGTTAGCTCTGGACATAAGAACCAACTTCATGCCAAGCAGACCCTGTGAGTGAGGGTCAGTCTTAGACCTTTCAAGAAACACAATTCACTGATCCATTTAGATAACTATGAGAACTTAAAGATCTTCAGGCTTCATAGGGTCGACATATGTATCAATTAATCATTTAAGTGCAAAGTGTTGCTAAGATAAAGATGAAATCATCCCGGCCTTCAAGGAGATTACAATGAAGGAGATGAGATGTTGTATATTATTATATAAAAATAAAAGAAAGGCATTAGGAACTAGGAAGGGGCTAGGGGCCTAGTAACATCTCATGAAGGGGAATTGGAGATGAATTTTAAAGAAAGCTATGACTTCAAAGAAGTAGAAAGGAGGAAGGAATATATTTCATGCATGAAAGAAAGCCAGTCCATAGACAGAGTGAAGGAGAGTAGACGATAATAAGGCTGGAAGGGAAGGTTGGAGTGAGACTTTATTCTGCATCCTCAATGTTTTTGGCCAAAATGATGAGTTTGTAGTTATTTCTAGAAGCAACAGGGAATCATTGGAATTGATGGAGCAGACATCATGCTTGGGTTTTAGGAAAATCATTTAGGTGGCTGTGTAGAGGATAGATTGGAAAGGCGACAGACTTGAGACAGGGAAATCAATTAAGAGGCTGGAAGGCTTAAATTAAACCCAATTACCCTAAATTACTGGGTCTGTTCTTAGTATCCCTTAATCGTGGGGAAAGAGATAACATTGCTGAATGTCATTTCAGAGAAGAATTTGTCCCAAGAGAAAAGTGTCACAGTGGATAGAGTACCTGGTGTGGCGGCAGGAAGGCCTGAGTTCAAATTTGTCTCAGACACTTACTAGTGACTCTGGGAAAATCTTTTTACCTTTGTTTGCCTCAGTTACCTCCTCTGTTAAATGGGGATAATAGTAAATGGTTATATACTATGAATAGTAAATAAATGTATATAAACTGCATGACATATTTGTGTATCATTATATATGGCATGCCATATATAATACATAATTAGTGTAGCTTATAGTACATATTTCATATAATAACAATTATATATACTATGTCATATACATAAATATACATTTTTTTCAGATTGAGAAAATAGGAATTAGGTTTCTCTAACCCTTCCCATATTTTTTAAGATAATTGAACTTTCTCCAGATATTTCCATTAAAGAGATTTTGGAGTGATATATTTTGACATCTATCTCTTTATCAAGTTGCAAGACAAGCCAAAAAAAAAAATTTGGGAATGACATTGTTATAACTATCAAACAAAAGTTCCCAGTCGTACCAAGCTTTGACTAAGCTTTGTCTGAATTTTAACAGCAGAACCATCCCACATGTTAAGAACCTATTGCTCTATTAGAAATTCTTGCATGGAACTCAGTACAATCAGCTATGATATTCAGGAATGTGCACATTCTAAAGGTACTAGTCCCACTGGACTGCAAGATCTCAGTGGCTTATGATCGGCTTGGAAAATCATCATTAGGTCTGGAACATTTTATCTTGTAAATGTGATCTCATACTTTCCACCTAGAATTTATAGGTTTTCATAGCAAGATGATACAATTCCATCTCAATAGATTAGAATTTAATGAGGAGGAATAGTATTTTTTCCCTTCCTCCCCCACCAAATACTGCATTAATTAAACAAGGAGATATCCCAAGGCTTTACACTAAGTGAGAATATAGGATTATAAAATTAGAGCTTTAAGGATCTCAGAGGTTATCTCATTCAACTTCATCAATTACTAAGCATTTACTAAATGCATCCTAAAGCATTTACTAAACACATACATTGTCTTAAGCACTGGACATACAAAAGAAAGGTGTATTAACATAATACCTGCCCTCATGGAGCTCATATTCTAATTTTATAGGTGAGGAAATTGATATCTAGGTAGGTCACTTATCAGTATCATCTAAAATGATTCAGGCAAGTGTCAAATGACTCTTGAATGCAGGTCCTTTAACCTTAGAGCCAATGAGCTTTCTCTTACACTACAATGACAAGCACGGTCTTAAAATTTATAGCAAAACCAGGTGTCTAGATTTTGGGGGAGAGCAATGGAGGGATAGATTTCTCAAAAGGCACCTCAGGTGACCTAATCTCTAAGATATTGGCATGGTCTTTGGGATCCTCAGCCAGGATTCAAAAGGAGTCCCTAGCCCAGTGGCCATTTTTAAGATATTTGTGTTTTATTATCTCCAAGTGCCTGGAATTGGAAATGAGATGTTAAAAATCCATGACTTAATCTCACTAATGATGCATATCATGGAAGCAAAGGGAGAGTTAGGAGAATGCTTGCTCCTTCAGGATGAATTGGAGTCTTTTTGTTTTGGTAATAGAGGAGAAAACAAGGAATTACCTTATTTTTACTCTGCTCTCAAAGTGTAACTAAGGAAGTGTTTACCAAATTAAAAAGGAAAATGAGAAAAGATGGCATTCCCTTGCATAGAATTAAGCTATAAATTACATTTATATCTTTTGGAACAAGAAACCTCCAGATACAATTAGATACTCCAACTTAAAGGTTTAATTGACAGTTGTGGTTGTTGCTTATGTGCTTTGGTGGGAATGTTAATATTTTAATAATTAAGTTAAGTACTTCTTCATAGAAAAAAATAAAAGACTATGCAGGACTGCTTACTTCAAGAGGGTAGGCAGGGGGAGGAAAAGAGGGGAGAAAGATGGAAGGTTCATTCTGTTCCACAAGGTTACTAGCACCGCACTGAAATTTAGTGACAGGTAAATAATTATAAACCTACTCACTTCCCTCTTTTCAAATGAGTTCGTCTACCTCTGAACTGCCTGCCCTGCCTCAGGAGTTTGGAAAGACAAGATTCAAAATCATAGAGTTAATGGACTTGGGTTCAAATCCAGATGCTTAAAACTTAACTGTGTGACCTTAGGCAAGTTAAATAACAAAGACAACAATAACTGTCACTTACATTAAAATAGCAATATAATAATTGAGATTTATATAATGCTTACTATAACCACCTGGCACTGTACTAAGCACTTTAACATTATATCATTTGATTCTTACAACCCACCCTGGAAAGTATTATCTCCATTTTACAGAAGAGGAAACTAAGGCAAATAAAGTTAAGTGAAGTATAAAGGGTCACACAGCTACTAAGTGTCTGAGGCCAGATTTGAAATTAGGTCCTCCTGAATTTAGGACTGGTGCTCTATCCACTGCATCATCTAGTGGTCTCCCCATTTGGGCTTTTCTTGACAAAGATACTAGAGTGCTTTACCATTTCCTTCTTCAGCTCATTTTTACAGATGAGGAATTGAGTTAAACAGGGTAAAGTGACTTGCTCGGGATCACACAACTAGTAAGTATCTAAGGCTGGATTTGAACTCCAGATCTGGAGCCCTATCTGCTGCCCATATATTTGCCCTATTCCTAGTAGATCTGGTCCAAAAATATATGCAGCCCTAAGAGTTAGTATTATAAGCATTGTTATTCTTGTTTTATAAAAAATTGAGGCTTACAGAAGTTAATTTTGTCAAATGTCCATGGGCATGACAATAAGTGACAGAGATTGTGTTTAAATTCAGGTCTATAGATGTCAAGGCCAGTACTATGCCACTATTCCAAAGGTCATTTGTAAAATGAGAGGGCTGAGCTAGATGACCTTGAAGGTCCTTTCTAAATCTCCAACTACGAGGTTTTTTCTAGTTCCCACAAAAAAAGTGGGAGACAAAACTGGACTCTTTGTCTTACCTGAGTTATCTTTAGAATCTGATTCAGAATCTGAGGTCTCTGAGGACTCAGAGGTTTTCTCTGGCAGATGAGGGAGTTGCGCAATATCCATTGGAGTGTCCTTGTACTCTGGGTTACTGTGGAAGAGGACATTAGGGGTGAATGCAAATAAACCAATGTGGGATCATTTCTTTTAAACCTCCTCTTACCTCCTTTCCTGACCCAAGCATCTGAAGTTAAAAATATGAATAGAGAAATAAGGAAATAAGACAGTAAAACCTTCCTCTCCACTCATCACAGCATTTTTTGAACATTTAGTTTGGGGATGTGATCCGTTTAGAAACATCCTGGTGTAACAAATCGATAGCTAAATGCTACATGAAAACTGATAAAAATCTTTTAATAATCTAGAAACGCTGGGGACCAGAGAGTAACACTGAGAGAGCTCTAGCTAGTACTTCCAAATAAAGGATCAAGGTAGGGAAAAATATCTCTTTTCAGACTCCTCATGCTTCCAGGAGTCTAAGAGCCCTTGTCATGGACCATTGATGTTGCTGCTCACCTGTTCAGATGTCTAAAGCTATTTGAGGAAGGAAAAAAAAAATATCCCTACAACCTTAACAACCTAACTCTATGACAGATGCACAGGTGTACTTTGGGATGCATGCATTATGGCTACCAAACTGTCAACACACCCATTACAATCACATTTTCATCTGTTCATGTGGTGCACACCTGTGGCTTGTTAGCTGGAAACCTGATTGCATTGGGGAAAAGTTCCAGTGCAAAAGTGAGCCTGGTGGATCAAATCTGGCCCCATTTGAAGGTGGCAGGGGGGAAGAGAGTGCTTTCTTTTTATTGTATGTTAAATTGTAAAGCAGATCTTTTCCATCAAATGGAGGCCATTTGTTTAGTGTGAGTCACTTTCCTTTTGAGAAAATATCAGGGCAGGCTTTACATATGAGACTACTACCATTAACTCATATTCATATACAGCTTTATTGTTTCCAAAGACTTTCATGTATTTTTCACAACACCTCATGAGATAGTCAGGGAAGATATTATTATCCTCATTTTATAGATGGGAAAACTCAAGTTCAGCTAAAAAAATACCCCTACAACTTTAACAACTTATGTGCCTAAGATCACACAGATAATAAGTGACAGAACCAAGGCCTAAATACAAGTCTTTTTCAAAACCAGGCCCATGTCTTAGATTTCTCCTCTTATTCAACCTATTTCCCTCAATGGCAAAGAGTATGTAGGACCTCCTCAGTAAAACCATGTTGACCAATCAACAATAGTGAGCTCTACTGAATACACCCTCATTCCTTTGAGTTTAATTCTCATGCAAGTCAAGATGTCACCTTCCAGATATCATTGGTTCTCTTCAAGAAGGAAGGAAGAACAACAACAGAAGGAAGATATTCTTTTTTCATCCATTCAAAAAATATTTAGGATGTATTTACTGTCTTTAAGGTACTGTGGTAGGCTGTTAAGGTCAATGCAAAAATAAATGAGAAAGCCTCCCTCATCTGAAGAACTTTATCATCTAGCATTGCAAATATCTCCAGGAGAAGTAGAGGTGCCAGGAAATTGATCTGCCTATCAGTCATTCAGCCTTTAGTATGATTTAGCTTCCTGGATTGCTTTCCTTTTAGTAATTAATTGAGATCATTGATAAAAGGTTGGATTAAATGACTTCTCAGGTCTCTCCTACTCATAGGTCATGAGTCAAAAACTATTAGCTACTTTGAGAGAACAGAATTTTGATGCCATGGAGGTAAATATGGAACTGTCCTTCTGTTTCTCTATTTGTGCTCAATGTCCAGGCAATTGGGATTACCAACTGAACTTTGAACATATTCCATGCCTTTCTGCCTATTTTCCATTCCTCGTTTTCATTTTAACTGGACTGTTAAGGAGGAAGTTATTTTCACATTTACTTTCTTATCTCCATCATCTAGCACAATTCCTGGTACATAGTAGGTGCTTATTGAATGCTTCCTCATTGGAGGAATGAAACAAACACACATAAGCACAAGCATAACTCCCAACTTCTTTTGCTACTACTTTCCATCTTGCTTTTAGGTACAGCTAGAACAATCCCTCCACTCTTGTAATTGTAACCCTGGAATCAGAAGGCTGGGTCTGTTACATAACTGTTGCCCAAAATCTTTCACTTCTCATTCCCATTAGTCTAGGGAAAGAAATCTGTGGAAATCAGAATGGGCAATTAGCTTGCCCAACCCTAGGCAAGATGACTTAAACTTTACTTCTCTTTCTTCCTTACTTCTACTCATACTTTTAATCTTAAAAAAAAAGAAAAGAAAAGAAAAATAAGAAGGCAGATTAAATGAGATTGTATCTGCATGTGTGTATACATACACATGTACATAACATATGCAGTGTTTTACAAAGCATAAAGCATTTATAAGTGCTAGGCATAATAATAATAATAATAGTTGTTATTATTATTATTACTACACTACTCTCACCACCACTACTACCAAATTGAAATAGCACTGTGTCTAATTACAGTTTAAAATCCATAATAATTTAGCTATTTCTGCTTAGAAGGTGAAGATTATGATCTATCATAATCTCTGTCCTATCAAAAAGCTCATAAATTAGAGATTTGCTGATATGCAAGGCCATTTGGTTATATCACAAAAGTAGCATAACCCATAATACTAAAGTGGGAAAAAGTCTGAATTTATCACACTCATAGCAGTTTCTCCCTTTAGTGAAAGAGTTAAAATTTCCTTCCAAGTGGAGGAACAGAGGTTGAAAAAGCAAAAAAAAAAAAAAAAAAAAAAAATTAAGATCTATGAGGATTCAGTAAGTGGTGCACATTAAGGTCTTCATAAAAGTCATAATCATTAGCGTCTGATTAATATGCTATTGGTAGAGTGCAAATCCTTACTTTTGAATCAGAGATATTCCAAACTACCTGAAAACAACTGAAGGGGTCAGTGAGCAGATGAGCCAGGATCCTTAGCTCCTTGGCTCCATTTGGCTGTCTTAAAGAAAAATGGAGCTCAGTACTCACTGTCTAGAGTATCAGCCAAAGGGCAACAACTTCCGTTCATGAGCTCTGTTGGAAGTTTCCCAAATTAGACTATGAGAAGGATTCATTTTGTGGCTGCAGGCCAAGAGAAGCCCAAAGTAGAAGGGCCATTTTAGAATTAAGAGACAGGGGTGCATTTTGGATGGCTTCCCAGTGGCCTGGCTTGAATATCAGGTCATAGAGAATATTTGCTCCTGAGTCTTAAGGTATTCAGCAGAGTTTCCTGTTTGTCTAAATCCCAGGGGTGAGGTTGGAAAATTTTTTTTATCCATTGCTCTTTGGCTAGCTTGTATATCTGATCTCATCCTTTGAGGTCATACTGATATGTGTGACTTTGGGCAAATGATTTCACCTTTCTGGGACTAGGTTTCTTTATTTGTAAAATGGGGTGGTTGGGCCACATAGAGTTTCTGCAATCTCTTTTATCTCTTGACCTGTGATTGTATGGTTCTACTCTCAACCTACTTCTCCAGACCTATATTTTTAATAACTTGTAAGATATTTCCACCTCAAGTTCAAAACTGAATTTTGACACTTTTTCTCCCAAGACCTGTCCCACATGCATCTTCTAACACTTAGTAACTAGGTGGCTTTTATCTTTAGGGTGCTTCCCAGTTTTTAGTCTATAGTTCTAGGAGACTTGCAAGTCATTTTGACTCAATTTCTTCATCTACAAAATATGAATAATTCTCATATTATCATTTGCTACTTTCTTATTTGGCAATTTTTTTTCTGAGAATAGTTATGAGGAAATTTTTTTAATAAACCTTAAAGTACACTACAAAGCTAATAACCATGTTACCTTTCTTTTGTATAAGGCTTTTTATCAAGTCCTTCCCACCAATACTGTCATAGAATTAAATGAGTAAAACTGCACAATTAGCCAGTATTGAATTTGAGATGCTAATCCATCTTTGTCCTTCTAATATATAGGATGTCCCCAAACTCTTAGTGCAGTTTTATTAAAGCTATGGTGTTGTCTCTTAACTATTAAAATCACTAAAATATTGCCTGCCAACAATCTCAAATGT
>JAJPUD010000039.1:1204900-1230224 GCA_023553655.1 Myrmecobius fasciatus | reverse complement strand
CTACATCCACATGGGTCTTTAGGGATGAAAAACTCCCTCCCAGTGCCAG
This sequence comes from Myrmecobius fasciatus, assembly GCA_023553655.1. Taxonomy (NCBI): domain Eukaryota; kingdom Metazoa; phylum Chordata; class Mammalia; order Dasyuromorphia; family Myrmecobiidae; genus Myrmecobius; species Myrmecobius fasciatus. The sequence goes on along the minus strand of JAJPUD010000039.1, from coordinate 1,230,175 downwards.
GATTTCATATTCTTCAGCACCAAGTACTGCCAAAAAGCCAGTGCTTATATCTCACTAGCCACTAACCATAGCTTTATATACGTCTTATAGTCCCTTCACTCAGGTAACATAAATAGATGGATAACAGTGGAAATGAAGGAAAAGATTTGATGATATACCTAAGGAGATAATTGACCCAGATGATGTTCTTCTCATTTGCATTCTTGGCATTAATAGCTATAGTAGCACTAGACTGTATCCAAATATATCCTCCGTTCTTCTGCATCCAGCGGTAATACTTAGTCACACACTGACCCTTATTCAGCACTGAAAAGAAAACAGAAAGAACAAAAGGCATTGTGTATTAACATCACAATCTAATGACTTTCATCTCTGCAACCCCCCCATCCTCACCCAAATACAGAGATGGAAGGCCCCACACAAAGGCAAGAGGTGCCCCTCTGTATGCTTAATGTAGGATGCCATTAGTATGACAAATAAAATCAACAATTCACTGGAGCATCGGCTCAGGAGCTGTGGGTTACTACCATTTGTAGCAAGATTTTATTCCATTTTTGGCAGCTCTGGTGTGGGAGGAAGAATAAAAGGGCTACAAATCTTTTTGGCTCAGAGAACACCTAATGCTGTGTGGACATTTTCAATGGGTTTGACGTCAAATTGTAAGAAAGGCAAATTTGTATGTGATTTATTCATAGCTCCTAGGTAGACCTCTTTGAGATTCTGGATATCTGAAAGGTTCAGGAGTGTGCTCTCCCTTTCATTCTTTGATCATTTCTCCTCATTGCAAGCAATATCAACCAGTGAGCTTATACATCTGTTCCTTTTGATCTTGTCAAACAGAATTTATAGTTCTCAGATGAACTAAATCTCCATTGGTCAGTAGGGGGAAAGTCTGGTGAGACTTTGCTTAATACTGGAACAAAATAAATCCACCAAAGGTATTGGAAAGAAACTGTGGCCTAAGGGAGGCACAGAATTGACTTGGTTCAAGCCAAACAGAGTGACAGCTCTATACAGCCTCTGAAATATGGCCAAAAATGAGGGAACAAGTAAAAACAATCAGTAATGTGAAACGCCGGCCATTAAATACCCTACTGAAAGGGAGCTTTAAAAATGCAGATGTTAAAAATGATACTTTAACCAAAATGTTGCCAAGTCGAAATTGATTTGATTTGTATCTGGGCCCTCCTGAGCTAGTAAAAGGAGAATGAACAGTAAATCATGCCCCGAAATAAAGTGCTATAGATTGGAATGCTTTAAAAAGATGTCTGGAATGTGCAAAACCTGGGTGTTATTACTCAAATACAGATCCGTTTTTGGCTGTGTTCTCTGCAAAGACCTCGAAGGCGCCGGGCACTAGGGGGCAGTGTGCATTCATCTACGTCTCCTGCTTTTGGCATGTCCTTGTCTCCGTCTGCTAAAATGAAAAACTCTAACTGCTGTAATAAATTTGGCTAAATTAGCTGCTAAATGGTTATCTCAAGTAATATGTATTTGCATTAATCATCTTGCTCTAAACCAGAACAAGCCAGAGTCCTAAAGACGTAGTAAATTCATATTGTCCATTTAATTACGGCTAATAAGTGCTTCATATACAATAGTTTCATGAAGTACATTTTGATTTTTTTTGGGGGTGGGGGGTGGGGAAAAGAAAGAAGTCACTTTGGAAAAGAACAGTGTTCAGCGTTGTTAAAAGTTCTTCCCGTAAAACCAGGAGTCACTTTTCATAGTTCCTAAGATAACCAAATGTCAGAGCCTCAGAAATATTATGTTCAGATGTAAATGCACGGCGCCTGACCCCACACTCACACACTTTCCTGTGAGCACATCTAGACTCCAACAGCCATCCCTTGGCACTTTAACTGTCACAAAGAAAGGAAAAGAAAAAGACTCAATCCTACAAAAGTGTTTCAAACAGCAGCGAATTCTCCCGCATTCTCTATTTGCTGATGTTCTTAGTGGCTCCAACTGAGCTGTACCACCATCATTGACTCCTAGTCCGGATGCAGCGGGAGGATCCCCGTTATTTCCTTTTCACATGCCATTCTAAATTTCTGACATTCCACACGCATGGCTTCACAAGCTACGGAACTACACGGTTAAGCTGAAAGCAGGTAAAATACTAACCACCGAAGATACAGCTTTTCTCTCGAACCACTGTTGCATGCAACCTGACACGATTTTATTCAAATCCTTTAAACTCTGTTAACAGTTAATATTGAAAGACAGACAGACAGAGAGAGAGAGAGAGAGAGAGAGAGAGAGAGAGAGAATGAGATAAATGTCTTGTCCAAAGTTTTGTAATCCTACCCCCATTTTCACAGAGTAATAACATGACCCCCCAATCAATAGTTGATATGATATCTAGATATGTATCTCAGATATATGTGTATATATAAATATATATGCATATATGTGTTTGTCCTTGTCTTATATATAATTTTATATGTATCTACTTAAGTTTAGAGTATGGAGTGATTTCAGTTGATTGTGTTGAACTTAGCAGAGGTTCAGAGACAAGAGAACTGTTCTTTGGATGTTTCAAAGGCAGAAGAAAGAGAGATGATGGGTAAGTTCAAACCTGTACAGAATGGATAGAAAGCACTGGTGTTTCACTGAAGAATGATGCCAAAGTAAGTCTTTTGTGATAGCGAGGCTGTCCAAGGGATATTGTACTGAACTTGGGATCAGGAAGGCCTAAATTCAGTCTGCCAGGGATACTTATTTAGTTGTTATGACTAGGTAAGTCACTTAAGCTCCATCATTCTCTATTTTCTCATCTATAAAGTGGGGATAATGACAGCACCTAATACAGAGGGTTGTTGTGAGGATAAAATGAAATTTTATATATATAAAGTGCTTTGCAAACACACACATATATTATGTAAATTTATACATCCATATATGTGTGTAAATGTATTGTGTATGTGGGTGACCTCAGACATTTACTAGCTATGTAACCTTGGACAAGTCACTTAACTCTTTTTGCCTTCTACAGGGGAAGAAAATGACAAATCATTCTAGAATCTTTGCCAAGAAAACCTCTTGGACTGGATTGGCATGCTGTAGTCCACAAGGTGAAAAAATGTTGGACACAACTGAACAACAACAACACATATGTATATCATACAGACATATGGTACAAAGTACTATTTACATGTAATAGTAATAATAATTATTATAGCTATAATAAATAATACTGGTTATTGTTTATAATATAATAATTATCCACATTTATAGTTATAACAAATAAGTATTTATTATTTATACTATTATTATAAGAGTTACAAGAAATAAATTTATCATTTATAATATAATAATTATTGTATCTATAATAATTATATCATAATGATTATTATAGCTATAATAAATAATCATTGTAATAATTGTTGTTGTTTCTCTCCCTGGGCAAGTGATTTAATCTCTCTGAGTCTCAGTTTTTCTTTCTGGAATATGAAGGGTTTGGACTAGATGGTTTCTGAGGTTTCTTCCTGCTCTAACTCTATATATAATCCTATGGGCTTGAAAAATCCAAGTGTAAAAGTAAATTAAAAAGTTAGAGAATTCAGAAAATTTATACAAAACTCACTTTCAGTCTCTTTAATAGCTTCAACCATTAAAGCTTAAAGCAGTACTAAAGCCTTTGGGACCTTCTGACCTCATTTGATGAGGGAGGTGCTATTATTAAGCCACATTTTGCAGCTGAGGAAATCAAGGCTAGAGAAAAGTCAAGTAAGCTAGAAAATGCTTAAAACGGGATTTGAAATCAGGTCTCCAAGTTCAGCATTTTATCTACTATTTTACCACCTAGCTGCTGGAGAGGATCCTCCCTGAGTGCTCCAAGACCAGCAGAGGATGGAACAGGCCCTAGATAGTTCCAGAGTTGTAGAATAAGGGACCTGGAGACAGACTGTGCTCATTTACTATTGACAGGTCTCACTAAAACTAGAGAGGCTCATTCATGTCTGCCCTCCACCACTTCCCCACCCCCTAAAATAGCTGCAGAAAAATGACTTTTCTGGCCATTGTAGCTTTCCAAGATCATCTACTGAAATTAACTCAAAGAGAAGGACTTAATTTCATTTTTGGTAATTTAAAAGATCTAGAACGAGCTAGATGCTGCTAGGCCTGCAATTAGGAAATTGTTATTCAATTGTTTCAGTTTGACTCTTCATGACCCCATTTGGAGGTGTTTTCACAAAAGATACTGGAATGGTTTGCTATTTCCCTCTTTAGCTCATTTTTACAAATGAGGAAACTAAGGCAAACAGGGTTTGCCCAGGGTCACACAGCTAGTAAGTGTCAGAAGCTGGGTTTAAATTTGGAAAGATGAGTCTTCTTGGCTTCAGACCCAGTTATGTGAGTTCAAATCCAGTCTCTCATACTTGCTAGCTGTGTGACTAACCAGGTCACTTAATCTCGATTTGTCTCAATTTATTCAACTCTCCATTTTATAAAATGGAGATAAGAATAGCACCTCCCTCCCAGGATTGTTGTGAGGATCAAATGAGATATTTGTCAAGTACTCAGCAAAGTATCTGGCATATAGGTAGCTGCTATCTAAATGTTAACTACTGTGATTACTATTACCATAACTCTAAATTTCATTAAAACTTTGTATTTCTTCCATGGCATCCATCACATTGTGCCTTGTATTATAGTTGCTATTTCTGCTTTTTTTTTTTTTTTTGTACCAGTTCTACACTATAAGCTTCTTGAGGGTAGGGAAAGTATTTTATTTCTTCTCTATGAAATACCCCTTGATTTTAAATTTTAAAATTCTAAAAGCATTATGAGTAGGTAATAATGGTTCTTTTATCCATATATTGGCTCAAAAAATAATTGATTGGATCAATGAGTGATTATTGTTTACTCAGAAATCCTATAAATCCTATAAACATATACCCAGAACTTATATGCAAATGTAAAACTCTGATAGAGTAACTACAACAAACATGGAAAAACGAAGTGACCCTTCAGAAAAGCCAGTTATCATCTCTAAGGTGATAGGCAAATAGGTAGTACAGTGGATAGATAGACCATGGGGTCTGGAGTCAGGAAAAACTGCATTCAGCTTTCACCTCTGACATTCATTAGCAATGTGATCTTGGGCAAGTCATTTAACCATTGTCTTCCTCAGTTTCCTCAGATGCAAGATGAGGATAATAACAGCACTTAACAAAGTCAGGTTTCCAGGAATGAATGAGATTTGATTCGTAAAGAGTTTAACACAGTGTTTGACATATGGCAGCTGCTTAATAAATACTGGCTCCCTTCTTCCCCTTTCCTATTCCTCATCTTGTCAACATCAACAATTTCTTCCAGAGAACTCATTGGCACTCTGCACACACTGATCAGAACACAGTTTAGGAAAGTTTGCATTAGTTCATTAACAACCCATTTGCACACTCCAGTAGACTTCCATGTCACATTAGCTAACTGTCATCCAGAGTAGACTAGAGTTGAAAGGGAAGGTGAGAAACAATAGTAAATTTGATTTGATAATGGAAGGGGCTAAAAAAGGGCTTGATAGTAGGGATACTGCTTAGGAAGGAAAATCTAGGTGACAAGGGGGAGTCCACAGGTTGAGATGGGGTTGGATGTGCTGCCTTAGGGTCCTTATAACTCTTGATGGGAGCTGCTAAAAGAGAGGAGAGGCTGCCCTAAGGGAGGTGACTGCCTGCAGAAGACAAACTTTGCCTACTTCACAGTTTTGCCTGGGGCTGGCCCTGGAGGCCACCATACAAACAGAATCTTGAAAAGGTAAGAAGAGTTTCAACCCTGCTGCTGGATTTTCAATCAGTCTGATTTATTTTGGCTATATTATAATGAGTATTTCCCTAAGATGACAATTTCCAGTGTGAAACATTAATGGATCCCAATGGCCAGGAAGACCTGCTGACCCAAAGCTTCAGTTGAAGCTTAACCCTATTTGTCTCAATTTCCTCATCTGTAAAATAAGCTGGAGAAGGAAATGGCAAACTGAAGATCTATTAATTTATAATTAACTAAAGAGTTTCTGACATTTTTGCTCAGGGGCCCAGAATGTAAACTTTTGACAGTGGGATGAAGCTATTCCTTCTCAAAAAAAAAAAAAAAAATCACATTGGCAAATCAGCTGGATCACTCCAGCTGTGCCCTAGGCAGGATCTGACAGTTTTTCCTGAACTCATGCAGTCCTAATCAGCTCAAGAAGAAAAGCCACCTTGGTAACAGCTTGAAAGAGATTTTTAGTTTAAGTTATAAATGAGAGAACCTGAAAAAAGAAAAAAAAAAAAACCTCACAAAACTTTTTCTATTCTCTTTAATCCGGTGCTGTTGTTTTTTATTTTATTTTTTAATTTTTAATTTTTGAGGCTTAGACTCAGAGATCAGAAAGAAATGAGGAGAAAATGCATGACATTGAAAAACCACACAAATTCCTCTTGGAAATAAATGACAGAATTAAGGAGTGAGAAAGTTCCTCCTGATTTAAGTCCTTTAAAAATAGTTTATTGTCTCTCAGAAGGAGAAAAGGGCTAATCAAATTAATGAGCCTAAGAATAAATTAAAAACCATGTTGTTCCAACCTACCAAAAGGAGGAAAGAAGAGGAGGGGGAAATAATTCAGATGTTTAGTTAAAAATCACTCAGAATCAAGGACCATGTTTTTTAGTCTTATATTAGAGAGGGTCTGAGTGTCACTGATAGATTCTGGCTAAATAGAAAACTCCATGTTATCATTTGGACTTAGGCAGTAGTAGAGCTAGCCCAAGTCAAAGGTTGTATTGGGGCTGGGTATTATTATCATTATCATTGTTTTTTTGTGTGTGAGGCAGTTGGGATTAAGTGATTTGCCCAGGGTCACACGGCTAGGAAGATCTGAACTCAGGTTCTTCTGACTTCAGGACTGGTGATCTATACACTGGGCCATCTAGCTGCTCTGCCGTTGTTATTGTTTTTGTTGAATTATTTCATGACCCTATTTGGTTTTCTTGGCAAAGACACTGTAATGATCTGCCATTTCCTTCTCCAGCTCATTTTACAGATAAAGAAATGGAGACAAATGGTAAAGTGACTTGTCCAAGGTCACACAGCTAGTACATATTTAAAGCCAAATTTGAATTCAGGTCCTTCTGGCTGGTATGGTATACACTGCACCTAGCTGCCCAATTAGAGCTGGCTGACACTTTTGTATTTTTTTTTTAATTAAGATGTGGGTTCAATGTTAGTGTTTTCATGTAGTGGTTGATCTCAAATTCTACTTATCCAAATTCTGGATTCTCTAAAATCATTTTTGTGTCCTTCTATCTATTTCTATGTCTCATCTACAATCAGATTTGGATCCTAAGTGATTGGCTTCATTGTCCCTGCTTACATCTCTCTATGGACTTGAATAAATTTTTCCTATAGAAAAATACAGTTTTTAGTGGAGGATCTCAAAGCATCCAAATAATGAATTTTATAGGTGTAGAAACAAAGATAATTGCCATAATTTAGACAGGTGAATCCAAAATCATACACATTTACCCAATGAATAATAACACACTTCTAAAGTCAGATAGATACACATACATATTTACCAATTAATCCTACTTGGTTTTGATTATGGCATTTTCTTAAGGAAAACAAAGGGACTTGTCACCTTTCTGGGAATGTTTGGGTTTTGTTGTTATTGTTGTTGCTTTGTTTTGCTTTTCCTGCAATAGGATTTTCCTGTAACTACCAACCACAGACTTTTCCAGAGGAGACTAGATTTCAAAGTTATGGACAAAATACATGAAGCCAGATGAAGAAGAGCCTTTGAATGAGATTTATACTGATTTGGCACAAATCATCCTGACAACCAGGAATTATTATTGCAGATAACAGAAAAAAGGGGAAAAAAACCATAACAACCCCAACTGAAGGGGAAGATGTCAGATAAAGCTTAATGAAAATTGTAAAAATCCAATATTTTAAAACAAGTGACCTTTACATCAAATATACATTTCTTTTGCCTAAAATTTGGGTGCTAAGTTTTATTGAATTTTATTTTTAAAATGTTGCCCTGACTTGAGCTATGTGGTTAACACACAAGAAATGCACATGCATCTTATAAAGAAGAACAAACCAAACCCAAATCTCTCCTCTCCCTAAGGTACACCACGCCTACCTCACTCCCCAACCTAAAACTAATGGTCATTTCCCTAAAGCACAAATCTATTGCTTTATCTATGGTTCCCATCAGAGCAATTCAGTTTTCCTAGGGAACTTTGTGGGCAGTAATATACTGGTGCTGAAGAGACAAAAAAGGGAGCCAGCGTTTGTGGAAGGAACATAATTCTGTTAGTAAATCAAAACAAATCAGTACAAGTTTGTCTTCAGAAATATGGCGAAAAAAGGAGAATATGGTTTCTTTCCTGTTGGGCTTCTCCACCAAACTAAAGCCAAACATTCTAAATAGTGAATTGTGTGTCTGAAAGAAGGAAGTCAGGTCAATTCAGCTTGAAGAGGAGACAGAGGCTTCTATCAAAAGCAGCCTTTTCAGGAAAGGATCTAACAAAAGGACATTTTTGGTAGCTTGCATGTGCATTAATAAAGCTGCAATACATGGTGCATTCAGGTAAATATAGAATAAATAGGAAATGATGAGATCATTTGAGATTTAACACTTTGAATTCACATAGCCAAACAAAGGGGTTCATTATCTTTAGGGTCTATATGAGGGCTGCATCTGTGGGTCTCTGTTCAATCTCCTCCTTGAAGTACCTTTATTAATGGCTGGGGAGCATCGTTAGCATGCTCCTTCTTCTGTAAACTGGCAATTTTTTTTTTTTTTACATTTACTGCAACAGGGTGGGGTGGGGGGAGAAACTCTGTACTTAATACCACAGTTGGGTGCTTAGCTATAGCCACTGGTTCTTTTTTTTTCTACATTCACAAAACTGGCAGATGAAACATGAAAAAGAATACTGACTCTTTAATCTCTGCTTCTCCACCTAAGGCCCAAGGCAGGCTGACAGGGTAACTTCATTCTGGAAACAGAGGTTTTTTTTTTTTTTTTTTCCCTTTTTTCCCCCCTCCTCCCTTCTAAATTCCAGATTACTTTTTCCTTGCTTTTGAAACTGTGGGCTACAGGGGAATGAACCTGGCATAGACTTAAAACATGAACAAGTTTCTTTATCTGAAAAGTTATAGTCCTTGATGCTTACAGGAAGGTCATTTTGAAAACCCACAGGAAAAATAGCATCACAGCCAGAAAAAGTGCATTAAGGCCTTTATTTGCTTGAAGAAGAGACAGTTTTTCATTTATAAACTGTTCAGAGGATCAACTGAGCCTTTGATGCTGTGGAGACTTTTCTATAGATTTTGCAATTAGTGAGTTAGATGTTTTAAATAGCAAGCAGGCATCCACAAATTGGTTTTTAGTTAAAAAAATCTAAGTGCTGAGCAATATTTAGTAAAGTGTAATGATGTTTGATACTTAAACTGAATTATGAGCAATAGGACAGGAGACCCATGGATGTACCGCAAGTGACTATGTATCATCTATGGATTTCCCCCACTAATACACTAATGACAACCCCTGCTTGAATTGCCATATGTGTGATTTATATCCTCAGAAGAGGTTTTCTCAACACCACTGTCAATTGATAGATTTTTATTAACTGTTAATATTGAATCATGCAGAAAACTTTTAATTGATTAAGAACATGTCAATTTGATAGTTTTTTTTTTTCATTTTCTCTCTGTTGGCCCTAAAGCACTGAGTTGAAGTCTAAAGCTTTCTTTTAAATGTGGAAAACATTGTGTCCAAAGATAGAAAGAAATAAATTAATTTTCTGAACCAGAGAATTTCTAGTTCTGTGATTCACAAGTTGTGTTCAGATGCAGTGTTCTACATTTCCTGCTGCCCTTCTGAAAAGCTGGTGGCAGATCATTTATTTTATTTTATTTTATTTTTTTTAGCTTCCACAATTCTTTCTGCCATATAAAGGTCACCTGTTTTAGATTTAGCCAAATTAATCAATGCAGTATGGTTCTCAGTAGAAAGAACACTGGATTTGTAGTCAGAGGACCTGGGTACAAACCTCAGCTTTGCTATTTCCTAAATATAGACTAGCCTCTTTATCTCTCTGATTTTCACCTGAAAAAAAGATGGGGCTGGATTAAATTACCCCTAAGGTTCCTTCCATCTTTAAGCTTATAACGCTATGAAACTTGTTGGCAAAACTATAAATCAAAATGTAGCATCCATTTGGGTTAACCCTACCCCCATCTCACTCTTAGGTTAGAAACTTCAGAGGATGACCACTCCTGGCTTAAGGTAGGTTAAGGGTTGCAATACTAACACTATAATTTATGAGCACCTATTGGTATATTCACTTTATTTCTGATCAGTCAGAAGAAAAATTAGCTTTAAAAACAAAAATATTAATAGAAAAGGCTAAGTAAAATAGAGTTATCTTTCATAACACCTTCTCCACATCAAGCACCCTAAAAAAACCACCCCCAAACACCACTAAGTTTCCTGTGTTCTAGAGTATGTAAAGTAAGCAAGAGAAATAGGAAGAAGTAAAGGGAACACAGGAAGATATTCAGAGAAGTAGCAGGAATCATGATGGGGTGGACTTAAGTGACGGGAAGTCTAGCTAAGGATGAGGGAAATTGTCCAGAAATTTAATTTTTCACTTTCATTTTAGAGTTATTAATAACAGTTAAGGTAGTTTTGGAGTAAGATAAGGAAGAATGTACCAAGTGAATTGGTAGTTAGGATCCTGTCTTAATGAAAATCTTTTTTTTTTTTTTTTTTTGGCAAGGCAATTAAGGTTAAAGGATTTGCACAGGGTCCCATAGCTAGTAAGAGTTAAGTATTTGAAGTCATATTTGAACTCAGGTCTTCCTGGCTCCAGAGTTAAGTGCTCTATTCACTGAACCATCTAGCTGCCCCTAGTGAAAATTTTACTAACTTGAATGTAACTCCCAAAATAGATCTCTCATGGAATTAAAGACATAGAGGTGGGGGACAGTGTATCAATCCTGAAATCAGAAGGACCTGAGTTCAAATATGACCTCAAACACTTAACATTTCCTAGAAGTGTGACCCTTGGCAAGTCACTTAATCCCAATTGCCTCAGCAAAAAAAAAAAAAAAAAAGAGGTGAAAGATATCCTAGAAATCATCTGGTCCAAACCCTCATTTTATAGATGAGAGTACCAAGGCCTAGTGATGTAAGAAAGTTCACATAGCTAGTAAGTGTCAAAAGTGGAATTTTAATCTATATCTTTCTTATTCTAATTCCAAAATTTTGTCTATTAAGCCATATTAATTTTGGCACACATATATGTGTGTGTGTGTGTGTGTGTGTGTGTGTGTGTGTATTTTAAATCCATGGAGTTTCCTCTAAAAATATAAGTTAAGGTGACTACTTCCATGCCTTAAAAATAGGAAGTTAGAGATTGTGGACCAGTAAAAAGGTTTAAACACTGACAGGAAGAGTGACCAACAGAAGTCAAGAAGACCTGGGTTCAATTGTTGCCTATAATTCTTTTTAGTGACCCTGGTCAAATACAAACAATCAGCACTACAAGCATCACTCTAAGACTTTAAATTACATATAGCTTGCCAATCTACTCTACTAAAAGGAGGTTTAAGAAGGACCACATCTGAGCCTTTTTTGTCTATGAATTTATTTTTAGGTTGACAGAAAAAAAAGGATGGGAAATATATTACTTCAACCTCAGGTCTAGAAGGGTAATTTAAAAACAAAGCAAAATTATGAGATCCAAAGTTTTAGGCCTTTTGTTTCATAAAGAGAATAATACACAGCCATTAAGACATATTTGTAAAAGAAAAGTTTCTTTTGTCTTATTCCAGTTTAAAGAATGTTTTATATACATATATATGTATATATATGCACATATATACACATATATATGTATATATATATATATGTGTGTGAAGTATATGGACACTTAGTTATAAGGGTTTAGAGTTGATTGGTGGGGAGGTCACAGAATTATGGGACTTTGGACTCTGAAGAAATATCAGAGGTCATTTGGTCCAAACTCATAAGTAAAGCCCAACGTCTCCTCTATAACATGCCTGACAAATGATTGCCCAACTGCTTCCTGAAGACCTCTAGGGATTAATTTACTCATGAAGTGGCCAATTCCACCCTTTGGACAGTTCTACTCATTAAGAATTTCTTTCTTATATAGAGTAAAAAATATGACTTTGTTTAACTATCACCCATTGTTCCTACTTCTGCCCTCTGGGGACAAACACAATAAATCTAATTAATCTTTGTTCTACATGAAAACCCTTTAAATATTGTAAAGTTTACTATGATGCTTTAAAGTATTCTCATCCTTTCTTCTTACAACCCATCCTCATATGATTAAAAATGTATTTGTATTAAAAAATGTATTATGTACTTGATAGTCACATAGATTTTGATATAGAATGGATGTTAGAAATCATCTAGTCTCATTTTACTTTCATTTTTATATCTTTGTCTCCCCTTCGTCCCCCACATACACACACTCATTTTCCCAATCTGCACCAATTCTAGCAGGTTGGTAATTGCTATAACTAGTCTGAGTTATAGGGGTGGCTGGGTAATCTTGATGGGTTAGTACTCTCTTAGCTTTATAGCTTTTAAGTCCCCAACAATGTGCTTTCCAAAAACAAATCAGTCAATTGACTTAATTACCTCTTAATAAAAGCATTTACTCAAAAGGAAAAATTAGCAATAATAATCACACACCATTCAACCTACAAATGTGGGATATACTCTTCTACCAGTGCATATTGTGTACATGGATGAGAGTGAGAACAAAATAAAGGCACATGTTCAGGGAATCCATGTGCACCAACTACCTTTCATCTCCGTACCTGTAGACCTTGATGTATTTTTTCCTTTACTGAATGAATATTTTCACAAAGTTTCATTGAGAATGGGTGGCTATGTTGCTAAGACAAACTGCTAATTGGATTGTTAGTCAGTCAATAAGTTTTCATTAAGCTCCTACTATGTGCCAGGTCCTGTGCTGAGTAGAAGGTATACAAAAAGAAGTAGGAGACAGCCTGTGCTCTCAAACAGCTGACAATCTAGGCTGGGATTCTTTGCTGCTGGGTCAGACCTCTCTGATATTGTGGGAATGGTTGCTCTCCTCTTAGATCTTTTCACTCCTCTTCTGGAACCCAAGATAATTTTCTTTGCTATTAAGGTAATGTTTTGCTCTTTCATAAAGATCAAGACCATTACTCTGGGATTGCAGAACTTCTGTTTTGTTGATTGGTTTCTGAGGGGCTTTCAGAACGTAGGGTAGAAGATAATAATAGCCTCTATAGCACCAGAATCAGTGTTTTTTTCCTTTGATCAATCTTTCTTAGAACCTCAGTGAGAAGCCTTACTCTAACTTATGGTGATTACTAGCACCCTGCCAAATATTTATCTTTGCTAGCCTGGCCACAATCAGGCAATATACATGTGTAAGATAATCATAAAACAGTTCTGGGATTCAGAATTTCTAAGTTAATTATTCCAAAGTTCTCCTGTTGGTCACATACAACATGGGAAAAAAGAACTAACACCATCTTTCCTCGGTAAGTGCATTGTCTTTCTCTCCTAGTGTTTTTCATGCATAAGTCTTACATTTGTTTTTGGTCTGTGCGCCTATAAATTACCAACATCACTCAATTCTGAAAAGAACACACTCTTACATACAGTTGAGAGAACTGAGGCCCAGAAAGGCTAAGTGATTTATTTAATGTCCCATAAGCCTTAAGTGTCAGAATTGGGATTTGAACCTAAAGTCTTTAAATCACTCTAAAATTTTGCCTCTAAAATCACTTCTCTTTCTACTATACTATGCTACTTCCCATGTTGTCAATGTCTTTCCTAAAATATGGTGCCTGGAAGCAGAGACATACTACAGACAGTCTGCACAGGGCATGAGACAGACTCACTTCTCTTTTGTTCTTAACATTAAGCTTCTCCTAATATAGCCTAAGGTCACTTTTTTTGGCTGCCACATAGAACACAATTGCCTCATATTATACTTGCATTTCACTAAAATCACCAGATTTTTTTTCATATGACTTTCTATCTAGCGCTATTTCATTTATATATATTGTAGAGGGATAAATATGATAATTTAGAAATATTTTTTAAATGTATTTATTTTCTTCTCTCTCTCTCTTTTTGTGCTTGGTGTTGTCTGATAATAGCAGGAGGCTCTTTCTTTTCCTCTCTCCCCAAAATCTCAGGCAGGACTTTTAAAAAATGTTGTAGAAATACTGATTGATTGGGAAGACAAAGGCAAAAAATAAAGCCTCAGACAACATATATCAGAATTGTATCCTAATGCATCAAGTCCAAGGATAAATGCTACAGTCAGAGGAGAATTTACTGCGGAAAAAACTAAAACCATTTGAAAAGCATAATGAAACAAAACCCACCTCTTCCTAGTTCTTCAGTTAGCTGAAAGATAATCCCATAGACATCACCATTTGATCAAAATGAAAATGGTTTTTACATTTTGTTCTGATGCTTCTCAGAGGAATTTTTTGTCCCTTTACAAGCTCTGAACCTACTTATTTACTCAGTCAGAGAGGAAAAGGCAGAATTGATTTGAAACTAGGTTTCCTTATTGCAAACTCAGTATATTTTCCACAATACTAAGTAGTACAGTGGACAGAACACTGGTCCTAGAATCAGCAAGACCAGAATTCAAATATGATTTTAGATACTAATTGTGTGACCAAAGGCAAGCCATTTAGCCTCAGTTTCCATTTCTGTGAATTGAGGATAATAATAATACCTAAGTCCCAGAGTTGTGAGAGAACTAAAGTGCCTAGCAAAATGCCTGATATATAGTAAGTGCTAATTAAATGCTAGCTATTATTGTTATTAATATTATTGTTGATGTTGCTAAATTCCTTCTTGTAGCTATATATATATTACATATATATGCATATATATATAACTCTTAAATGGCAAGATAATAGAAATGAATTTCCTTTACATGTTAATTCCAATGACTGCCAGCTAACATTTACTTATGTTAACTTTCTTTATAATCTATGAGTCTGTGTTCTTTTGTTCATAACTTTTTGGGTCATTGATATTAAAAGGTTTAATCTGCCATGAACAAGATCATTCTCCTTATCTTGCCCAGATGACTTTGAGTATTGACTTTAAATACTCAAAAAGTCTATTCACCATTGCCTAAGTGTTGGTTAAATGTATTCAAATAGAATTGGAATGAAGCACCTCTATGTTCAAGGACGTAAGAGTTCACTCTCTACTCCCCAGGTATGAATGCACTCTGGATAACACTCTCCAGGAAAGAAACCATTTGGGATCATAAATGACCCCTGTCAAATTTCTAACTATAATAACATCATTATATTAAATGAAGCAATGGAGGGAGATATGCCTGACTTACATTTAGCTTAAGTACATGAGTTTGTCATAGGGAGACTTTTGTATCGACAAAGATAATAGAAAATTATTAGCTGTGTGACCATGAAAATTCATTTTAACTTTCTGATCTTCAGTTTTCTCATCTATAAAATGGGTATGCTACTTATATAATCTATATTACTTATATCTCCAAGCTACTGGACAAAAAGTGCTTTGAGAATCATTAATTAAAATTATGCAAATGTGAATGATTAGTATATCTTCTTGAGTTCAAATGTGGCCTTAGACGCTAGCTGTGTGACCCGGAGCAAATCATTTAACTCTGTTTGCCTCAGTTTTCCTATCTGGAGAAGGAAAGGACAAACCATTCTATCATCTTTGCTAAAAAAACAAAAAATGAAAAAAACCCAAATTAGGTCAGGAAGAGTCAAATACAACTGTAAAAACTGGAAAAGAATTTTTAAAAATGTTATATAGTGGTATTAATTCAATTTAAAACTAACTTGATATTAATAGTGCTGTAAAGCAGGGATGGCCGTACTACAGCCTGATTGGACCCTGGGAGTTCAGAATGGTTTTTCCATTTAAAAATAAAGTTTTCTTGAATTAAAAATATAAAAAAAAATTCTTTGCTTGCAGCAAGCTATACAAAAATAGCAAGAGGGCCCTCGGGCCATAGTTTGCTGAACCCCTGGTTGTAAGGCATGAAAGCTTTCTGATGTAAAACAGGTGGTACTCCTTTTATATAGTGTGGGCTAGTCCTTTAAAGGAGAGGGGCCTGGCCCATTTGGCAGAAGCCTTGTTGCCTAGGCATTAAAAAATCCAGCCTATAGGGAGTTGGTATTAGAGGTTTTAGAGGAATTTTGATTATCTTGTAGAGAATACCTTTGTGATCTAGTGGAAATTGGGAATTGAGTCCATCATCAAACTAGGTATAGTCACCATGATGCTATGTTATGGTGGCACAATACTATATGATCCCCTCAAATGAGAAATTATGCTTAATGATGAGTCTCATGCCAACTTGAGCATCCACCTTTAAAAGATCAGTATGATATGATCCCATGAGGTTCTCAGCCTGTCTCTGATTAGCACATTGCTTATCTTGGCCCTTTTCCTCTATCTTAGGGCCAAAGACTTGCTGTTACTGCAGTTGATATTTATTCTAGTTCCATTAGATCCACCATCATGGCAGTCCTCATCATAGAGCTTACAGAACATAGCTTTCTTTCTTACTGGCCCTCCCCTCTACCGTTGATTTTAATGAAATGAGAAACCAAGGTTCTAAAAGAAATGGTTCAGATCCACATTAAGGCATAGATTTCTTTTTTCCTGAGTTGAAGTAAGAGACTAACTCAATTTATTGCAAAGAAGGTTTGAAATTAGGCCCTTCACCATCATTTAGTGGGTCTTCCATCTTCTACAACTTTTCTTGAGAATTTAATATGATTGAATGCTGGAATAGACTTTTTTAGGTAGCTTTTCTTTTTCTTTTCTTCTTTTTTTTAAGCTATGACAATCATTAAAATGAACTATTTGAATAACTTAGAATTAGACCTTTGCATCACAATATTGCAGTCTTAAGCCAAGACATTAGAAAATAATGATACATTTTCAATCATATTGTTCTCACTAAAAGTAACATGGAATGGACTTTTAAAGTAGCAATTTTATCATGATATCCCTAATCATTGAAGTTGGACATTCTATCTCCCAGAGGATGTCTTTGAAAAATTAGCACTATTTCAACAAGTAGGAGGAGGGATCTCCTGTTTCAATGGATTCTTGGATCTATTTTCCAGGAAGGTTCAACTGATAATTTACATTTGTACATAGTCCCAGTTAATCCTTTTCTGCCCTTCCCTATTTTATTCCCTATTTTAAGTTGTTTAGGTCTTGAGGTTTCTGCCCCTTCAGATGGTTCTACAAGAAATGGTTCAGATCTACCTTAAGTGGTACATTTCTTTTCCCTTGAGTTGAAGTGAGAAACCAAAGAAAGGAATTATTGGGGGGGGGTTAATGATATGGTAGAAAGTGAAATTGTTTTTTCATAATCATGATGACTAGGAATTCTTCTGAAGGGAATTCTTTAACTGACTTGGTGATCTTGATTTCCTGGATGAAGTAACGGGAAGTTTCTATTTGAACTACACAAAAGAAATTAACAGTCCCTCACCAGAAACTTCTAAAGGGCCAAAACTGAGGATCATTCTCTTGGTGAGGCTCAGGGATTAGGAGGTTATGGGAACACTGAATGGGGAATGATTCCCAGGATCATTTAGATGTTGGGTAGATGGCATGTAAGAATCCTACAATCTTTCAGCTAGAAATGAACCCGACCTTGATTTTTTTTTTTCATTTACAAATATTTCACTGTACTTTAACCCTGAGCCTGAATCACTGGACTGGACTGAGTTAAGCCTGCCTGAGAATACTCATGTAGGACTGAAAGTAATTTTCCTTACCTTTATTCTTTCTGCCCTTATATTCTCAAAGCATATTTGCAAAAAACAAACAAATAGAATATCAATTAAGTTTTTCTTAAAAATAAAGCACAATGTTATCTCCAAATGAGAGCCTTTTTAGTTATTGAAAAGAAACAAAATAAGTCAGCTTGGCTACCAAAGAAAGCAAAGTTTAATTGCTATTGCATATTTTTTCTATCATGAGATTTTTTAACATTCATAGGGAAGAGTTAAGGTAACTAATTTGTTTTCGGGGAAAAAAAAACCCTCAAACATCCAGCAAGTGACCATGCAGTTAAGCAAGCTCTGAAGATTTCGCTTGGAAGAAAGACTAAGAGCAGGAAAATACTCCCTTTGGAAACTGCAATTGGCTCATCAGCCAAACTTTCCTTTTCCCTCCTTTTCCTTCTCTTGCAGTTTTCATTTGCTCTGAGGGACAACCGAATACACCCAAATCAACAATTAAATTCTCCCTTTGTTTTTGTGGCATATGACAAATGCATGGAGGCCATCTTCTGTTACTTAGGCAGGCAGGGCACTTACTTTGATTGATGCTCTGGGGTGGAAAAAAATGAGCTGGAAAGAATTACAATGGAGCGCCTACAGACTGGAATGGGGATAGCCTAATTAGTGCTGCATTAAACAGTCGGATTGCATTTGGCAAAGAGGCACCACTAGGAGCAAAGTAGAGGGGTTATTGATGCAAAACTGCATAGGATGCATTATACTCCATTGCTATATATTAGTTTGCAGAGAAGAATTGAAAATTTTAATTAAGAAATGGGAGATATAGAAGCTTAAGTATTTAACACCCTCAGAGATGTGTGAGGGAGGCCACTCTTTCCAATATCACTCAAATGCATAACCTAATGTTTTTCCCTCTCAGTTTGAAAATACCATTTCAGTTTCCTTCTCTGTCATTATTTCTAGAAAGGGACAACTGTTGCCATTCACCCTTTTCCTCACCTTCTCTGTTTGTGGTTCCTAACATCTAGAAGTCTTCTTCACACTCTAGAAGCCATGGCTGTTGATGGCTGAAAGCATTAGAGGGATAAAGTTTTCTTAGTCCATTCTTTCTTGGTCTCAGGAGGTCACTCATGACTTAAATGTTTTAAGAACTTTGTGAACAACAAGGCAATTTGGGTCCTACTCAAAACAAGCAGAAATAGAAAAGCAAAGCTTGTTTTACTTTTCTGATTTGCCAGTTTATCTCAAGGATTCGGCAAGAAGTAGAAGGAGGAAATGGTCACCAGGTCCCAGGAGCAGGAGTTGTAACTCAAGAGCATGGCTTTCCTTGACAATATGATTTCTCTGAAAAGACTTACATGAACTGATGCTGAGTGAAGTGAGCAGAACCAAGAGAACATCGTACACAGTAACAACAAGATTATGTGATGATCAACTGTGATGGAGGAGGTTCTTTTCAATAATGAGGTAATTCAAGGCAATTCCAATAGATTTGGGATGGAAAGTGCCATCCCCATTCAGAGAGACAACTATGGAGACTGAATGTGAATCGAAGTATTTTCACTCTTTGTTATTGTTTGTTTGCTTGCTTGCTTATTTTTCCTTTCTCATGTTTTTTCTCCTTTTGGTCTGATTTTTCTTGTGCAACATGGCAGACATGGAAATATGTTTAGAAGAATTGCATGTTTAACCTATATCAGATTGCTTTCTGAGTTGGGAAGGGAAGTGAGGGGAAGAGGAAAAAAATTTGTAACAAAGTTTTGCAAAGGTGAATATTAAAAACTATCTCTGCATTTATTTGGAAAAATAAAATACTATTTTTAAAAAGATAATATGATTTCAATGAAGCTCCCCTTGGTCCATGCATCAACCTCATTTTTTTTTTTAGCTAGAACAAGGAGGTACCACCAGAGAAGCAAGAATTTCACCAGTCAATCACATCACTAGAATTTATTTCTAATTTAGAAAAGTTTCAGCCCAGCATTTTGAGCTCCATGATTCCATGAACCTTATGCAGTTATCTGGTTAGCGATAAAGAGGGAAACTCTCCACCAAATAGAAAAAGAATCACCCTCATTTAATCATGAGAGTTACTGTCACCTAATGGACAAAGGAAGTCAGAAGGTTTAGTTAAATGTTTTCAGGTTAAGAGGAAAAGAGAAACTACAGAAAAAATATAAGGGCCTGTTATGAAAAAGTTCTCAAACCCTTAAAAAGTTCCAGTAATTCAATATTCCTTTGTGTCTTTGAAACCCCAATACTTAGCACAGTGTCTGGAGTATAGTAGACATTTACTAAATACTTGTAGAATGAATGAATGTAGGGTAAAGTTGTCTTGGGATGTGACCTTTGGGAACTTTTCTACTTCACAGAATAAGAGCCCAGGGAGCAGTCTGTGTTAAGCTAATGAATAACTATTCTAGAGTCCTGGTGCAGTTTTTCCGAATTAACTGAAGATCTTTTGTACCTGAGATTCTGTTCTCTCTCTCTACTCTTACCAACTTTTTTCCTTAACCCAATCTTTATCATTAGGGGTGGTTAAGCATAAGGACCAATTCAAAAGAGTTCATGTAATGGATTTCCATATACCCATATCAAGAGTAAATACATTCCTAAAGACTGCTCATTCTTTCATTCAAAAAGCAGCAGGTGATTTTAACTCCTTCATGGACAACAGGAAGAAGACTAAGTCACCAAAACATCTGAACTATTACCAAATAGCTAAAACTTTTCTTTCATGAATAATTTCCAGGAATTATATACCAAAATTATTTTTAAATTTTAAATCCTTTTGATTAGAATTGTATCTCATTTCTGAAATGCTTCTATGCCATCATGACTTTCTTTAGACACCAGTGAGACCTCTCTTAGTGATAGTCTAGAGTTTAGGACAAGCCAGATGCTGTATTAAATCCCTAATCTTCTGCCTTTTCTTTCTCTTGCTTATGAACCAATACCTATTACATAACCTGTCATTTTATTACCAGGCTGACTTTGGTTTGAGAATTAGGTAAACATCAGTCATTTCACCACACACATTTAGACTTAATCTTACTTTATAATGATGTTAATGTTTATTGTACAAAAATTAGATGCATCTGTATATTTTAGCATTTTATTTCAGTCACAGAATGCAAAAAAAAAACTCTCGACATTGGAATCAGTTTGATTTTTTTGTGATTGAAGATATTAAACACTACAAGAGCGTGGAAATTTCAATCTGATTAGGATCAAAATTCCTCAGGATCAAAACACTTCTTTTTTCCCCCTACAGTTTTACTAATTGTGTGATACTTGACATTGCAGAGTTATTCCACAGCATGATAGCTAAATACGTGAAGTGTATTTTACTGTTTGGAATTATCAACTCATTCTATTTGTTTTTAATGTGTTTAAGGCTATTAAAAGAAACCAAAATTAGAAGTTGCGTGTATGATTTAAAAGGGTAAGCTCAATCATTGCAAACAGGTAAAATCATAAAGCAAGAGCTTGAATGACAATAGAAGTTTCCTTTCCAAATTGTAACCAAAGGAAATAATAAAGAGACAAAATTTGAAAGCAGACTTTTCTGTTTGTTAGGGAGCAAAACACCTAGAAAAATCAGGGGATAGAGAACAGAGTGAATAGAATGATTATTTATTTTGTAAAAATCTTAGATTACTTTGAACGTTGGAAATGAGATAAAAATAGATTTGAGAGAAGAGAATACAACGTATTTGTTGGAGATCTTTTGTTTCTATAGGAAGAAATGAACTGCCTTTGTTCACTGTTCCTGAGGAATTATAATATAGCTGTGAATCAAATCCAAGAGAGATAGTACTATATTTTCTAGGCAAAAGCTAAGGATGACAAGAATCTTTGTTGTTGTTATTGTTGTTAGTATTAGGTTTATGGATTTAGACCTTAATTAGGGTTGCAAAATGGAAAAAAAAATCCATCCAGATACACACAGAGATACAATATCTATGAAAGTCTTTTTCAAATTCTTGGGTACTTGTCTATACTTAACCAAAAATTTATTCATGGGAATAAACTTTCTTCCAAAAGTCCTTCTGTCTTGAATATCAGCTACAAAGTACCCAATGTTTCTTCATTAATTCCCTCCCCCTCCCCCCAGTTAATTGAAGAGATATATACTTTGATGATACATGATATTTAAGAATCAAATTCCTTCTAAGGAACAAATGTATTCTTTAAGTCACTGATCTGTTTAGGATTAAGGATGGAGTCTGATGAAAAATAATCTAACAACGGGAGCCCATTTGCACAGAGAAATACTTCCCTAGACAGCTAAACACAATACACTTGGTACTATTTCTCCAAGTAGTACTGCAATAGTAATAATAATAATAATAGCAACTAGCATTTCTATACTGCTTTAAAGTTTGCAAAACTTTAAAAATGTTATCTCATTCCATCATTGTAACAATCTTGTGAGGTAGGTGCCATTAATTATTACCCTCAATTTAGAATGAGAAAATTGAAATTCAGAAGTTGTGACTTGCCCAGAGTCACACAAATAGTAAGTATCTGAGGCAAGATTTGAACTTGGATTCTCCTGAGACCAATTCCAATTCTCTACCCAATGTTTCACCTAGCCACCTCAACAGAAAACCTGTTAAAGATAGATGAAATGGTTAAATTTGGGGTTGGGGTGGGGTAGGGGATGTCGGGGAAGGGATACTTTGGTTTGAACTAGATCATCACTGTGTATAATTACTAGCATGGAACTCATAGTCTTCAGGGATTGCCAAGGGCACTGAGAAGTTCAAATGACTTTCCTGTAGTCACAAAGCTCTCCTGTATCAGAGGCAGTTCTTTAATCTAGGCCATTCTGACCTTAAGATTTAACCCTCTTCCCTACAGCTTTGTGGGTTTTTTTTTTTTAAGGAAAGGAGGTGTCAGTTTTTTTGTATCTCTGTGTACTATTTAGAGTTTTAAATCTCATGTTTCATAAATGAGCTTCAGGTAAGCAATTGGAAAAAAAAGAAACAAACATTTAAGTCAATTTAACATACTTAACAAAAGCATGTTTATTTAGTTGGCTTTTACTAAGTGAATTTTTTTTATTTCTTGTCTGTTTTATCACCCCCAAATTCATTTACAACTCCCCATAAGAATTAGGTCTTCTAAAGTGTACTTTAAGATAATATAACTATTAGTATGAGCTTACATTTTTAATAAGAGCCCACAGAATGGGCAGAAAGGTGCTCCTCCCCCTCCACAGGGGTAGGAAGGGTCTGTAAATCCCAGGTTCCCTCAAGGACTATGAAGTGACTGACTCTTAGCCTTCTGAGACTCTGGGGATGCTTCCCCAATGGCTCTCAGTGCATCTGCACAGCCACCTTTCAGCAGAGACCTAGGAAAACCGCCTATGAACCACCCCGAATAGGTTATTGCTCTCACACTAGGTTCTGCCTAGCTCATATGCTCAGCTATCTTATGTGCCAGAGAGTTCAACCTCAGGGTCAAGATCTTGGGATCAGATTCAAAGAGCTGAGATTGGTTTCTGCCCCCCCAGGAGAAGGGGGATGGAGGTGTCTGTTAATCTGAATAATCCTCTCTCCAGAAACAAAGTGAACAGACATTGCAGTCGGGCAGAGTTGTAACTGGGGAAGGACAAAGGCAACACTTTGATATGCTATGAACTACTCCTTCTGCTGTCCCCCTCACCACCCCCTTTTAAATGCAAACATAAGCAGGGATTTTTATCTTCTTTCTTTCCCTCCCCTTTCCCCCA
Source organism: Myrmecobius fasciatus (assembly GCA_023553655.1). Classification (NCBI taxonomy): domain Eukaryota; kingdom Metazoa; phylum Chordata; class Mammalia; order Dasyuromorphia; family Myrmecobiidae; genus Myrmecobius; species Myrmecobius fasciatus. The sequence goes on along the minus strand of JAJPUD010000039.1, from coordinate 1,206,609 downwards.
TGCATGTTGGGAGCTAAGGTTGCAAGCACAAAAGCTGAAATTATTTAAGAAGGGTGACCATCACCAATCTCCTGAGGCAGAGGCCCTTTTCCTTGGATTTCCCTATTTTAGGGTTCAGACGACACGGAAGGGCTTGGCCACTTAGAGTTTATTGTTTATTGTTATCATTGAGTCATATTCCACTTTTATGACCCCATTTGGACACTGGAGTGGTTTTCCATTTCCTTATCCAGATCACTTTTTAGCTGAGGAAACTGAGGCAAACAGGGTTAAGTGACTTGCCCAGCATCACACAGCTAATAATGTCTAAAACTTGCTTTGAACTCAGGAAGATGAGTCTTCCTGGTTCCAGGTCCAGCACTCTGTGCTCTAAGGCAACACCTTAGGTGTCCCACTTGGAGTAAGCATCTGGAAATCCAAACCCTCTGGTTTTCAGACTTTACTTTGAATAGAATGTTTACACCTCTCACCTTTTCCAGAGAGATCATTGGCTTCTCTTTTGGAGAAAGAGTCTCGCCAAGAAGAAAAAGGGACAAATTAGGATGGAAAATAAACACCAATCAGAGCAAAATGAAGGCATCAGACCAGGTTATTTTGACATAAAGGAAATACTTACAGTCTAAGTGACTATGCCTGATTCCTTCCACATCTTCGGCGTGGATGAAGTGGTAACATCTTTTCCCTACAATATCTACAGGGGTCAGATCCATGTAATCACTAATCCTGCAGAGGAAAAAAAACACACACAGAGGCTATAATTTCGAAAGGATGAAAAATATAGGAACTGTCAATGACTTAGAAAGAGAAGTCCACCAAAACATTTTTCATTACACCAAATTTATCTGTCTGTAAGTTTTTGCACCTCTTTATTGGAGAGAGAAATATGCAGAGATAAGATTATTTAAAATATAATGGATATTTGCATTTTACCCAAATGGCAAATGCAAGCTAATGTGTTTAAGTAATTTGGAAGCAGGACAAAACAGCATTTTTGGGGACTGGTGGACTGCCTATTTAGTCAACATAATTCTGTGAAATTAGAGAACACTATCAACAACAATGCAAAAATCCTCATTAAAGGGCAAGATAATTCAAGGTTACATAATAAAATAAAAACATGTTATGTTTTTACCAAATGATTAGAGACACCTTTCATTTAAACAGATTGGTCTTCTATTGGGTATTTTCATGAAAAAGAGCTCCCAAACGTTTCTTGGCACAAAGTCCAAACTGACATTTCAAGGGATATAATTTAAATGCTGAGACATACAGATGCCTGGGGGTGTTATCTTTTTTAGTCTGAGTCATTTGGGAACTCAGCTTTCACTCCTGGCTCTTTTAACTGGGACTTTGTGGTTGATTCCACACAGAAAGTTTTAAGCCATTTTTGCTTCTTTTCTTGGCCTGGGTTCTACATGCATGTATGTGTAAGGCATTGCCATTGACTGTCCAGATGTCAATGTCCTCGGGCAGGAATACAGAAAAATATAACCAAAATTGGAAAACATGTTGGGGAACCTGCCTGATTTACACAGACATTTCAAAATGTTTCATCCTTCCCTATAACCCCCAGGATGAGATTCTGCTTCTCAGATCCAGAATCTAAAATGGTTTTGTTTATTGATTCCCTCCCCTCTGTCTCCCTTCTGATCCCCATGCTTGCTTTCTTTCTTTCTTTCTTTCTTTCTTTCTTTCTTTCTTTCTTTCTT
>JAJPUD010000039.1:1173809-1204618 GCA_023553655.1 Myrmecobius fasciatus | reverse complement strand
TTCCTTCCTTCCTTCCTTCCTTCCTTCCTTCCTTCCTTCCTTCTTTCCTTCCTACATTCCTTCCTTCCTTTCTTGAATAAAGCCTGTTTAGTTAGGTTTTCAAGGAAGATTTTGACGAGGTTTACTATGACTTTATATACAGACTGTCCAAATATGAATGAACTCTTTTTCCAAGCGGAAATGGTTTGAGAAATCAATGACACAATTTATTTACAATTCAGTGGTCATGGTTCCAAGCATGGATACTCACAAGTGCTGGATGATATATACATACATGTGTATATGTATATATATGTGTGTGTGTATACATACATATATATACATATGTATACACACAAACACAGACAATATCTTCTCAGTGGCTTAGACAATATCTAACCATTCTAAAAATGTGTTTTGAATAAAATAGAATTCTTGGCCAAAGTAGGACTGGTTTAAAAATGCTTTATGGGTCCTGAGCTGAAAAGTAATATTTTAGGGTAGGTGGGAATTTTACCAAAACAATCAGGATTTTTTTTTTCCAGTATAGGCTACTTCCTCTTCCTGCAGTGGAGGGAACCAGAGAGCCATTTTAGAAAGATGTATGATGGTTTCTTTGAAATTTTCTTAATGTTCCAAGGATTGCAACTTGGTTTGGCAGAGAAAGCAATGGTTTTGGAGTCACATTCCTTCCCCTCCAGCCCCATCAAATCTTATTGTTTGATCTCAGAGAAGTCACTTGTCTTCCCTATATTTCAGTCTCCTACTCTGTAAAGCAAGGAGGTCTAGATGGCCTTTGAAATCCTTTCCAGGTCTAGATCTCCAAATAATCCCAAAGCTTAATACTTTTGCTTTTTATTGGGTCAAGCACAGGCAATCCTAATAAGAATTATAAACTCAAATTTGGAGAGTAAACCAAAGCTTTAAGCAATAATTGTAGGCTAGTGGAGGAGGCAGGTATTTATTAGGTGCCTACTATAGTATTATTAGGTACTACTAAATGCTTTAAAAATATTATATCATTTGATCCTCACTACTACCCTGTGAATGACATAAAAACTTCAACTTTTGGTATTAAAATATCCCATGGGGGTTGTTTTAATTAATAAATTGCTTAGTATTTCTATAGTGTTTCAAAATTTGCAAAAACACTTTACAAATATTATCTCATTTTATCATCATGATAACCTTGTCAGATAGGTGCAATTATTATCCTCGTCTTACAGTTGAGCAAATTAAAACAGGCAGAGGCTAAGTTACTTGCCAAGGATCACACAGTGAATAAATATTTTAGAACTCAGGTCTTCCTGATTCTAGGCCCAGCATTCTATCCACCGAGTAAACCTAGCTACCTCATTGGCAAATAGGGTTAAGTGACTTGCCTAAGGACACAAAGTTAGTTATTGTCTGAGGCCAGATTTAAATTCAGGTCTTCCAGATTCCAGGCCCAGTGTTCTATCTGCTGAGCCACCTACCTGCCTCTAAAATGAAAAACAATTTAAAAGATAAACCCATGAAAGATGCCATTTCATTTTAAGTTCTAGAGAAAAAGCATTTTTTTTTTGTTTATTTTCATAGCTTTGGCAAAGTGCCTTCTATATAGTAGATGCTTGATGAATGTTGAGTTGAGCTCAATTTATCTTCTTTTCAGGTTGACAACTATGTTCACCCTAATATCTCTCATATCCAGATGATCAGATGTGCCATGGGATGTACATCTCCTTAAACAGAGATGCTTTTCCTGATCACTTTATTTTTATCGATAAGATACTTCTGCATTGTCCTGGTGGAGACAGACTCACAGAAAAAAAATGGGGTCACAGTGTCCAGATTTTGAGCTGGAAGGGATTTTATCAGCTATCTGGTCTAATACAATTATTTTAAAGATGAGAAAACTGAGGCTGAGAGGAGTTAAGAGTTTTTTCCCTAAGTTTAATGGGCAGTAAAGGGGCTGGCCAGGGACTGGAACCAGTTTTTCTGGTTCCAAATCAAATTCTCAATTTTTAGTTCAATGCGATTCAAGCATCATTTATCAGGTGCCTACTATGTATGACACCATTTCTAGGTGCTGATATCTTGCCAATAAGGACTTATTATTTCTCACAGTGACACTTAGAAGATGAGTGGGTAGCAACACTAGAGAGAGACTGACTACCTTATTCAACAGTTTCAAATCCCTGTCCTGCCCCAATACATGATGTTGGTGTTTTTCAATCATACCTGATTAGGACCTTGTTTGGGCTTTTCTTGGCAAAGATATTGGACTGATTTGTCATTTTCTTCTCCAGTTCAATTTACAGGTGAGGAAATTAAGGCAAATAGGGTTAAGTGACTTGTTCAGGGTCACACAATTAGGTAATGTTTGAGGCCAGATTTGAACTCATGAAGATGAGTCTCCCTGACTCCAGGGATGGTGCATTGTACCAGGTAGCTGCCCTCACACATGATGACCTTCATTCTTTTTCAAATTTGGCTGAAAAGGAGACTTTATGTGAAGATTTCTTTTCCCTACCCTATTACTTAATCCCATCCAATTTTGGAGTTTAACAGCCAGTTAACAAGCACTGGAGGGGGTGGGGGGGGGAGGGAGTAGCTAGGCAACACAGTGGATAGAGCACTAGCCCTGGAGTCAGGAGGATCTAAATTCAAATCCAGCCTTAGACACCCGATACTTAATTAGGCAAGTCACTTAACCCCAAATGCCTGCTTAAAAAAAAAAAAAAAGACCTTTGTACTGGACCTGAGATTTTGCTGATAAAGGGAGCTCTTAAATTAGGAAACTCTCTCTACTGATTGAGATGCTCACTTTCTCTGCAACCTACAGAATTAGACAGATGCCCAGAATGTCTAGAAATCAAATGACTTGACCAATGTCACACAGCCAGGATGAGTCAGAGGCAGGATGTGAACACATCTCTCTGGCTCCGAGGCCAGCTTTGTATCTAGTGTGCTGCTGCTTTCATTCATGCTATAAATGATAGAATGGAACTTTTTAACTACAGGATGAAAATTTATTTTAAGAGCTCAGTGATGAGGAAGAGCTGCCAACTCATTTATGGGATGACTCATCTTTTTAATTTATAAGAGTGAAATGCTCAGGATTATACGGTATTACTTAATAGTTTTGCAAATTCCCTTCTCTCTTCTTCCTCTCTCTTCTTTCATTTCCTAGTTTGTACTCCACGTACTTAAGTGCTCTTCTGAAATGTTGACAGTTAAGAGGCCAGAGACCTCACATTATAGCCAGGAAACAGGCTCAGCTGGGATGTCAGCAGGACACCTTTCACTAGATTGCTACATCAGTGGAACTAAACCTCATTCTGTCTTCTCCTTGGCTTCCCAGTCAATCAAGGTTTCCATTATAGCAAGGTGGTCCTGGTGCGTTTCTTTCATTGTATTGTAAACCCTAATGTAAGTATTAAGTAAAAAGCATGTTTGGTGTCAGTCCAAAGAGCTATTAAGAGCCCCTATCAATGCTCCACAGGAAAATGGGATTTCAGGCAAGACACACAGATACACATGCAACACTGAAAAAATGAAAAGGAAAAATAAAGTACCTATTTTCACAGTAAATGATATTGAGGTCCATATTTACTCGAGTAACAAACATGTGGCAGTCGATTCGGACTTCATTGATCGTAGGAGGAGGCAGAGCATGAGCAACCACTACGAGACCCATGATTTGGCTGGGGACTGTCCGACCGTGGGACAAAGACACTCTTAGACGTAACCGGCCTGTTATGTGAATCACCTGTAAGAGAATACAAGACAAATGATGGGATCAGGCCACTTAAAATGTAGATGCAAAGTACTCCATTTGAGAGGAACAGATTTAGGCTTAGAGCAGTAATTATTAGCTTGCATCTAATCACAATGGTCCCAAATGTCCTCACAGCAAGAAACAAAAGAAACATGGTGTGATACCTGCAGTTTCCAAGTCAGCATCTTTGGGATATTGGTGCTTTTTTTTTTTCCAGGAATTTTTTTTAATGGGTTTAACTAGGGAGTTTATTAGCTTAGTCTTGGAATATATATTTTAAAATTCTTGAGATCATGGACAATGCTTAGCATATAGTATTGGCACTTAATACATACCTTCCCTTTACCCTCCCCCCTAAGCCATAGACCTGATTTGGGACAGGGGTAGAAAGGAAGAGAGTCAACAGAAAGTGACATAGAACCTGCTCTCAAGTAATTTTTAATATCACAAGAGTTCAGGTGTTGTAATTGACCCAAATATCCAATGCCCTCATTTAGGATGTGATCTTTCTTGTAAAGATACCAAGTAAAATGATACAAGGAAAACTTGCAGTATATCCAGTGGTATTTCAGTGATTCTTTCACATTTGGACTTTTGTTATATTAACTTTTTTACAGCAAGAGTTATCACTATTATCATAATTATACAATTAAATTGTTAATAATAATACATTATATTTGCATAGTTTTTGTTGTGACTGTTGTTATTTAGCCATTTTCTGTCTCGTCCAATTCTTTGTGATTCATCTTGGAATTTTCTTGGCAGAGATGCTGGAGTAGTTTTGCCATTTCCTTTTCCAGATAATTTTCCAGATGAGGAAACTGAGGCTTAAAGTTTAGAAAACATCATTGTATTCAATATCTCAATTGATCTCTACAACATAAGTATGAAGTAGGATAAATATCAATGGTGTTTTTTTTTTTTAAGTTGTGGGGCTGTGATTTCATCTTCGTGGGGAACAATTCATTTGCAACTTGTAATTTTAGAGAGTTGTTTAGGACTCTTTGAGGTTAAGAGATTTTCTCAGAGATCTCCACAAATGTTTCTTTCAGTCCATTGTGCTATGCTGACTCTCAAACTTATTTTAATACAGTTTTAATCATTTTCTTTTTTATATGTTTGTCACTCTTCAGCTTTCCCTCTTTTCCAGTAAACCTTTCCCCTCCTCTGTTCTCCTCATCCCTATATCCTCAAACACTGGAGACATAAGTATAGAGTTACTTAACTTTATGTCTTTTATGTTTTAGGAATAAAATACATAGATTAAAGTAAAATAAATTAGTACTTTGGCCAGATTCTGATGACATGTGCCTTGTTCTGTACCTAATGCCCACCACCTCTCTACCAAGAGGTGAGGAGAATGTCAATCTCATTTTATAGAAGGAAAAATTGGGGTCTACAAAGTTAAATGATTTGCCCAAGATCACATAGGTATTAAATGGGTTTTTTGGTAGCAAACATACTGATTTTTCTACTATGGTATGGTGACTTTTATTGAGAACCTTATAAGAGGTTTAGCCAGTATACTTAAAATGAAATAAATCATTTTTTCTCAACTAAAATATTTTAAAAAAATTTTAATGCTTACTAAAGATTTTTACAAGACAGTCTATAGACTTCTTAACATGGGGATTATGAACTTGTTTTGAAAAATATTTTGATACCTCTTCTGATATAATTGGTTTCTTTTGCATTTTAGGATATTGCTATGCAAAGGGGTTTTTAAGCTTTAACACACTGCCCAAGGGGTCTATTAAAAGGAATATTCTTTATTCGGGCTTTTGTCCTGATTAAAGAAGCAAAATTCAGGGCAAAGAGAATTAATAGAATTTATTAAAATATGTCAAGGAAGCAACACTGGAAATCAGCAAGGATTTTTAAATGGAGCCAGCTTTTATTGATAACTTTTGTAATGAGATAAAGATAATTTAGACAAGTCCACATCAGTATAAAGGGTTCTTCCCAAGGATGCAGGTCCATAGGTAGGGATACAGACACCACAGGTAGGGATACATGATGAATAGCAAGTGATACAAAAGCTGCAGACGGATGAAGTCTCCTCTAACAGAACGTTCCCTAACACTGATTTACAAGCTGGGCTAAGAACAATGGGTCACTGAGTCTGCAGGATAGATCCACAATATTAAGGATCCTTGCTACGGACCAAAGCTCTTTGTTTACAGATCATACTCAAGAAAAGATACCTACATTGGCTTCCTTTCCTTTTTTTTTAAATTGGGATTTGGGAAAGGGACTGGAGCATAATAAATTTAAAAGGATTGGCTGGAGCCAGATTATGAAGGGTTTTAAAAGCTAAGTAGATGATTTTACATTTTTATCTTAAGGGCAGTAGGGAGCAAGTGCAGTTTATAGAAGGATTGAGAGGGAAGCTAAGAAAAAAAAACACAAAAAGGGAAAAGCCTGAGAAAGAAAAGAAGGGAGCAAACTCAGATGAGAACAAGTACCTAGGAGTCAAGACCCCATTCCTCCTCAAGATAAGAATCTGTAGGAGAAACTGAAGGTGTTTAGCCTAAAGAAGAAAAGATATGGGGATGTTTATTTTGTTTGTTTGGTTTTGGTTTTTTATTTGAAATCTATAAATTCATCGCTTTGGTGCTTTCTTGGAGAAGGAGACTTTCCCCTATTCCTATACAGTGACAATTGCTGTAGTCCTTGCTGTGGGCATCTGTAAATGTCAAAATGCTTGGGTCACTGAGGGTAAGGCAGGAGTTGAACTACTAGTTCAGGAAAGTGTATGGAAGACTAAGTCAGACCTTGATCTGAACAAGCCCTAGCCGTGTGATTCTGTACAAGTCATCAGATTTCTCAGAGATCCAATTACCTCATCTATTTAAAAAAAAAAGATCAAAGAACAATGGACATCATAAGGTTTAGTAGGGAACTAAGAAATGTTTTTTTCCAGTCTCTGCAGCTGATTGAATGTAGAAGCCCATAAAAGCTAAGAACTTTCCAGTCACAAAGCTAGTTGGTAGCAGAAATGGGATTTGAACCTGTCTTCTAAACTCTTCAAGTCGTAGTGACTAGAAACTGCAAACTGAATGGATGCTCATCAATTGGAGAGTGGCTGAATAAATTATGGTACATGAATGTTATGGAATATTATTGCTCTGTAAGAAACGACCAGCAGGATGATTTCAGAGAGGCCTGGAGAGACTTGCATGAACTGATGCTGAGTGAGATGAGCAGAACCAAGAGATCATTATACACAGCAACAACAATACTATATGATGATCAATTCTGATGGACATGGCTCTGTTCAACAATGAAATGTTTCAAACCAGTTCCAGTTGTTCAGTGAAGAAAGCTATATACACCCAGAGAGAGGGATGTGAAATGTGGACCACATCATTTTCATGCTCTCTATTGATGTTTGCTTGCATTGTATTTCCTTTATCTGATTATTCTTTCTTGTAGATACAATTTCTCCTGCACAAAAATGATGTGTGGAAATAAGTATACATATATTCGTTTTGTCAAGTATTTTAACATAATTATTATGTAGTGGATATCCTGCCATCTAGGGGAGGGGTGGGGAGTAGGGGGAAAAATTTGTAACAGAAAGCTTTGTAAGGGTTAATGTTGAAGAATTACCCATACATATATTTTGTAAATAAAAAGTATTAATAAAAAATAAACTCTTCAAGTCAAGTCCCTTCCCTCCCCCTGCCTGCCACCCACTCCATATCACTGTATACTATCTACCTTTCAGGTTTGTTTGTGAGCAAAGGGCTTTGTAAAGTCTAGAGTGTTTTTAGAAAGATGAGTTTTTATAAAGACCTAAAGAAAATTTTTGTTTAGATATAGGGTTTGACTAAACAATGTTTGGTTCTTCTACTTCTGAGATTCTTTTTTTTTTTTTTTTGCTGAAGCAATTGAGGTTAAGTGACTTGCCCAGGGTCAGGGGAATGTTAAGTGTCTGAGATCAAATTCGAACTCAGGTCCTCCTGACTTCAGGGCTGGTGCTCTATCTACCTAGCTGCCCCTACTTCTGAGATTCTTGATTCTATAAAGGGTCACTTATAGGATTGTGCTTTACAAAGGCAGAAATTTTCCAAGGAAGGATTTGAAATCAGAGGATCTTGGCTCAACTCCCAGTTCAGTCATTTGCTTCCTCAACACTTAACCTCCCTGGGTCTTAATTTCCTGATATGTAAGATGAGGTTCTACTATATGGCTTTTGAATTCCCTTTTGCTCTATATCTAAGATGCTATAACTAGGACCACTCCCAAGTGTTTAAAATTCCAGCAAATCATATTTTATGCTCCTCCCTTTTTTTTTTTTTTTTGCCCTCATTGTCTCTTGACATCTTTATTCACTTAACAGGAAGGAGATGTATTTCATCACTGTGGGTGAATCCCAGTGTGGGAACTCCCTCCACCAATCCATCAGTGCTTTCTTAGAGGAATTCTATGAAGTCCTTAAGATACATAAAACTTACAGGATTTGTTTATATAGCTAATAGAGAGGCAATATGATATAGAAAGCAGAGCTCCAACCTTGGAACCAGGAAGATATGAGTTGGAATCCTGCCTTAGACACATATTAGCTATATGATCTTGCACAAGTCATTTAACTTCTTAGTTCTTTGGGCAGTTCTCTAAGGCTATCAAATTGTAGAGAAAGTGACTACCTGTTCTGATAGAAATAATTTTCTTATTTGGAAAATGCCTATATCAGTGAAATCAGAGATTCAGTCCCTCTTCCTATCCCTATTTAGACAACAAATATGAAAGGCAGGATTTGAATCCGAGTTTATGACTTCAAATCTTGTTTTACATTTACTGAGACACTAGCTCTATTCTAGTATGTGCATACATGTGCAAATTAGGTTGAAATAAACATGAAGGCTCACAGAAATCTAGATTTGGAGCTAGAAGGGAACTTTAGAGGCCTTCAAATTCAGTTCCCTCATTTTAAAGAATAAGAAACTGATGCACAGGGACTTTGTGACTTGCCCAGTTTGGCCAGTGCCTGGGGCAGGATTTGAACTTGGGTTTTCCTACTTTCCATTCCAGTACTATGGAATGCTACCTTAGATGTCAAAAAGAAAGCAAACAGGCAGTTTGAGAGACGTGGGAGGAGCAGTTCTTCTTCTTTGCCTTCGGCTGATAGGGGTGAGATGAGGCAGGCTGTGGATTGACCACATTTAACAACAGATGATGTAACAACCTTGTTCTTCTCTTCCACTTTTCTCCCTGAGTCATCCACTGCCTAATGGCCAGTCCCTACCACAGTAAGAGGACCTAGGAGTAATTGTCTTTATGTAACATATCATAAAACAAGAGGTCAGAACACAACAGGGAACTAAGTATTTAAGGATCTTTTCTGACTTTCCTCTCTTGCTATGAGTTTCTCAAGTTGGGGAGTGGAGAGAATGTATCAGTCATCTGGTCACTGCTACCCTGCCCTGGGTGGGAACTAGTCAGTGAGTCTATATTTGATTACCATTTGCTTTGAATTATTTAGTTTTTCAAACACAAACTGAATTATTGTCACCGGGAAACAGGATCAAAGCTAGAAATAGCTACACTTTAGAGTTCTTGCTATATTAAATAATACTTCTCCCCTGCTATATTTTACATTTGTGCCCAGAGCTGATGATCTGGAAATGCCAATGAGAATGATTATTTAGTCTATTTCAGCAGTAGTTTTCCGACCACCCACATTTGAAGTTGACTAAATTCATTCTTAATGCACCTTCAGTCGGTCTAGCTACTTTATGAATATTTGAAGACGTTCCTAGAGGCAAGGATGCTAAAACACCATCTCAGACACACATTTTTGCAAGACCTCATTAACTAATAAAGAAATAGCTAAAAGAAACCGGATTAACTTCACAGGAGGGGCGCTAATAGTCTCCATTCCTCCTTCTAGCTAGGCTTACATAGATGCTTATTTATCATTATCTGTCTCGTTTTATCTTGAACATTCAGCTTTCTGGAAAAACACAAATCTATGAATGTCTGGGAAAACATACACCCAGCAATGATATGCTAAATAAATCCCTACTCGGCATTCTATGCAAAAGCATTGTAAGAAGTACAGACTGGAAAACATTTTGAGAAGGCATCCTAGCAAGAAAGCTTTATAGTGAGTCAGATTTTCCATACATTTACTTTTCAAATTAATTTCATAATGCTACAGTTTACATTTGGAAATCTGAGTGGTTGAATTTTTTCACTTTTCCTTTGATTTTTTTGGGGGGAGGATATAACATTACGGTCAAACTCTGATTCCCTGTAAGGCATGCAGTTGTGGAAAGAGTTTGTGAACATGGTTCTAGCCCCATGTTCTGTCACTTGTTATATGACTTCTGAGCTTCAGTTTATTCCCCAGTAAAATGGCAGCATTGAACTACATGACCTTTTAGGTCCCCTCCAGCTCAAAAATCTATATTCCTATCAATAAAAGATTAGGCAGGTAAAGGGATAACAAAATTACATTAGTAATTTAGTACATTACATTATGACCCCATTTTTGTGGGGAATGGGACTAATAAAATCACAAAATTGTTTTAGAACAAATTCACTGAGATATGGTGGGAAAAGGTCAAGCCTGAAATTCCAAAAACATGAGTTTTGGTTTATCGGGGTTACTACTGATTAGCCAGATAGTTTGGGATAAGTCACTCAACTTTCCCACAACTTGAGTTTTCTCACAATTAAGGAAAAACATTGAACTAGGCTACAAAGTTAAAAGTTTTTGAACAAAGTAGTTCCTTGGATCCTATTAGTTATTTTCTTTCCTTCTTCTTGATATACTCATCCATTTGTATATTATATCACCCTGGGTGGTATGGTATGATGGTATGTGTACAAGGTTGGAAGACTGAGGGTCTGGTTTTTAATCCCAGCTTTGTCACTTGCTAACTATGGCATCTTGGGAAAGTGACAATCTTTTTTGTTCTTGGTTTACTCATCTGTAAAAGGAGTTGAACAAGATGGTACCTAAGGTCGCTTCAAAATCTAAATGGATGATTGTGTTGCATTTCATAAAGCAATAGATGACAAATACTTTTGCTGCAAATATAGACAGCAAGCTATCTTTAAAAATTCAACAAATAAAGTGATCAGAACATTTTCACTAACAAACATGGTGCCTGTACTCATCTGGATGTAATATTGACCATAAAAATGAAATAAAAATATTTTAGTAGCTGTTGCTCTACTACTTATCAGCTCTAATCTACATGGAATAAGAACTTTCAAAACAGTGAGCTAATGGAAAAAAATCAAAACCATGTGGCAATAGGGTAAAATACTTATCATGCCCATGATCCTGTTTGCTATAACATTTGCCTTGAAGTTGCTTTCAGTAAACCTACAGAAGATGAGTTTATGTCCTTAAACTTTTATTCAATTATAAAAAGTAGTCACTTTATCTTCCTGGAAATAATTTGCAGGACATTAAATCTAAGAGAATAATAGCAAGATAGTGACCTGTTCCAAAACAATTTCTATTCAAACTCTAAGATGAGAAGAAAGAGATAACAGCAACAATAAGTGATTTTTATTTAGCACTCTAAAACATTATTCCAGCCAAATCTCACAATAGTCCTATGAGGTAAGTGATCTAGGTATTCTATTTCCCATCTTATCCCTTTATCTTCAAGGTTACCTAAGTACTAAGTACCAGAGGAAAGATTTGAATCTAAGTCTTTCTGGCTCCAATTCCAGCATTCTATTTACCATGCCATGTTGCCTCAAATGATGCATTAATGCATGTTGGACTGTACTAGTACAATTCAGCTCTAAAATTTTATGAGTAAATATTTCACATGCAAATGCATTTCTTTTCTAATCTATATCAAAGGAAAGAGTTTTTAGAACATAGCCAGGAACTGATTAACAAAGAATTTTCCATATTTTTTTCTGCTATTCTTGCTCATGTTTTTGTGGTGTTTTGAACACTAATATTTGAATAGGATTATTTTGAAAAGCATCACACAAATTTCTTCCACTCTGAGCACTTCTTCATCTGGTCTCTGAGCTCCTGACTGTTGACCATACCTTTAAAAGAAACTGCTGAATCTGAAAGATTTGCTGGTGATTTTGTTATGTGGACTTAGGGAGACTCAGTGAAACCCATGGAATTCCATTTTCCCTGAACTCAACTTTATAGAGGTGAGAGGGTAATCCTTAAACTTCTCCTCCTGTCCTCATGCACAGTTTCACAGATTTGTATAGACCAGTTACATCCCATAGTCTTACTCTAAGCCCCTCATTCTGGCATTGCTGCCAATCAAACACTGACTGTGTTGATGGAGAAAATAATAATAATATATGGCATTGATGGAGCACTTTGAGGTTTGCAAAGTGTTTTAAATACATTATTTCATTTAATCCTCATAACCATTCAGTGAGATATTACTATTCTTTCATTTCGAGATGAAGATTGAGATTCGGTGAGGTACAGTGCCTTTGCTATGGTCATTCAACTGGTAAATCTCCAGAGGAACAACTAGAACTGAAATCTCTGCTGATTCTAAGCTTTTTCACTTTTTTTTCCCTACATGACACTGAATTTTTTTTCTTAACTATATCTGCAATTTTCTTGGTAGGGAAACTTCCTGTGACCTTCTACCAATGCAGATCAGGGGTTGCTAGGCTGCTGATAGTCTTAGAGAATTGATTGGATGCTCAGAGAGGTTAATCAAGGCCTTTAGGTGTCAGAGTGAATAGTATACCAGATCTGAAGTCAAGAAGGCATAATTTCAAATCTACTTCTCAAACACTTACTAGCTGTGCGACTTGGAGTAAGTCATGTAATTAAATCAAATTCACATACAAGCCAAAGCATCCATCACTCTCATGATATCAGTCCTCTTCAAGAATGAAGGACAAAAACAATATTAGAACCTTTGTCTACCTCAGTTTCTCCAACTTTAAAATGGGCATCATAATAACACTTGCCTCACAAGGTTGTTATGCAAATCAAATGAGATTATATTTGTAAAGTTCTTATCACAGGGCACATAACAGGTATTATATGTTGTTATTGATCAATCATTTCAGTCCTGGCAGACTGTTCATGACCCTATATGGGAAAAAAATTCCATGGCAAAGACACTGGAATGGTTTGTCATTTCCTTCTCCAGGTCATTTTATAGATGAAGAAATTTAGTCTCTGTTTTGTATACAGCACAGAAACAACGTTAAGTGACTTGCCCAGAGTCACACAGCCATTAAGTGTCTGAGGCAGGATCTGAACTCTGGTCTTCCTGATTCCAGGCCTAGCATTTATCCACTGTACCACCTAATTATTATTAATCTTGCTGAGTGTCAAAGTATGTAATAACAATAATGATAATAAACAAAACTTATATAGTACTTAAAAGTTAAAAAAAACTCTCACTCTTGAACTATGGAGACTGAATGTGGCTCAAAGCATAGTATTCATACCATTTTTAATTGTTTTTTTTTAATTTTTGTTATTGTTATTTATTTGCTTGTTTTTTTTTCTTTCTCATGGTTTTTTCCCTTTCGATATGATTTTTCTTGCACAGCATGACAAATATGGAAATATGTTTAGAAAAACTGCACGTTTAACCTATATTGGATTGCTTGTTATCTTGGAATGTAGGGAGGAAGAGAGGGAGGGATAAAAATTTAGAACACAAGGTTTTGCAAAGGTGAATATTGAAAACTATCTTTGCATGTATTTGGAAAAATAAAATAGTATTTTAAAAAGTTCCTTCTGTTTATGTGTGTATATATTTAAATATTTTTTCATATATACATACACATGTACATATAATTTATATGTAATATATATTATGTTATGTTAATATAATTACATATCACATGTATTGTTATATACACATATCTGTATATTTACATATATATGTATATATGATTTGATCCTCATAACAACACTGTAAGGAAAGTTCTATTATTAACCCAATTTTACAAAAGAGGAAATTAAATCTGAGATAGGTTAAGTGACTTGCCAATGGTAATATATCTGCAGTAGCAAGTGACTCCAGGTCTTCTTAACTCTAAGAATGACTGTGTCCATTATTTCTATCTTGTCTCTCTAGACAGGAGCCATTTGAAATGAAATCCCAGAATCCTTGGTAAATCTGACCAAATGAGCACAATCTGACACTAGGCATACTAAAGAAATTATTGAGTGGCTTTTATTTCCCCCTTGTCTCTGATACAAAAAGCGGATGTGCAGAATGCTATAAGTACAAGTAAACAGAGTTTATGATGAGTGTGGGAGTGTTAACAAGCCACATTGCTTGGACAAATATATATTTCTTTTCCTGCCATATGTTCCCTTCCGTCATCTGTTAGTGATAAGCACTTAGATGTGCTCTACTAATATCCACTCATTATAAACAAGCTCATCACAAAGACCTTGACAAAACCTTTCCTCTATTAATACTTAAAGAAACATAGAAGCCAAAACCCAAACCCCCAAACAACAACAATATATTAAAAAAAAACCCTACATCTGGAAGTTAATCTCTATCCTATCTGTACTAAAACCTACCTCTGGTAATAGGAATTCCTTTCTTTATCAGAATGAAGCACTAGGGACTAAAGGTATTGTTTCTCACATAAGAAAAAAAAAATAGGGCCAGATGACAATGGGAAACCAAAAAAAAAAAATCCCCCAAACCAAAAACAACAACCAAACAAAAAAACCCATGAGCACAAAAAGCTGCAAATTTTTTAGATTTAGAATACCTTCAGAGATTTTCTCCTTATCCTTTAAAGAGAATCCAAATTTCCCTTAAAAATTAAGTTTACTTCAGGCTTTTTTGTTCCTTCTGAAAAAATCTGGCTTGCCATTCAGACGGTCAGATCCATAGCCCAGGTATAGTCTCACTCTTTCTTTTAAGGAATTGTTTCTAAATTTGAAAGACAAGGGCTTGCCTCCCTTTCCTGGAACCCCAAGTCTCCTATTTTGTATATAGCACAGAAACAATGCAAATTCTGTGTGAGAACTGGACCATAACATAAATTATTCTGTGCTAATTTTGGGGCAGAGGAGAATAGTTTTCAAGATAGCCCTTCTCACTTTTCTTAAGTTTTGTTCCTGATCATAGCTTGTAGCATGTACATAACCATGTATCTTTGCTCAGGGGGTGAAAAAAAAACATACTGTACTTTCTTATACCTGCCAACAATTCCTCCTGGCAGCCTTTTATAATAAAGGATAGGAGAGAGGGTATGCATGACTAAAAGGATGCACTTTTAGGCTCTCCTAGGTAGAGCATCATTTTAGTTGGGATTAAAGGACCTAGAGATGAAGGGACTATTGTGATCATCTCATCCAACTCCCTCATTTTTATATTTGAGAAGACTAGGAGTCTCAATGCTTCATAAGTGAGTGATGCCATAGGGCACATAGTGCCAAGTCTGGAGTCAGACTTACCTTTCTAAGTTCAAATCCAGCCTCAGACACTTACTAGCTGTGTGATGCTGAGCAAGTCACATTATCCTGCCTGCTCAATTTGTTTCTTTGTTCAATCATTTCAGTTGTATCCAACCCTTTGTGACCTCATTTGAGGTTTTCTTGGCAGAGATACTTTCCTTCTCCAGTTTATTTTATAGCTGAGAAAACTGAGGCAAACTAACTTAAGTGACTTGTCCAGGATCACACAGCTAGAAACTGGTCTGAGACTAGATTTGAACTCAGGAACATGAATCTTCTTTCAGGTCTACTTCACCTACTGTTCCCATGTCTCAGTTTCAACAGTCTCCTTATTCCCAGTCTATTGCCTTAACCATTCATTATACCATGAATATCTATGCACACAGAAAAAAAAAAAAAACCTTGAATTTATCTGGAAACCATATAAACAGACAATCCAAATAACTGGAATTTCCTACCCACCATCACCCATTTCCTATATTCCTCATCCTGACACAATGTGTAAAAACTTAGTCTTTTTTTTAAATGTCAGGAAGACCTAATATCAAGTATTAAGATCTGATCCATAATGGCTGTGACCCAAGCATATTAACTACCTAAACTCTCTTATAAGGCTATGACCTACAATGACAGAGGAAATTTCTTATACCTGTAAAATCAAAGATCTAGCTTTAAAAAAATTCTACTTTCTAAGATGCAAATGACAGTAAATAACCTATAACTGGGGATTATTTTTTTTAATGTATCATCTATTATAAACTAATGACATACTCATGATTAAAGTTCAAACTACTTCATCTTTTTTAGCTCTTCAAAGGGCTATATAATGATAGAAATACTGAAAGTTCCCAAGGATTGATTGAATCAAAAGAAATAAGCTGGAAAAAAATACCAAACATAATTTATTGTATTTTAGATAGGGACTTTCTAATATCCTAAAATATAGGTATTGGGATTGGCCCTCTAATTTCATTGGTCTAGCAGACTCTTAGATAAAGAACCTTCATAATTTATACTCTTCCAGGGTTACCTTGAGTGACTGTCCAAGGGTCACACAGGCAGAATATGTCAAAGGCATAAACTGAGCCCAACATCTGCTACTTCAAGATCAGCTTCCCTTATGCCATTTTCTCTTCTTTGAAAACTGCTAATTCTTGCACAATACATAGGAAAAATCTCAAGTGACCTTAATGTTTCCCTTTTCCCTTTAACCAACAATTCCAAATAAGGAGTTTCCTATATACATGCTTGATTGAATAACTAATGTAGGGGACTCATGGGAAACTCTTTGCTTTTAGAAGGTCCTGCAACTTCTCAGGTCTGAGGCCAGCATGTAGGGACAGTGCTGTTGTGTTATAATCCTATCCTCTAGGGGACAGAAGATACTGCAAATTTCCTGATTAATGCAGGACTACCCAGACAATTTTTACCCTTAATTTGAAAGCTCCAGTGGAGCTTTCCACTGCAAGAGTGCTGGAAATTTATCACCTCTAAGTTTCTTATGCAAGAAATAAATAAATAAATTCCTGGGGCAACGAATAAGAAATTATTTAAAAAATCCCTCGTGTTTAAAATACATTAGTTGCAGCATTCCATTCTCACATTTTTACACTCCCAAACATAACAGTTAGATCCTATCAATCTACTTAAAAGATACTTCAAATATGTAACATAAAACAATATGTAAAATTACAGCTTTGTCTAGCTTCTTAAACAATACAGGATTCCATATTTCTTCCAGGTTTTTCCCCTTAGAGAAAACAAAGCGTTCTCTTTTCTTCTAGAGATACTCTTTTAGGTTGAGAGACATTTAAGGAAACTGGGGAGATTGCTTTAACTAGATTATGCAAATGTATGCCAAGGATATAAGGTTTTCTCAGAGAGGGGAAACACTTCAAATATCATTTAATAAAGCAGGGGCCATGGGTAGAAAAAATGTCTTGACAAACTGTTTAGGAGTGTATTGAGGAGGACGGACTGCATGGGTCTGATCAAATTCCACTTGATTCAGTTACTTTATTAAAGAATATAAGTTCAACCTCAATGCCCTGGAGAGAACAGGCTACTCTAGACAGTGGAGGACGCCTCTGTTCTACCCCTCTCTCTGGTTTTTGCTTAGGGAGAGGACAGTATTCTCCTCCCACATATCCCTAACCACCATCCTATCTAAGTCTTAGTACCCCCACCCCAACCTTGTTTAGTGGTTGGAGGAATTGCTTTTTTTTCTCTTCTCAATGGAAAAATTATAGGGCTGCATTTCATTATAATTTTTTAATTTATCAAGTAAAATATAAGGCTTGGAATAGAAATTAATATATCATCTCTTCCGGGGAGAATTCCTAGCTCATACTGATATTTTTTTCTTATGAACCAATGGGCAATTATTGCTTTATCAACTGATCTTCGGCCTTAATTTATGACTCCTTTCTTTCTGTGTATGTGGCCCGTTTTATGAATAAATAATATGTAATGTATAGTGTTATATAGTGAATAAAAGTGCTGCTTCAGAATTGGAAGTCCTGGATTGAAATCCCATCTCTGACCCACATTGTCTGTGTGACTCTAGGCAAGTCTGCCCTCAGGCATTTTTCTGAGACTATAAATTGCAAAGAAGGTGCCAAACTGAATTAGTAGAGGAAGATTTCTCTCTGGGAGCTCCCAACACTGATGAGATCAGAGCTCTGAAAAAAAGAAAACGTGAGCACAGGCTGGAATCAGCTCAAACCAGAGCTGGTTGTTAAACATTCAGCATGAATATTTATACCTCGGAAACCCCACAATTTGGGGCTTGATTGATTGTTTTATTGATTGTTTAGATTTAAGAAAGATATGGGGAAAATGTTAATAAAGTAGATTCAACTTAAAAGTGTATATTCTCCCCTATCCCTAGTTGTCAAATCTTTACTAGCACACTCTGAAACAAAACCAATTTATTTAACTATTATTCAAACATACATTTTATTAGGAAATACCATGTCATTTTTTTCTATATTTAAAACAAGATTCTCTTTCACCTATGTTTCCTGAGGTTTATAGTATTCTTTTTTTTTTCTTTTGCTGAGGCAATTGGGGTTAAGTGACTTGCCCAGGGTCACATAGCTAGGAACTGTTAAGTGTCTAGCTTGATAGGACAGGCGATGCTTGCTTTTTTCTGACAACCTTTGAGAACCCAATATTAACTAACTCTCTAAGACAATGAAGCACTGGAGTAGGACTTTAGTAGAAACTAATACTTAACTGGGACAAATACTATTAGCCAGTTTGGAACAGTTGAATGAATAAATGTATGATAAAACATTCAGAGTTCTTTGAGCACTAACAAATGTTAAGCTAGCACTCCCCAGTTCCTAAAGAATTATATTTCCCCTCCCTTTATTGAAATATGCAAAGGAATGATTGTACTTCCATGTTGGGTCCAAAGATTTCTTGGGTACAGGCAAGCTTGAGAAAATAAGACAGGATTCAGGTGTTGTCAAGGAAATACATATCAATAAATTTTATCTGGTCTCTGGGGATATTCTATGACAAAGAACTCAGATAGCCCACAGCACAGCCAAATGCACAAGACTATCTTGAGGGATATGGGAAATATAGGGAAACACAAACACAAGGAGAAAGAGGTCCAGATAATCCTAGACTCTTCAAAACTCCATATGTTTGCCACATAAACTCACCTGATTCTCTTGCTCTCATTCCTCTAAAACATCTAACTCAACCATGGTAGTATAATGGAAGAAATTAGCACTATTTCAGAGGTTGAATTTTTTAAAATATTTTCTACAGGGATGTTCATATTGACAGAGACGCTATTTAGTGTTATCTTTAGAATTCTTACAGTTGCTGACTTCCTCCCCCATTCCTCAATTGACCTACCTACCCTACTTAATTGTGTTTTTCAATCTCCTTTTAATTCTGAAAGAAGGGAGATGGAAGGAGGGGTTAGGGACCTACATAATCCTGTCTTGGCATATAGGCCTATTGTGGGAAGTAAACAAGAGTTTCTAAAGTCTTTCTCTTTTGGCCTGATTGGGTCAATGATGCTATATTGACTTCTCTTCAATGGCTGTTCCATATATATATATATATATATATATATATATACATATAGGCTTTTATGGACTTGCTCAGTGCATCTCTAGGTAGCACTCTGCAGGTTATTTCTGCAAGAGTTCCTTGGCTTTTCTGAAGGGTTTGTTTGTGCTAGTGGTCACTCTAATAATTTCTCTTACCCTTTTTATATCTTCAAGGTTCTGATAAGTAGGTACAAGTTGTAAAGCTAAAAATGTTATATAAATATTAGTTATTATTATTATATTTAAACAAGGGCAGAAGCTTGACTTAAAGGTCTTCTCTTCCAGAAGTTTCTATCACCTTATATAAGATTTAAGCAAAGTTTCCTGCATAATCATCCTAACATTGAGGATGGTTGGGATCTTTCACTAGGTATTTGAGTTTGGAATTGCCAAAAAAAAGATGTAGTTATGTGTCCAAAGCTAAGGGTGCACTTGCCTGTCAGTACCTGCCAGAAGGCATTGAGGTATATGTCTATTATCAGTATTAGGTTCACTGGTGGGAGAAATAACTCCTTGATGTGCTTAAGAAAAGACTATGGACTAAGCTTAGACTTTGTTAGAAGTTCTTTGGGATCAGGGACCATTTCATTCTTTGTATTTGCTTGTTCGGTCCATGGCCTTGTGTTTATCATATTAATAAATACTGATTGATTGATTTTCAATAAGAATTGTTAAGTTGGTGCAAAGAAGAGCAGTATAAAGAAGAGAGAGTTATCAGTATGTCAGTCTGGCATATTCATGAGGACATATACTTGTAACCCAAACGGTTTATGCTGGGGTAGTAGAAACAACAAGGCTCTGGACAGGAGATAGGGTGAGTGAATTGGCTAAATTAGATAAGGAGGATTAGTTTCAATTAAAGTGTAGATCTGTAGCTCAGTGGGGACACAGAGATTAGTATGGCTATGCACTTAGTAGGGGCTTTGGTTATGTTCAAAAATCTAAAAGTCCCCTCTTGTTCAATGATACCTGTACTAGGGAAACATGATAAGAAAGCCTGGTTAAATTTGATAATTGATTAATAAGTTTCAAAGTTCCCAATAATCTTTGTAAAGGAATAAAATGTTTTCAGTGGGTAGGGTCACAAAAAGGAATCTAGTTCAGACAAAATTAAAGTTAAATAGATTTAATCAAAAGAGAAAAATAGCAAAATATACTATATGTTAACCATATTAATTAACATTTTTAGACTATTTAAAATAACTAGACAGTATAAGGTTGGAATATTATTGTGGAATAGGAAATGATGAATTGTTAGAGTTAGACAGTATAAGGTTGGAATATTATTATGGCATAGGAAATGATGAATTGTTAGAGTTAGAAAAATATAAAAAGATTTGGACTCATTAAGGAAAATATTATCCATCTGTAGAGAAATAGAGAACAAATAAGTATAGTGCAGTCTTTATAGATATATATGAATGTATATGTATATGTGTGTGAGTGATTATAAACATCATGTATACACACATACACACATGCATATGTATATATATGTGTGTGCATGTATGTATTTGTGCTTAATTATAGTCTTCTTGGGTGGGAGGGGAGGGAGGGGGGAAAAGAATAAAATAAAAAGTGCACAACAGAACAAAAGAAAACTTACAAGGAAGCAAAGTAAAGATGGAAATCTCTGAACATAATGTGCAATATTTATTCTTGAAATGAAAATTTGTTGATTTATATTTTGAATCCTTTTCTATGTTCTGCTGTGCACATGACACAGTGCATGAGAAGTATGAGAAGTCTCTAAAACTGGATGACAAAACCAACTTTCACTGGTCCTTCATTTTCTCATTGGAAAAAATGAGGAGGCTGGACAAGATGGCTCCTGAAGGATCTTTTAGGTATAGAGCTTTGAGGTGATGATGCTATGACCAGCTCCAGTTACTATAGTGGGTCTTGGAGAGGGTTGAAGTCTGGTTTGATTCTTGTAAATTAATTGTGATGATCACATTTCCATTTAGACTAGAACCCAGACTTAGATAGCTGATGGTGCTATAGAAGAGGTCTCCTTTTCACCATCAGAGGAACTGGGTAATTTAAGGGTGCCTCTCACCCCTACTTGCCTATCTTAAAGGCTATCATGATAGGTCTGTTGAATAGGACTATGGGTAAAACTCAAAGACAACATCACTCTGATCTGCTCCTGTTCTCCCCATGAGTAGGGGACCAATAGCAAGCTCAGTTAGAAGCAATGGCTCTGAAGCTCTGGGTGCTGCTGATAGAGATATCCCCCTATCCCACAGGTCCTTGTAAATGGCATACCTGTTGTGACATATTCTGGGCAACCACTGCTCTAGGTCTTACAGTTATTCATTCAGTCTCTCTATAAACTTCATTTCTTTCTAGTTTATGGTGAGGGAGGGCTAAAGACTTAAAGCCTAAGGGTATTATTTCATAGTGTTCCATGATCAATGACAAGGCCCCATGATCTCTAACAAAGGAATGCTCAAGAGAATATGGAAGTCTAAGCAAGTACTGACAATGAGGAAGAAGATGCTGACCTAGAGGCACTGATTCATCACTATTAGGCCCTTTTGTCTAACCCAGATCTTCAAGCATCTTCCCAAGTAAAGATTTTGGTCCAGTGGAAAAAACACTGAATATGGTGCCAGGCAAATGATCTGGTCTCAAGTCTTGCCTTAATCACTTCCTGCTTATATGATCTTAGACCAATCACCTCTAGAGCTCAATATTCTCTTTTGCAGGATAAGGAGAGTGGTGGACTGAATGGTTTCTATGGACTCTTTCAGACCTAAAATCCTATAATATCTATGATCTAATATGTAAGACTTTTCTCCAAGGATACATACAACATGCAGAAACAAATACAGATATACAAGGAAAGTCATGTGGACAGAGTCCTTAAACCTAAACTCCTCTTTTGCAAAGAGGTCTCACCTCACTCTTTTGCCTCTATTCCAGTTCTACTTGGAACTACCCAAGTATAATGCACAAACCTAACACCAGTCTGAAGGTTCAGACTTTTCCTTCTTTAACATGCTGTTTACAACTAAATTCAGATTGAGAGCAAGGCTGGTGCCTCCTTTAGGGTTAATGACAACAATTGCTGCTTTTCTGCTGCACAGATCAATTGCCTTGCCTCCTTGGTTGTGTCCCTATTTAACATCAAGAAAAGGACACTTATAAGGATAATTATTAGAAATGGATCCTATTTACTTTCCTCTTTTCAAGAAGAAGAGAATATTAATTAAAGGAAAAACTGTCTAAGATGGGGAAATCAGTTCTTTAGACAGCAATAAGCTGCTATTTTATTGGAAAACAGCAATCATCTGTTAGGAGACATATAAATATTAATAATCACACTCTGGAGTATGAACATTATTTAAGGCAAACAGAACTCAATCTGTGTGGAAAAACAAACTCCCCTAAAATCCCCCAAACTTAGGCACTAAACCCCTTAAAGCTGCCACTTAAAATGAATACTTCCCAGGAGACTACAACAGCCTCTGAAAGCTCCAAGGAATAGCAAAGAGAACAATTTTAGGCCCCAAGGTATTCAGGAGACCTGGAAGCTAGTCTCAGATCTTTCTGTAACTGGAAAAATCCCAAAGTTTTCTAGCCTCAGTTTCCTCATCTAATACTATGTATTTCTAAGATACTTTTAGGCTTTTCATAGATGCCATGTTTTAAGTTTTCAGATATGAAACCAGATTAGAACTAATAAAGTAACTACAATAATGATACTACTAATACATTGTAACTTTTCTTATCTGTTACTCTGGCAGTAGCAAAGTGGTGCAATGGAAAGAGTGCCAGTCCCAGATCCAAGAAGACTTGAATTTAAATCCTGTTTTAGTCGCTTACTAGCTGTGTGACCCTGAGGGAAGTCACTTTAGCCTGTGTGCCTCAGTTTTCTCATCTGTAAAATGAGCTGGATATTTCAAATAGGCTACCAAGAAAATGACTAAACACTAACAATTCTGTTACTCTAGGACATTTCAAGAAAAGCTTATATTAACTTAAAAAAAACCCACAGGATATTTTCCAATAATCATCTTAATCTACCCCCTACCAATACCAGGCTAACATCTCCTTTTAAAACTAAGTCAATCCCTCATGAGAGTAACTTTTAGTAATTGCATGCTTATCAAAGCATTCCTATAAGTGTCACATTCCCCTCTGTTTGACAAATGAATGTTATGCATTCATTTGCAGAATCAAATACAGATATATGAGGAAAGTCATGTGGATAGAGTCCTTAAACCTAAACTCCTCTTTTGCAAAGAGGTCTCACCTCACTCTTTTGCCTTCTTGGGTTCAGGGTCATAGAATCAAACAACATCAGAGTTGGAGATTGCTCTACATTATGATCAGTTGAAATGATGGAGATTTAGAGATGAAATGATATATTCAAGATTACTCCTGGTAGCCCTGCCAGAAATGGAAAACAGGCCTCTTGACAGAGGTCTAAAGTTCTTTCTTCTTTTCCCTCTTTTACTGTAATCCAACTGCCTCTCACAAAAGCCATTCTTTCCTATTTTCCTTTTTTTTTTTGCTGGGGGTGTGTGGTCTTTTTGGAAGACTTAATCATATACTTAAGTCAACATGGATATGGATAATTACCCACTACACACATGCACTCCTGGAAAATTCTCTCATTTGCTCTGTTTGGTTTGCTTCAGCCACGATTAGACATTGTTGTAACTACAGTCATGTTTAAAACTAGTTAACAAGCTGGGATAGCTAGATGGTGCAGTGGATAGAGCATTAGCATTGGAGTTAAGAAGACCTTAATTCAAATCTGGCCTTAGACATCTAATACTTACTAGTTGGGTGATTCTGAACAAGTCACTTAACCACAATTACCTTTCCAAAAAAAAAAAAAAAACCCAAACAAACTAGTTAAAAAGCTTCTAGCATTTCATTTTTCAAAATTGTTTAAATAAATGAAGGTGTGTTGTCTGTAACTGGACAAATTGTTTCTCTGTTTCTATCTGAATGACTTTATCAGGACTTACATTTTGGTTTGGATGCATTTGAGGATAGGGTGGTGTAAGAGTACATATTTCTCAGTCTATAATTCAGGAATTCAGGAAGATCAATTGTAAAAAAAAATTAAAATGGAAACCATCACACAACAACCTGAAACAGTAGCCCTGAGTTTTTCTTTCTTTCTTTTCCTTTCTTTCTTCCTCCTTTTAAAAAAAAATACTTTTTGAAGTAATGGGCACAAAGACTGTTCCAGTGCAGATTGCTGCAAGTGTGCTCTTGGCAAGAACATCATAAGCACTAGAAAAACTTTAATATGCTCAAGCAGCCAAATACAAACTGACATCAGGAACCCAAGTGTGGCAACAAACAGGAAAAAAAATAGAGCATCTCAATTTAATACAGACCTACATACAAAGGGATCAATTTTTACAATTCATGGTTTAGCATACAATACAGCTATCCTCCCAGTGAATATAGAGTAGTTATACATAAGAAATTAGAATTATCAATTTGAGGGAATTTCTCAAGAGTCCTTTTGATATGTAATACTGCAAATATAATGACTGAGAAACCAGACATCAATGCATTCAATGAGATCAGGTTGAGATCTATTTAGAAAAGATGGGCTAAAACTGGAGAAAGTGTCTCTTTGCTATGACCTCTAGAGCAGACCATTTGCAGAACTCAAGATGAGCAGATTTGCCCTTCCATATCTTGTTTCCTGGTTCTCTAAAACACAAACTGTGGAAAGGCATCAGTGCAGAATTGGTCCTGAGTAGAAATTAAATGATAAGAATTTGGTGTATTCTCTTTTGTACCCTGTGCAAGATAATGGGAACATTTTCTATTTTTTTTCTCCCACTTTGTCACAGGAAATGAGAACAAGAGCTAATTTAAAAGAAAAAAAAAGTTTTGCCAAGCCATCTGTTGCAGAATCACCTTCTTACTATTTTATAGTACAGCTTTTTTTTTTTTATGGTACAGTGATTTTTTTCCTATGGTTTTCTCCATCCACATTTCAAATATATCCTCCATAAATTTGGCTACTTTTTATTTTATCCTGCCACTCAGGAGATGTCTCCACATTCACAGGCTTGCCTAAGTAAGATTTCTTGTGCAAACCCCCTGGAGTTCAAACGTGCTATATTTTTTTTTTCCTCAGGAACGTTTGAAGTCCCCTTTAAAAATAATGCCTTGAGGATATTTTTCCCTAATACCATTTAAAGAAACTTGAAAGCATTTGGCTCTTGAAGTGTTCAGGGTTGTAATGAAGCAATCAGCAATAGGGCCCATACACAGGCTTACACCGGCAGCTTTGATGCCAGGACTCTGACATCTCTTTAGTATGAAATTAAACTTTGCAGAAGGGCTTGTGTGTGTGTGTGTGTGTGTGTGTGTGTGCATGCACACGGTGAATGTCTCTCTGTGTGTTTATCTGTGAAAGCAAAGGTTTATGAACTGCGGCACTAATGTGGTCAGCTTCAACCTTTGAAGGACAGAAGGTGGTGAAAAGGTCGGGCTGGGCTCAGAAATGTCAGTGGCAAAGCAGATCAATGCAGAAGCTTGTAAGACATCGAAAGATAAATATTCCTCTGAAGTGGCATCTCCATTCATAGCATGGGAGGAAAAAGTAAAGTTTCTTTTCTAGGGTTCTATTTGATGTAGTCCTTGGTAGCCCCCTCAGTTACTTCAGGTGATTCTCCACACAGCCAGCAAGGACTGAATAAAACAAAAACATAGGATATTAATGCCATTTCCCTGAAACTGGGTAGAGCATGCTGCTTTCCTGCAGTTTTGCAATGGGGTCTCCAAGTCTGCCATAATTAAAATTATACTTTTTAAGGTATAATCTCATTAGTGCTGAAATATCATGCCTTGCTCTATTTCCCTGGGATCTTAGCAAAACAATAAACAGTTCCTTTGATTATTGGAGTGACTCGTGTTATTGTGACTGCAAAGGAGGTAGGCAACTATTTAAAAGGGCCTGTATTAACTTTTTTTTTTTTAAATCTTACCTTATCTAAATTAGGTATTAGAATAGAGGCTAGTTGGTGGGATTTTAAGCATTATGGGAAAAACTATCCACTTGCTTAATTCTATCTCCTCTTTTCTTTGAAAAATATTGAATTAAGGAAAAGACAAGAATAGGATGAAATAGTCCATAGAAGAGCAAGGAATAACCAACTGGGCCTTCGTATTACACTGGTATCCAAGCAGTATTAAGAGAGTTACAAATATGGCCCTAACATGTCTCTTGTAGAGAATTTACTGGTGGAAGGGCAAGAATTGTCCAGTGGGAGAGGCTATGGAAGGTGGTCATCTGCATGACTGGAGGAAGTAGCCACAAATCAGTTAAGGTTGGAGATCCATTCAGGCATCAAAATTATCATGTATAGCTCTGTGTGTGTGTGTGTGTGTGTGTGTGTGTGTGTGTGTGATTATGCATGGGGGAATAATCCAATCCAACCCAATCCAAAGTAATATAATCCAACTCAATTTATGCCAAGAAAATGTAAGCTGTTTAAGGGAAGCAACATTTTCATTTTTGTCTTTGTATGTTTAGCATAGTGCCAGACACACAGGAAATGCTTATAGAATGGAACTGATGGAATTGAATTTAATCCTGGAGGCAAACACATTTGCTAGTATGAAATTTAAATTACTTTTTTGAGAAAATTTCTCATATCCTTTTTTTTTATTTTGCTGAGGCAATTGGGGTTAAGTGACTTGCCCAGAGTCACACAGCTAGGGAATGTTAAGTGTCTGAGACCAGATTTGAACTCAGGTCCTCCTGACTTCAGGGCTGGTGCTCTACCCACTGTTCCACCTAGCCGTCCCTCATATCCTTTTGATTTTGAATATGCTTTTCCTTCCTCCTTCTTTGTCAATGATATTTTTTCTTTTTTTTTTCTTCTTTTTTTTGGGGGGGGGAGTGAGGCACTGGATTCAATGACTTGTCTAGGATCACACAGCCAAGTAAATGTTAAGTGTCTGAATCTTAGATCAGATTTGCAGTCATGTTCTCTTGACTTCAGAGCTGGTGCTCTATCTACTGCACCATCTAGCTATCCTTCAGGTGATATTTTAAATACGACTATCCTAGGCATGTTGTATGACACATGTACTTCTTCCATGTGCCCATTTCTCAAGAAATATTGTTGAAAGATGAGTGGATTTGAAATGAAAGAATCTGGCTTAAAATACTGCCTTTGTGGCAGGGGTAGCAATCCTTATCTCGGATCAAGTAAAAACAAAAATAGATCTAATTAAAAGAGATAAGGAAGGAAACTACATTTTACTAAAGGGTTCCATAGACAATGAAGCAGTATCAATACTTAACATATATGCACCAACTGGTATAGCATCCAAATTCCTAGAGGAGAAGTTAAGAGAGATGCAAGGAGAAATAGACAGTAATACTATACTAGTGGGAGATCTCAACCTTGCTCTCTCAGAATTAGATAAATCAAATTCCAAAATAAATAAGAAAGAAGTTAGGGAGGTTAACAAAAGGCTAGAAAAGTTAGGTATGATAGATCTCTGGAGGAAATTGAATGGTGATAGAAGGGAGTATACTTTTTTCTCAGGGGTTCATGGAACTTATACAAAAATTGATCATGTGTTAGGGCATAAAAACCTCAAAATCAATTGCAGAAAAGCAGAAATAGTAAATGCATCCTTCTCAGATCATGATGCAATAAAACTCACATGTAATATAAGGCCAGGAGAAAATAGGCCACAAGTTATTTGGAAGTTAAATAATCTAATCCTGAAGAACGAATGGGTGAAAGAGCAAATTATAGACACAATCAAAAATTTCATCCAGGAGAATGACAACAATGAGACAACATACCAAAATTTGTGGGACTCGGCTAAAGCGGTTATAAGGGGTAATTTTATATCTCTAGATGCTTACTTGCGTAAAACAGAGAAGGAGAAGATTAATGAACTGGGCTTACAATTAAAAAAGCTAGAAAAAGACCAAATTACAAACCCTCAATTAAATACCAAATTGGAAATTCTGAAAATTAAAGGGGAGATCGATAAAATTGAAAATAAGAAAACTATTGAATTAATAAATAAAAGTAAGAGTTGGTTTTATGAAAAAACCAACAAAATAGATAAGCCTTTAGTTAATTTGATTAGAAAAAGGAAAGAGGAAAATCAAATTATTAGTCTCAAAAATGATAAGGGAGAACTTTCCTCCAATGAAGAGGAAATTAGAGTAATAATTAGGAGTTTCTTTGCCCAACTTTATGCCAATAAATTTGAGAATGTAAGTGAAATGGAGGAGTATCTACAAAAATATAGATTGCCCAGATTAACAGAAGAGGAAATAAATTATTTAAATAGCCCTATTTCAGAAAAAGAAATAGAACAAGCTATTAATCAACTCCCTAAGAAAAAATCTCCAGGACCAGATGGATTTACATGTGAATTTTACCAAACATTCAAGGAACAATTAATCCCAATACTATATAAACTACTCGAAAAAATAGGGAAAGAAGGTGTACTACCAAATTCCTTCTATGACACAGATATGGTGCTGATAGCTAAACCAGGTAGGGAGAAAACTGAGAAAGAAAACTATAGACCCATTTCCCTAATGAATATTGATGCAAAAATTTTAAATAAGATTTTAGCAACAAGATTACAGAAAGTCATCCCCAGGATAATACATCATGACCAAGTAGGATTTATACCAGGAATGCAGGGCTGGTTCAATATTAGGAAAACTATTAGCATAATCAATTATATTAATAACCAAATTAATAAAAATCATATGATTATCTCCATAGATGCAGAAAAAGCCTTTGATAAAATCCAACACCCATTCCTATTAAAAACACTGGAGAGTATAGGAATAAATGGGCTTTTCCTTAAAATGATAAGTAGTATCTACTTAAAACCTTCAGCAAGCATCATATGTAATGGAGTCAAACTAGAACCATTCCCAATAAGATCAGGAGTGAAACAAGGCTGCCCACTGTCACCATTACTATTTAATATTGTATTAGAAATGTTAGCTTTAGCAATAAGAGAAGAAAAAGAGATAAAAGGAATCAGAGTAGGTAGTGAAGAAACCAAATTATCACTCTTTGCAGATGACATGATGGTATACTTAGAGAATCCTAGAGACTCAACTAAAAAACTACTAGAAACAATTCACACCTTTAGCAAAGTGGCAGGATACAAAATAAATCCACATAAATCATCAGCATTTTTATATATTACCAATAAAGTTCAGCAGCAAGAGATACAAAAAGAAATTCCATTCAAAATAACTGTTGATAGTATAAAATATTTGGGAATTTATCTGCCAAGGGATAGTCAGGAACTATATGAACTAAATTACAAAACACTTTCCACACAAATCAAATCAGACCTAGTCAATTGGAAAAACTTAAAATGCTCATGGGTAGGACGAGCGAATATAATAAAAATGACAATACTACCCAAACTAATTTACTTATTTAGTGCCATACCAATCAAACTCCCAAGAAATTATCTTACAGATCTAGAAAAAATAGTAGCAAAGTTCATTTGGAAAAACAAAAGGTCTAGAATTTCAAGGGGATTAATGAAAAAAAAGGCTGAAGATGGTGGACTTGCTGTACCAGATCTAAAACTATATTATAAAGCAGCGGTCATCAAAACCATTTGGTACTGGCTAAGAAATAGAGTAGTTGATCAGTGGAATAGGATAGAATCACAAGACAAACTAGGCAATAACTATAGCAATTTGGTTTTTGATAAACCCAAAGACCCCAGCTTTTGGGATAAGTATTCACTATTTGACAAAAACTGCTGGGAAAACTGGAAACTAGTGTGGAAGAAATTAGGGCTTGACCCACATCTAACACCACATACCAAGATAAGATCTAAATGGGTTCATGATCTGGATATAAAGAGTGATTTTGTAAACAAGTTAGAGGAACATAATATAGTTTACCTCTCAGACCTGTGGAGATGGAATAAATTTATGTCCAAAGAAGAACTGGAACTTTTAATTGAAAACCAGATAGATAACTTTGACTATATTAAGTTAAAAAGTTTTTGTACAAACAAAATCAATGCAGACAAGATTAGGAGGGAAGCAATAAATTGGGAAATCATCTTTACATTTAAGGGTTCTGATAAAGGTCTCATCTCTAAAATATATAGAGAATTGTCTCATATTTATAAAAATTCAAGCCATTCTCCAATCAATAAATGGTCAAAGGATATGAACAGACAATTTTCAGAGGATGAAATTAAAACTATTTATAGTCATATGAAAAGGTGCTCCAAATCACTATTGATCAGAGAAATGCAAATCAAGACAACCCTGAGATACCACTTCACACCTGTCCGATTGGCTAAAATGACAGGAAAAGTTAATGATGAATGTTGGAGGGGTTGTGGGAGGGCTGGGACACTGATGCATTGTTGGTGGAGCTGTGAACGGATACAGCCATTCTGGAGAACAATTTGGAGCTATGCTCAAAAAGTTATCAAACTGTGCATACCCTTTGACCCAGCAGCATTTCTATTGGGCTTATATCCCAAAGAAATCATAAAGGAAGGAAAGGGCCCCACATGTGCAAGAATGTTTGTGGCAGCCCTTTTTGTAGTGGCTAGAAACTGGAAA
>JAJPUD010000039.1:1150455-1168809 GCA_023553655.1 Myrmecobius fasciatus | reverse complement strand
GTAAGAAATGACCAGCAAGATGATTTCAGAGAGGCCTGGAGAGACTTACATGAACTGATGCTGAGTGAAATGAGCAGAACCAGGAGATCATTATACACGGCAACAACAGTACTATATGACGATCAATTCTGATGGACATGGCTCTCTTCAACAATGAAATGTTTCAAACCACCTCCAATTGTTCACTGAAGAAAGCCATATACACCCAGAGAGAGGGATGGGAAATGTGGACCACAACATAACATTCTCATACTCCTTGATTGATGTTTGCTTACATTGTGTTTCCTTTATCTGATATATCGTTTGTGTAGATAAGATTTTTCTTGCACACCAATGATAAGTTTGGAAATATGTATACATATATTCGATTTGCCAATATTTTAACATAATTAACATGTAGTGGATATCCTGCCATCGAGGGGAGGGGTGGGGAGTTGGGGGGAAAAATTTGTAACGGAAAGCTATGTAAGGGTTATTGTTTAAGAATTACCCACACATATGTTATGCAAATAAAATAAAAATTTAAAAAAAAATACTGCCTTTGTTAGTTATGCTACTTGTGTGACCTTGCAAAAAGTCATTTCAAATCTTTGAACCTCAGTTTTCTCCTCTGTGAAGTAAGAGATAAAATTATATGACCCCTAATGTCCCTTATGGGTCTAAAGTTATTTTCTGACAAGCTTTCTAGCTCTTTCCCAAAGTGGTTACATAATCTGGAAATATAAAAGTTTAAATAAATTCCTAGATAATCGTTTTGATGAAATTTACTAGGTGGAGAATTTACAGATAAAGAAAATGTCATGGAGGTTAACTGCTATATGCTCCCACACAACCTACCAAAGTACCATTATCATGGCATGATGGGTTGAGTCTTTGAAATCAAGAAAAACTGTGTCTGAATTCTACCTCTACTAGGTGAATGACCGTGGACTTCAGGGTCTCTTAACCTTCATCTGTAAAATGGGGATGACAACAGAACCAACCTCATAGGCTGGTTGTGAGGATCCAGTGAAATAATGCAGATAAAGGGCATTGCAAATTTCAAAGTGGGGCAGCTAGGTGGTGCCATAATACAGGATCTGGAATCAGGAAGACCCTCCCCCCCCAGTTCAAATCTGACTTCAAATCACTTAACTTTATTTGCCCAATATTTTGTTTACCATACTTCTCACTTTAGTAGTACTTTAAAGTCTATCCTAAGACTTTAATGTGTCTTTATATATACCTTTTCCTTCATAATTTCCTAGACCTTATAGTTAAGGGATGGATTATTTAAGTTTAGGGGAAATGGCAAGGGGCAATGCCTATCTTGTTTATTTTGTGAAGATTTCTCCTGAATGATAAACTAAAGGAGGCACCAGATCTAGACTCAGTCTTGAGTTTACCAGCTGTGTGACCTTAGTCAAATCACATCATCTTTCCAGGGCTCATTTTCCCCACATGCAAATAAATGTAAGCAAGTTTGACCAGATGACCTTTAAAGTCCCTTCTACCTCAAGATATATAATCCTATATTTGATGATACTAGAAAGGGTTCTATGGACTTTGTTTCACTTTGTATTTATATGAATTTGTATTCTTTGTGTTTCTATTGTGTTTGCTTTATTCTTGCCAAAATATCATAAGGACAGACCTCTACCTACAATGTGCTGAATACAGCCCAATTCCAAAGAGCCATGACCTCATCCTGGCTAGCTACATGAGGTCACCTATTTATGACTGGGCTTCTCTAATTCAGTCAATATGGCAAAGAAAGGCCTGTGTTGTGATTTTACTTATAAGAATTTATAATAAGGCTTTAGTGCTTTGAATGCTTAATATAGAGGAAATGGGAGGCAGATTGTATCAAGAAAAATATATCTGAGCTGGGGCTTACAGAGAAGCATTATGGCAATCTCTTGGTTTATCTACACTTGGAATCAATTTTGTCATTTTTAATTGACCGATTTTCTCTTGTTTGTTTAACATTTATTAATTGATTGTTATGCTCATGCAATTAATTCAAAAGCTGGCAAGTTTAACAGAGAAATTAATTTTCTTTTACTAACATGCCACTTAAAATACGTTTTTGGAAGCCAGGGTTACTAGGAAATTACCTACAAATTAATCAAGGAAATGAGATGGGAATGTCCCTTGACATCTGTCAATCCAAAATATGTCAAAATTTCTCCTTTGTTTCAGTAAGCTTTTCTAGCTGAGTAAGGTAGAAGACAAAATCTGGATGCCATAATAAACTGTCATAGCTTCTTGCAGAAAGAAGAAAAGCATTCCCTGTTTACAAATATGTGGTTATCAAATGAGATGTAACTTTCTAGTGGAAGATTCTTAGAGGAAAGAGGTGCTTATTTACATGAGAAAAAGAAAATTGGTAATTTATTTATTTTCAACTTAAACCCTCCACACATCTAAAACTAATTCATCTTTCCCTTCCAAACAAGGCCTTCCATTGGATCTTCTTTCTGAGCTAATGAATACACTATTCATCTAACTAGTAATTAAGACCTAATCATTATTCTTTCATCATGTCTCTTATTTCTGACCCTTCCTCTCTATTTCTACTGCCATCACACTATTCCAGGCCATCTCGTGCCAAAATTATTACAGGAAGTACCTAATTGGTCTTCCTGCCTTTAGTCTCTTCTCAGTCTAGTTTTGCCAGCACAAACTTGCTATACCTATCTTCCTAAAATATCACTTTCATCACATTATCCAAACATTCAATTGCTTCCTCTTATTGTTTTTCAAATTAAGTTCAAACCAATGAGCCTGGCATTCATGGTCTTTCAAGATGTGGCTCCAGTGCAAATTTCCAACATTATTCTAGCATTAAGAGAAGCAGCTGTGGCCAGGAAAATAAAGAAGTAGGCTTGGAAGGAAGAAGATTTGTATTCAAATGGTACCTATTGTCTGTGTAACCCTAGGGAAGTTACTTAACCATTAAATGCTTGAGAAAATTCTCTAAGATTCTAAGTTGTAGAGTGGATGTTGGTCTTCATTGGTAGAATTTCCTTAACAGGAGTTTTATTTAACAATGCAATAACAGATCCACCTTTTTTTTTAAATCAGACTCTAACATTCTTGCTGATTTCATCTTAAGTGCTATTTCAAGTTCCTCTTATGATGTATCTGGTACTGAAGTATTACAGATTCAATTGTGGGTGGTTCTACTGTCACTAATAAGAACAGAACTTTATAAAAATGATGGCAAATAGTTTTCTTTCCTTTTCTGGTTCAATTTGCTATCTTCCTATCATTTTCACCTATGAAATTTCTTGCTATGATGTATAACTCAACTGGATCTCACTCAGTTCTAATTTTCCATTTCTTTGTTTTCATTTCTATTGCTTTCCCCTGTTTTGTGAAATGATGCTGTTGACAACCATCATTTGAAGTGTTTTATATATGAGTTTGAATTCTAAACCAGAGTTGCCTTTAGCTGCCATCTTTTTCTTTTCCCTATTTAAGGAAACCAACTGTTTGTTAATTAGGACAGTTCTCAGGTTCTTTTGGTCTTCTTGGAAACTGCTTACATCAACTACTTTTTTTTTTTTTTGCAGCAAATGGTGATAATCAAAATCCACATTTTTTCTCTTTTCCCATTTTCCATTCTGGGGTACAGTTAGTCATTTGAATAAGCTTGGTTAAAGCTGTTTCAATAATTTTAAGCTTTCTCATTTTTAATCTTTTTTTTTCTTATTTGATACTGATTTTGCCCTTGGATCTTAAGAGCTCCATAGTATAATTTATACACAAACAGTTAATTTGGATATGACATCATCAGAAACCAGATATTTGTCCTGTTAGGATATAGTTAGTTTCATTTTTTGTTTTTGTTTTGATGCTGAATGCTCATTATATCCTGGGCTTCTGATTCTCTTACTGAAGAAAGTCTTGATTTTCAGTAGATAATAAGCCCTTGATAGTTTTACCTTCTCAAATGAAGTCACTGACTGTAAATGTATGTATGAATTTGATCATCTTGTTAACAGGATATCTTGTTAAATTCTTGTTGTTTAAGATGTCTTCATCTTTGTCATCATCGTCATCATCATCACCTTGTTTCTTGTTCTTACTTTTACTTCTTCCTCCTCCTTCTCCTCCTTCCTCTTCTCTTCCTCCTCCTTCCTCCTCTTCCTTTCTTCAGAAGATACTTCATGTTTTCCTGTTTGAGTCACTGCTCATGCCTTTTGTGGGTCCCATCTTAAGTTCTGTTCTCTGCACTTATGAATATTCCACCCATCTTTTAAGGTCCAACTTGAATTCTTCCAGAGTGAAACTTCTGTTGATAAATCTGAAGTGTTATTTCCTCCATCTGGACTGTTCAAGTGTTTACTGGTTATTCAACACATTTACCATTTATAATATGCTCTCTTGTATTTTTAGTTCTTTCCATATTTCCTCAGCAAGTTCCTTAACATAGAGGACCATGTATTAAATGTCTTTGCAATCCCTAGAGTACCTAGAACATTGCCTTGAACAGGAGAGGCAACCAGTAATATCAGTTGTGGAAAAATTTATTGGAATTAGCTTTCAAAATTTTGGTTTTTGTCCTATTTGAACAGTTATTTTATTATTGAATCATTTTCCAGATTTTTCTAATGGCAATGGGAAACTAGTATTTTCCAACATTTATTCATCACTTTTTTCCTGGACAGAATCAATCCCTAAGCATCATTTGAAGAGGTGATAAAAACAAACCAGCTCATGCCAATATTATACTTCTGATATTAGTTAATAACATAGTCAAGAAAATTAATATTCTAGACATCAGTTGATTAATATCTTAAAAGACATAGACTACCATCTCACCCATGATGAAAATTATCCTATCAGGGTCACACAGCTAGGAAGTGTCTGAGACCAGATTTGAACTCAGGTCCTCCTGACTTCAGGGCTGGTGCTCTATCCACTGCGCCACCTAGCTGCCCCTAAAAGATATCTTTTCTAAGCAAAAAAAAAATTATAGAAACTATTTCAAATAATTTAAAACCAAAATTAAGCCTAAATAAAGATTTAAAGAGTTTCCCTTATAACTCAATGCTATGGCTGGTACCAAAAGAATAATATTGAAATCAATTATGAAAGGGTCTATTCTGCAATAACAAACATTTATTTTGCCATGGGAAGGGAAACATAAGGGAAAACCGGATAATGGTGAAATGTCTTCACTCAGACCCATTTTTTACACAACTTGGTAAGAACCGGGTAAATGATTTCTCTCCCTCCCACGAAGCAATACAAACAGTGTTGGAAGTTCAGTAGCACCCCAGTTCCCCTGATAATTCTGGCTTTTAAAACAGCACATTCAGACTATAACATGGCCATTGGAAATAACAGATTGAAACCAAAATAGAAGTGGCAATATGCCATGACACACTCAGTACTATTTTGCTGGAGTTTGGAAGTAAGTTATTCTCAATGAATGCCCCAGAAATGATGCATGACTTGTACTCTTTTCTATTGTCACACTGCTTGTTTTCTCTTTTATAGTGAAGCCACATGCCCACACTTAGGAAGATTCTGGGAAAGCTCACTGAAGGTGAGTTCCAATAATGGTAAAGACATCTCTTATCAATTTGGGGACTAAACTTTGGAAGGGATTTGCCTGTTTAATTCAATGCCAGGAATATAACACTGAAAATGGCACTAATGGATAGAGTGCTGTCTTTCAAGCTGGGAAAACATGGATTCAAGTCCTGTCTTTGGTACTTACTGGCTATGAGATCCTGCATGTGTCATTTATCTTTTAATTGTTTTAGGAAGTTAATTTGCAGAGATGCTACTGATCTGTATTGGCAAGAAGGGATTTTTCTGATCTTGCAGCTTCCAATCCACATGAGTTCACAGCTGTTGTAGTCCCTATCTCTAATCAGCTCTCAATTTTTCTTTTCTTTTTTTTTTAAATTTCAGCTTTCAATTTCTGATGATGAGTAGCTATGGATTTCCAAATAGAAGTAAAAATGGTAAATTTTAATAACCCAATAAAACTAGAATCATTAGTTTTGGTAATTAGGCAATAAAAAGCTGCTAAAAACTTGTACTTTATATCTGGAGCTGAATTTGTCAATTCCCAAAAGGTAATTTTTTTTAAATCCTTGTATCTATAAGGAATGGAAGTCTAGCATATGTGATAGAAGAAGAAATGTTCTTAAGTATTAGAAGATGGAGCAGCCAAGTTGTGCAGTGGATAGAGCTCCACATCTGGAATTAGGAGAACCTGAGTTCAACTATGACCTCAGATACTTATTAGTTGTGTAACCCTGGGAAAATTACTTAATCCCAATTTCTTCTCCCTCCCCCACTCCCCGAAAACAAACAAACAAACAAACAAAATTACAAGACGGGGCAAGTTGTAGCACTACAATTTACTCCTGTAGAGCCCTGGCCTTTTGCCTTTAGAAGAAAGGGATCACAGCACTGGACTTGGAGGGAGGAAGACCTGATTTTAAATCCAGACTTGTATTAAGTATGTGTGTGAGACCTTGAACAAGCCACTTAGTCTTTGACTGCTTTGGTTTCCTATTCTGTAAAATGGAGATAATAACAATAACATAACTCTCAGGATTGTTGTGAGGATAAAATAAAATAATATTTGTAAAAATCTTTATAGATATCATTAATATTATTACCTTTCTGAACCTTGATATATGTATTTGTAATATAAAGAAGAGGAGTTGCACAGGACAGTAGATAGAAGACTAGTGGTGGAGTCAAGAAGTCTGACATAACACATAATGGTGAAATTTCCCAAGAAACTCTCTCTAAAATTGTCAATTACAGCTGAATTGCAAATTTACTTTGGTGGAAGGAGGCCCATATCAACCAACCTGAAGCTACACACACACACACACACACACACAGCCAAAAAGGAAGTGCTTCTTAAAACTCTCAAATGCTATAGAAATGTAAATTTTTATCATAATTACTACAATAATCTTTGTATCTTCCTCAATCCTAGTATGGCAATTTCAATTGTTTACTTATTTTTGCTACCATTGCTATTGAATCCCAGTAGTTTGAATAAGTATGATAGAAAATAGTGAAGAAAATTGACTCAAATCATAAAACCTTTAATATTTGGACCTGGGAACAAAGAACCACCAGAGATATCTATGACAATTAGTTTCAGCTGTGGGTGAGCCTTAGCTTCCTTTTCCTTAGAAAGATTTTTTTTTGGGGGGGAGGGTCAGGAATAGTTAGTGATAATTGCTTGTATTCATATAGTGCTTTAAATTTTGCAAAGTACTTTACAAATAGTATTTCATTTGATCATCACAACCAATCCTGGGAAGTAAGAACTATTATTATCTCCACTATACAACTGAGGTAAAGTTACTTGTCACTAAGAATTTGAGGCTGGATTTGAATTCAGATCTTCTTGACTTCAGGTCCAGCTCTTATAGTAAATAGCACAGTAAAAAGGCAGTGGGCATAATGGATAACATGTTTGACTTGAAGTCAGAAGATCTGGATTCAGAACCTGCCCCTGGAAGTTGTTTAGTCACTTTAAATCACATCTAGCTCTTCATGACCTCATTTAAGGTTTTCTTGGCAAAAATAATGGAGTGCTTTGCCATTTTTCTTCTCCTGCTCATTTAACAGATAAGGAAACTAAGGCAAACAGGGTTAGGTGATTTACCCAGGATCCTACAGTTTAGTAAATAAGGCTAAATTTGAACTTGGTAAGATGAGTCTATCTAATTCCAAGCCTGGCACTCTATGCACTATGTCAAACAGCTACTTTACTTGCCTAAATCAAGAGAAAAAATAAAGAAATAAAAAAAAAAAACAAGTTTGCTTGCTGTGTAATGGTGAAAACGTAATTTAATCTAGTTGAGTCTCACTTTCCTATCTGTAAAAGAGTAACAATAAGCCCTGTCTAGTTTGCCTCTCAAGGTAGAGATTAGGCTAGAGGAAATAGTGTATATGAAATACTCACCATACTTTAAAGCACCTCATAGATATTAGTTATTATAATTGTGTTCATATAATTAAAAAAATTCAAGGGAATGCTACTGAGGCATGGAGGCCAAAATCAAAATGAGTTGCTTCTTTGATTTTCATATAAAAACTGCTTTTTTTTTAAAAGCAAAACAACAACAAAAACTTAAGGAAAAGGATTGAAGACTGTAGATTTTACTGGATCCAATTTTCCTTCTTTCTAGGGTATTGGCTGCATGATTTGATCAAAACTGTGACTAAATGAAGTCTACAATTTGTATTCCTACAGCCACAAGTTTATTGGCTTCTGTCTCCCCCAACCCCCATCCTCTGGCTCTGCCTCTAAGGTTCATTACTTATAGTTACTGCAGAATCTATCTGAACTGGCCAAAATCAGTGATGGAATTTATAGCACAATAAATGCACTGCCATACAAGTGCTGTTACACTTGAAGGGGCTTGGGAATGTTTTTTTTCAGCCATCCTTCTATATAGCAAAATGTACTTTTTTTTATCAACTTAACAGAATCATCTCAGGCATATTTTGAGAGTTGTAATCCTGACAGCTACAGAGCAGATTTTCTCTGAGGCAGGTATTGTTACAGAAAAACAATATTATTGATAAAATCTTAGCATATTGGAACATGGAAGAGAATCCAAACATATCATTTTCATTCTCCACATCAATTCTTCACAGCTCATTAAAAAAACACAGTCCTATATGTTGCATACTGATTTTTTAGCTTATTAAAGTAATTCTAAATACTTCTTGAAATACCCAGAATAATTGTTTTAGAATACGATCAAACCATGCTAATATTTATAGCACTTGGCATCATGATGTGGACAGAATTGTTTATATGCACTCTACTCGAAAGATAATGTACAGACTGGAGGTGCCAATGATTCTTATTTTAAAGGTCTGCAAGTTAAAAGATTTACACTGTTATTAGGGCCATTTTTCCTGCTGAGTGCCTCCATTATTGGTGATTCCCATTTTACAGCTCTTAGATATGGAAAAAGTTGAATTTGGGCTTGTGATGTTAGGGGAAAAAATTATCAAAGAGACAGATGGCAGGTCACCCTAACCAAAGCTCAATTTCCTAATATGCATGTGATTGTTAATAGACAGACACTAAAAACAATTTTCCTGGTGAAGAACAGCTGATAGATTGTCAACATAAAGTTGGTTTGTGTTTGCTTTAGTGATCTAAAGCTCTTCTGTGAATTTGGCCCCATCAAAGTCTGTATCGTACAACTGCATCAGAATTTATGAATGTATATGACTATAAAGTGACTGAAAACAACCCATAATGCATGTTTGTTTATTGTGCACTAGCCTTGTACTTCTTCAATTCATGGAAAAAAGAAAACCTGAATCCTTTGTCCAGTACTCTTTTTGAGTGTCTACATGTGGTAATGAAAAAAAAAAAATAGACTAACCCAAAGTCAGTTGGGGATGCAATCTTTTCTTGACAGCTGACTTAGACAAAAGATCTGCTCTTAAATGACTCTTGGATGGTTTGGGAGTAGACTCAATGGAGTAATGCTAGCTGAGTGGTCGTGAAGTGGATACATGTGAGAGTAGTTGAGAGTATTTGATTATTTGGAGTAAGAAAAAGAAATAAAATAAAACAAATAAACTGCAGCTTTATTAATGATCTGCAACTCAAAGCACCACTGTTTCCTTCTTTCTGGTAGAAAAATCAAGAATGTCCCAATTGTGAGATGAGGAGGAAATTAGAATCCTTTTTTCACTTGAAAAAAAAAGGAAATCTATATATAAATGTAAAAATTCTGGGTGTTGGAGGAGGCAAAAGTTATTCAAAACACTTGTGCATAAAATAAGACTTGATTATATTGATAAAAACTGAGAAAATTAATTTCAGCTTTGAATTCTCCGTGATGGCTGGCTACTGCTGATTTAATTTTTGAATAGTTTATCGGCTATTCTATGTTTCAATTGCTGTAAAAAGGCATTGAGATAAGTGAAAAAATTTTTTAAAAGTTTTTGTTGTGGACACATGCAACCTTATTTTCAATAAAAAGACAAGTTTAATGCACTTAGAATAGATCCTGTTTTTGTGGAATCTCTTTGAATTTGAATTTGAATATCTCTGAATCTTCAAACTCCAAGGTAACAATATTTTGTATCTTTTTGCCTAGGGTTACTGGCAAGAGCAGACTGGTATTCCTCTCTCTTCAGAACATATATTTATGCCAACAGACCATGACCCAGAAAAAAATCCACATATGCCATTGTTAACATGATGAAGGAGGAAAAACATGTTGCTGAGAACTTTCCAGTTGGAACCATCCATAGTCCTACTTCAATCTGCAGATTCAAAAAAAGAAAAAAGAAAGAAAGAAATTTCCACTGACAAACTGAAAATGGGATATATTGTACTCCTTGTAAAGGGAAGTAATTTCTTTTGCAGTTGGTATAGAAAATGCAGGCAGAATAGAATTACCTAATTTTGAGCCTTATTTTCCATTTGGTTTATCTAACAAACCAATTAGTCAATTGGAACAATATTTCATTAAATGTCAGATCAGGTCCACCTTGAAGGCATCCAAGGAGATTTGTGACTTGAAGTATAATAAACACTTTTTCCCTGATTCACCCTAAGAAGAACATAATTCCAAGGATAAAGGTCGTAAACAGTATTTGTGTGTTTGTATGTGAGATGCCAAAAAAAAAAAAAAAAAGAGCAAACACTGAAAATGATACCCTGTTTACCAAACAAACAAGTTAATTATTTGCTTATTTGACAAACTCTGACTGGATGAAAGGCTATTAGTGATCATTAGTAAATGAAATTGTGTTTGAATTTCTCAAGAATGATTGACTCTTTTAAGTCTTGAACTACATACTAGCAAACCAAACTTATTCAGGACCAGAAACAAAGTAGCACTGGGGATGATTAAGGTAGAGAGGATAGCTTATGCAAACTAGTATTTAACCTTTTAACCTTTAAATTTGAAGTTTAAATAGTGGGAATATGGTGTAATAGATCGAATATGTATTTGTGCAAACCAATGTATTTATTTATCTTAACACCAAAGATGAAACATTGGGCTAATATCTCTAGTGGGGATGAACATTAAACAAACTCACTTTTTATATTGGTTCTGTTTATTTTAATCATTTGTTATTTGAACTAAAGTCTCTGGCCTTCATTAGAGTCATTTGGGTCTGTCAGCAAATGAAGATGTGCTTGAATTCTGATCAACTCGGGGAATTTAAAACAACTTTCATTTCACAGCAAGGACAGAGAACTTCAGTCAACATTTTCACAAGGAAAAATGTCAAGGCTTGGGTCCTAAGCTACCAAACAGATAGTTAACACAACAGGGGTGTAAACAACATATTGATTTAGGAATATATTTTTCAATTCCCCTGATATGAATGTTCGTTTCCATTCAGGCTCAAATTTTGCTTTTCCATGTTTTAAATATGAGAGGTAGCATGGAATACTTGACAGACATTTGGCACTGGAGTCTGGACATCCAGGTTCAAAGCCTGCCTCTTATACAAACTAATTGTGTGACTGTGGACATGCCGTTTAACCATTTATTGCCCCAGATTAACTGTTTCAGATAATATTACAGATTAATTGCTTAATAATATCCAGGAAAGGCATTTCTGACAATTGTGAAATCATACGCATGTATACACACAAAATGCTT
Organism: Myrmecobius fasciatus; assembly: GCA_023553655.1. Lineage (NCBI taxonomy): Eukaryota > Metazoa > Chordata > Mammalia > Dasyuromorphia > Myrmecobiidae > Myrmecobius > Myrmecobius fasciatus. Next base: position 1,157,179 of record JAJPUD010000039.1, on the reverse strand, counting down.
TATATTTATATATACACAAACACATATGTATATATATAGTCAATGTATATAGAAAATCTATTTATACATAATATATAATGAATCTAATTTGCAATGTATTTATAAAAAATATATATAGATAAAATAAATATGTATACGTATATAAAATAATTGTAATATATATAACCTATATCTAAATTATTTATAATGTATGTATAAAATATATGTATAGCATATATAAAATAATTTTATAATATATACAAAATGCACAAAAGATATTGTATATATAAAATACATATTTAAGAGAGTTTATAAAATATGTGTAAAATATATATATTTAGATAAATATATACATACCATACAAAATAATTTTATAATGCATATATTTATATACATAAAATATATGCATACAATGTATATAAAATAATGTACAGTACATATAAAACATATATGTAATATATTGTGCATATGTATACTTACATATATATATGTCATGTATGTATAAAGACATATGTGACATATGGGCTATGCCTTTAAGTTATAAATGTGATAATGTTCATAAATGGAGAAAATTTTCACAAAGAGAGTAATCAACCATGATGAAGTCAGAGGATCAACTCTTCTTTTCTACCTCCCCAAGATACATATATATATATTAAGATTAGGGATGATAATAATAACAATTATTGCCCTTTATGTTACTTTTCATAGTACTTTGCATATATTATTTCATTTGATCTCAAATAAAACCTACAATTAAACAAACAAGAGTTTTCTTAAAGTGGCCACACATGTAATATCCAAGACTCTCAGTGAGCACACATGTATGTGTACACACAAACACATGAAGTAATTAGTAAAGTGATTTCTCTCTTTTTACAAATATAATATTCTTATAATGAACAGGTTACTTCAAACTTTCATTCCTATGTCTGAATGTTTAGTACTCAAGATTTCAAGATTCATGTTTCTAAATGATTAAACAGAAATTTGAAAACAGGCTTAAGATTTCATCTCCTTTATATATGTGAACAATAATAATTTCCAAAAGAATCACATGTATTTGTACCTAGGTACAATGTGCTAAGTGGCTCAGTACTTTCACTTCCTAGCCAATTGTTTTGCCATCATGCATTCAGTCTGAATTGGTCCATCTAAGCTCAGATTTTTCCACTCCTCAGTAATTCTGTGACATCAATTCTCCATCATCTGGAGTTTGGGGAATTGGGTAAGGGGTCTGTGAGAGAAAAAATTATTCTTGCCAACAGCAGACTTTTTCTACTGACTTTCAGGTTTTATGAATTGGGAACAAATTTGTTAGAAAAGTTTCAAAGAGAATGTTTTCTTATAGGCCTAAGGTGTTGGCTTTGGGGAATAGTGACATTCAGAAAAATGGAGTCAGAACAATTAAAATTACTTATTTTACACTAGTTTCAGATGTATTCGAGTGGATAAGCTCTAGGATCAGGGTACGTCTTGCTCAGCTTTCTTTAAAAGCATAGGGAGTAATAAAGACTTCCATTTTATCTCCAGTGAAATAATATGGCTGAAATATCACCTCATTTTGATGTCAGTGATGATTTCTTTTTACTTCCATGATGTCAAAAGGGAATTATTATTATTAGAATGACAGATTACTAATGATACTGTTAAAAAAAAAAGGAGAGTCTGGAATAGATATAATCAAAACATGTACAATGTGTTTTTCCCTAGGTTAAGTTAGAAGACTGGATTAGTCTGAGCCTTGCGTTTCAGGTGCTGTTGGATAAAGTCTCTCTATGGATCCCACAGTTATATAAAAATTATTCTAGGCAAGCAGTAAATCAAGAAATGGTGCATCTGAATTTTGAAATAGCAGAGGAATCATCCTTTTATTTGATTTTATTTTTATAAAACTGGACGGCAAGTTTAGTTGGTTTGATTTACACTGCCACAGATGAGGGAAGATGCTGCAAAGGCCAGTCTCATGGGCTTTCTGTTTAAAGCTGGAATGAGGTTGGCTATGAATAGGTTTGCATATTCACTGAACGCTTGTTGGGTGTTAAATCAGTCTAACATTCCCCCAAATAAATTTTCAGTCCTTTCAGATCTTGATCACCCCTGATGCTTTTAGATATGCTCTAGTTAGTCAATATTCTCCCTAAAATGCGAGTCCAGATTATGTGGTCTGATTAGTCAGAAAATATGTGAATAGATATGTTTACACAGATACATATGTACACATATGCAAATATAAACAAACATGCATATATATATATATTTAGCTATCGATGTATATATGTTAAGATACACACACATATATATAGGTATAGGTGTGTAGTATGTGTGTGTATGTGTGTGTGTAAAATATGTACTATACTTCTCTGTCTCCTGTCTTTTTTCTTTTTTTTTTTTTTTTTGCTGAGGCAATTGGGGTTAAGTGACTTGCCCAGGGTCACACAGCTAGGAAGTGTCTGAGACCAGATTTGAACTCAGGTCCTCCTGACTTCAGGGCTGATGCTCTAACCACTGTGCCACCTAGCTGCCCAATCCTTCTGTCTTTCTGGATTATTATATTCCTTATTCTGAAAACTCTGTTTCTCTTTAGGCAATTAATGTTTAGATAGTGGTACCTTATTTGAGTACCATTTTTTTTAACCACTTAGGTGGAGTAGCAGATAGAAAACCAGCTCTGGGGTCAGAAAGACTCACCTTCCTGAGTTCAAATCTAATTTCAGATACTTACTAGTTGTGACCCTGGGCAAGTCATTTAACTGTTTGCTTCAGTTTCCTCATTTGTAAAATGAACTGGAGAAGGAAATGGCAAACCATTCTAGTATCTTTGCTAAGAATATCCTAAATGAGGTCATAGATATTTCAACATGGCAGAAAATAACAAATAAAAATGCACATTTTAGACTAATATTGAACTAGGTCCACTAAAATCCATTTCCCTCTTTAATTTGAATTGCTATCTCATCATACTTCTTCTAATCAATACTTATGCAGTTGATTTTTAAAAACATAAACATTAGATTTTCATTTAATCTCTTTTCATTTGGTTCTTAAAAGTGTTGGTTCCATTGTTTTTATGATACCCTTTTTGGGATTCTGGTGATATAATGTATAGAGGACCCAGGTTGACTCAGGAAGACCTGAATTCAGATCCAACCTTAAATAGTTATATGACCCTGGACAACTTACTTGACCTCTATCTGCTTTATTTTTCTCATCTGAAAAATAAGGATAGTAGTGTCTACTTCACATAGTTGAGAGGATCAAATGGGATATTATTTGTAAAGCATTTTGCACACACCTTAAAACACTATGTGAAAGCTAGCTAATACTATGATTCTTTCTAATATTTGTAGATTCTATAAATATGCTATCTATATCTTCTCCTAAATACTTGATAAAAATGTTAAATTATGTAGGATCAAGGACAAACTCTTGAGTTCTTCATAAGAGGTGTTCCTCCAGCTTGACATAGGTTCATTTGAGTTAGGTCATTCATACAGTTCTAAATCCAATTAAATCTAATATTATCTATTATCTAAGTCTAAGATGATTTATCAGTCTATTATTATCTAGCCTTCATTCTGTACAGAAAGCTATAATGAGAGACTTTCTTAAATGCCCTGTGAAATCCAAGCATATTTTATTAGTAGCATTCCCTTGATCTACCAGGCTAGTGAACCAATCCAAAATGAAATTTTGACTACTCAAATATGATATAATATGTTCTAGATGAACTTATGCTGGCTTCTGGTGATTATTGCTTTCCTTTCTGAATGAACACAAAGGATTCCTTTAAAAATATGTTCTAGACTTTTATCTGGAATTCAAGTGAAGCTTGTTGACCTATATTTTGAAGGATATATCCACTTCCCTTTTATGAAAATGATGAAACTATTTGCCCTCCTTGAGTCCTAAGGCACTTCCCCAGATTTTTTAGAGACCATCACCAATCACACACTCTAATACTTTCCATACTCTGGAATACCTCATCAAGACATGATACTTTGAACATACTGGGGACAGTTAGATGCTTTCTTACCATTCCATAAATCTTATATTTCAACTCCCTTTTAATCATTTCTCATAATTATTTGTATTAGTCTCTGAATTTCTTCAGAGAAAGGACTGTCTTTCTTGGCGTTTCCAGAGATTAGGATAATACCTGACACATAGTGGGTATTTCATAAATGCTTAATGATTGAATTACTCATAGAGAAGTGACAATGGCATCCTTTGACATTCTTTTTTCATAAGTTTTTTTTTTAACAAAGTATAGTATGATAAATCATTATGATTCACAGGGGAACACTTATTAAATATCAATGCCTGTGGCAATAACCCAAGGAAATAGACAAATACTATCCCTCCCTTCTATGATCTTGTGTTTTGTACTAAACAACATGAATTTGAACAGACATAAATGAGATTACAATCAATGGGGAAAACCCACTAAAGGAATAGAAGGATTTAATAAGTAAAGTTAAAGGTGAAAATTCTGAACCAGCAGAAGACAAAATGGATAAACATGTCATCCATCTACAGGGGCTGTAGGGACCCATGTCTTCTTTCTCATCACCCTCAAAACATTGAGCTGCTCCCTCCTTAGAGAGTGCATGCTCAAGATCACATAAATAGTAAATGGCCTATCTTGGGCTCAAACCTAGGTTTTTGGGTTCCAAGATCCATGTGCTATCTATTATACCACACTACTTTTTAAAAAACCATCTCTGAAGAGCTCCAAAGACAAAAAAATTCATCCACAGTGGAAATGGAAATACAGTCACTAAAAGGCTTGCCCAAGGTTACACAGCCATTTAGGGGTATGTGCTGTTCACAGAATTACATTTCCCTGCTTCCCCTCTAGGCAGCTCTCCCATTGACTACTTTGCTTTCACTACTTTCCAAAGGAGAGATTTGAAAGGGGGATTGTAGAGTACAGTGAAAGACCTTCAGAATGACAGCATCAATTAACTGACTTTTGATTACATTATCTAGTGTTCCAGTCACTAGATCAAGTTCAAGTGAAACACAAGTTGATTTTAAAATATGGATTATTATAACATGCAAAATTCTAGGAATATGCATAGGGTTTTAAAATTTAAAAGGGGGGAAAATCCAACTTTTTATAATAGCCACAGAACCTGGCAGCTGAAGAATTAGCACTCTTGTCTAAAGCCATTGGCCACCCATTCTTGTTTCTATTTCCTCTTTCATAGAAAGAGAGACAGGGCTGGCACAAGAGAAGGATTCACTTTTTGTGGCTCCCAAGACCATTTGGACAGAAAAATTCTGCTACCAGCCAAAGGAAAGCTTGTGTCCATTGCAGTCCTTGGCTGCCAACTGGGAGCTGAAAGTGCTATTTTCAACCTCAGCAACCAGAGCTGTTGATGGTCAAGTATTATTTTAGATAAGTGTAGGTGTGTATGTGCATGTGCATTCATGTGTAGGTACATGTAGGTATAATATAGGTGTATACATATGCATATACATACACACATGCATGTATAGATGTAATACATATATAGAAATATACTGTGCAATGTACTGGGCACACATGTGCATGTACACACATGTAAATATACATATGCATATCTATGTATATGTGTATATATGCATATTCTAAAATTTTATACCTAAAATCCATCTCTGATGCTCTTAAGGTGCAGAAGTGACCCTAGGTTGTTAAAGGCAATACTAGTAAAGTCTTATCTATCCTACAAAGTTGGGGGCGCTCTAATATGGGCCTGACATTGAAGTACATTTTTGTCATCTGAGGACCAACTAGTTCGGAAGGAGTCTTCTTTCCTGAAGATTGATCACTAGGAATAAATATTTATATCCTTGGGGAGTTGTGCAGATCATTCAGTAAGATGAAGATGGGTTGACATCTGAATTAGTAGAAGTTTTAATAAGATAATTTAAACTAAATTCCAAACACAGGAAGTAAAGAGTAAATACTATTATTATTATTATCATCATTACTACTAGTATTACTACTATGTTGAATCAATAACATTCATCACCACCACTATCATCATTGTCATTATTATCATAAAGCATGGGGACTGGAGCTATGATTTCATCAATATCTGAGTCTCACAGATGAGGAAATCCCCTTTACCAATGTATTTTGGTTCCTTCTCTGTAATTTATAGGGGAGGGGTTCTTAGAATTTTTATGTGCCATAGACTCCACTGACATACAATGAAGGCTATTCATCCCTTTCCAGGATAATGGTTTTTAAGTGAATAATATAGACTACTTAGCATTACAAAGGAAATCAAGTATATTGAAATAGAAATATCAAAACATTTGGAAAAAAAAACCAGCTCATGGATATCAGGCTAAGGGTCCTTTTCTTAAAAACAAGCTTCTAGATGCTAGATTAAGAGGTCCTGTTTTAGAGTTTTCTAGCACACTGAAAATTTAAATAATTCACATAGCCTATAGCTTGTATATGTCAGTGGCAAGACTTTGTACATTTCAGGTAAGCTCTATCTCCACTATGCTATGATAGCCTAAGTAGCATTTATAGCTCTCTCTCTCCTTCCTTCCCTCCCTCCTTCCCTCCCTTCTTCCCTCTCTCTCTCTCTCTTCTTTCTCTCTCTCTGATTCTCCCTCTCCCTCTACTTTCCCTTTTCCTTTCCCTCTCCTCCTCCTCTTCTCCCTCTTCTCCATCTCCTCTCTTTCTCCCCCTCCTTCTTCCCCTCCCTCTTCCCCTCCCCCTCCATCCTCCTCTCCCCCTCCT
>JAJPUD010000039.1:1076070-1139033 GCA_023553655.1 Myrmecobius fasciatus | reverse complement strand
GAACAATTGGAGGTGGTTTGAAACATTTCATTGTTGAAGAGAGCCATGTCCATCAGAATTGATCGTCATATAGTACTGTTGTTGCCGTGTATAATGATCTCCTGGTTCTGCTCATTTCACTCAGCATCAGTTCATGTAAGTCTCTCCAGGCCTCTCTGAAATCATCTTGCTGGTCATTTCGTACAGAACAATAGTATTTCATAATATTCATATACCATAATTTATTCAGCCATTCTCCAATTGAAGGGCATCTATTCAATTTCCAGTTTCTAGTCACCACAAAAAGGGCTGCCACAAACATTCTTGCACATGTGGGGCCTTTTCCTTCCTTTATGATTTCCTTGGGATATAAGCCCAATAGAAATGCTGCTGGGTCAAAGGGTATGCACAGTTTGATAACTTTTTGAGCATAGCTCCAAATTGTTCTCCAGAATGGCTGTATCCGTTCACAGCTCCACCAACAATGCATCAGTGTCCCAGCCCTCCCACATCCCCTCCAACATTCACCATTAACTTTTCCTGTCATTTTAGCCAATCTGACAGGTGTGAAGTGATACCTCAGGGTTGTCTTGATTTGCATTTCTCTGATCAATAGTGATTTGGAACACCTTTTCATATGACTATAAATAGTTTTAATTTCATCCTCTGAAAATTGTCTGTTCATATCCTTTGACCATTTATTGATTGGAGAATGGCTTGAATTTTTATAAATATGAGACAATTCTCTATATATTTTAGAGATGAGACCTTTATCAGAACCCTTAAATGTAAAGATGATTTCCCAATTTATTGCTTCCCTCCTAATCTTGTCTGCATTGATTTTGTTTGTACAAAAACTTTTTAACTTAATATAGTCAAAGTTATCTATCTGGTTTTCAATTAAGAGTTCCATTTCTTCTTTGGACATAAATTTATTCCATCTCCATAGGTCTGAGAGGTAAACTATATTACATTCCTCTAATTTACTTATACTATCACTCTTTATATCCAGATCATGAACCCATTTAGATCTTATCTTGGTATGTGGTGTTAGATGTGGGTCAAGCCCTAATTTCTTCCACACTAGTTTCCAGTTTTCCCAGCAGTTTTTGTCAAATAGTGAATACTTATCCCAAAAGCTGGGGTCTTTGGGTTTATCAAAAACCAAATTGCTATAGTTATTGCCTAGTTTGTCTTGTGATTCTATCCTATTCCACTGATCGACTACTCTATTTCTTAGCCAGTACCAAATGGTTTTGATGACCGCTGCTTTATAATATAGTTTTAGATCTGGTACAGCAAGTCCACCATCGTCAGCCTTTTTTTTCATTAATCCCCTTGAAATTCTTGACCTTTTGTTTTTCCAAATGAACTTTGCTACTATTTTTTCTAGATCTGTAAGATAATTTCTTGGGAGTTTGATTGGTATGGCACTAAATAAGTGAATTAGTTTGGGTAGTATTGTCATTTTTATTATATTCACTCATCCTACCCATGAGCATTTTAAGTTTTTCCAACTGACTAGGTCTGATTTGATTTGTGTGGAAAGTGTTTTGTAGTTTAGTTCATATAGTTCCTGACTATCCCTTGGCAGATAAACTCCCAAATATTTTATACTATCAACAGTTATTTTGAATGGAATTTCTTTTTGTATCTCTTGCTGCTGAACTTTATTGGTAATATATAAAAATGCTGATGATTTATGTGGATTTATTTTGTATCCTGCAACTTTGCTAAAGTTGTGAATTGTTTCTAGTAGTTTTTTAGTTGAGTCTTTAGGGTTCTATACGTATATCATCATGTCATCTGCAAAGAGTGATAATTTGGTTTCCTCATTACCTACTCTAATTCCTTTAATCTCTTTTTCTTCTCTTACTGCCAAAGCTAACATTTCTAAGACAATATTAAATAATAATGGTGACAGTGGGCAGCCTTGTTTCACTCCTGATCTTATTGGGGATGGTTCCAGTTTGACTCCATTACATATGATGCTTGCTGAAGGTTTTAAGTAGATACTACTAATCATTTTAAGGAAAAGCCCATTTATTCCTATACTCTCCAGTGTTTTTAATAGGAATGGGTGTTGGATTTTATCAAAGGCTTTTTCTGCATCTATGGAGATAATCATATGGTTTTTATTAATTTGGTTATTAATATAATTGATTATGCTAATTGTTTTCCTAATATTGAACCAGCCCTGAATTCCTGGTATAAATCCTACTTGGTCATGATGTATTATCCTGGGGATGACTTTCTGTAATCTTGTTGCTAAAATCTTATTTAAAATTTTTGCATCAATATTCATTAGGCAAATGGGTCTATAGTTTTCTTTCTCAGTTTTCTCCCTACCTGGTTTAGCTATCAGCACCATATCTGTGTCATAGAAGGAATTTGGTAATACACCTTCTTTCCCTATTTTTTCAAATAGTTTATATAGTATTGGGATTAATTGTTCTTTGATTGTTTGGTAAAATTCACATGTAAATCCATCTGGCCCTGGAGATTTTTTCTTAGGGAGTTGATTAATAGCTTGTTCTATTTCTTTTTCTGAAATAGGGCTATTTAAATAATTTATTTTCTCTTCCGTTAATCTGGGCAATCTATATTTTTGTAGATATTCCTCCATTTCATTTACATTATCAAATTTATTGGCATAAAGTTGGGCAAAGAAACTCCTAATTATTACTCTAATTTCCTCTTCATTGGAGGAAAGTTCTACCTTATCATTTTTGAGACTAATAATTTGATTTTTCTCTTTCCTTTTTCTAATCAAATTAACTAAAGGCTTATCTATTTTGTTGGTTTTTTCTTTTTTCTTTTTGTTGATTAAACTGTTTTAATTTTTTTAAATTTTATTTTATTTGCATAACATATGTGTGGGTAATTCTTCAACAATAACCCTTACATAGCTTTCCGTTACAAATCTTTTTCCCCCCAACTTCCCCACCCCTTCCCTAGATGGCAGGATATCTACTACATGTTAATTATGTTAAAATATTGGCAAATTGAATATATGTATACATATTTCCAAACTTATCATTGTTGTGCAAGAAAAATCTTATCTACACAAACGATATATCAGATAAAGGAAACACAATGTAAGCAAACATCAATCAAGGAGTATGAGAATGTTATGTTGTGGTCCACATTTCCCATCCCTCTCTCTGGGTGTATATGGCTTTCTTCAGTGAACAATTGGAGGTGGTTTGAAACATATCATTGTTGAAGAGAGCCATGTCCATCAGAATTAATTGTCATATAGTACTGTTGTTGCCTTGTATAATGATCTCCTGGTTCTGCTCATTTCACTCGGCATCAGTTCATGTAAGTCTCTCCAGGCCTCTCTGAAATCATCTTGCTGGTCATTTCTTACAGAACAATAATATTCCATAATATTCATATACCATAATTTATTCAGCTATTCTCCAATTGAAGGGCATCTATTCAATTTCCAGTTTCTAGCCACTACAAAAAGGGCTGCCACAAACATTCTTGCACATGTGGGGCCTTTTCCTTTCTTTATGATTTCTTTGGGATATAAGCCCAATAGAAATGCTGCTGGGTCAAAGGGTATGCACAGTTTGATAACTTTTTGAGCATAGCTCCAAATTGTTCTCCAGAATGGCTGTATCCGTTCACAGCTCCACCATTTTGTTGGTTTTTTCATAAAACCAACTCTTACTTTTATTTATTAATTCAATAGTTTTCTTATTTTCAATTGATCTTCCCTTTAATTTTCAGAATTTCCAATTTGGTATTTAATTGAGGGTTTGTAATTTGGTCTTTTTCTAGCTTTTTTAATTGTAAGCACAGTTCATTAATCTTCTCTTTCTCTGTTTTACGCAAGTAAGCATCTAGAGATATAAAATTACCCCTTATAACCGCTTTAGCCGTGTCCCACAAATTTTGGTATGTTGACTCACTGTTGTCATTTTCCTGGATGAAATTTTCAATTGTGTCTATAATTTGCTCTTTCACCCATTCGTTCTTCAGGATTAGATTATTTAATTTACAAATAACTTGTGGTCTATTTTCTCCTGGCCTTATATTACATGTGAGTTTTATTGCATCATGATCTGAGAAGGATGCATTTACTATTTCTGCTTTTCTGCATTTGATTTTGAGGTTTTTATGCCCTAACACATGATCAATTTTTGTATTAGTTCCATGAACCCCTGAGAAAAAAAGTATACACCCTTCTATCACCATTCAATTTCCTCCAGAGATCTATCATACCTAACTTTTCTAGCCTTTTGTTAACCTCCCTAACTTCTTTCTTATTTATTTTGGAATTTGATTTATCTAATTCTGAGAGAGCAAGGTTGAGATCTCCCACTAGTATAGTATTACTGTCTATTTCTCCTTGCATCTCCCTTAACTTCTCCTCTAGGAATTTGGATGCTATACCACTTGGTTCATATATGTTAAGTATTGATACTGCTTCATTGTCTATGGAACCCTTTAGTAAAATGTAGTTTCCTTCCTTATCTCTTTTAATTAGATCTATTTTTGTTTTTACTTGATCCGAGATAAGGATTGCTACCCCTGCCTTTCTTTGTTCACCTGAAGCATAGAAGATTCTGCCCCAGCCCTTTACCTTCACTCTGTATGTATCTCTATGTTTTAGATGTGTTTCTTGTAAACAACATATTGTAGGATTCTGGCTTTTAATCCAGTCCGCTACCCACTTCCGTTTTATGGGAGAGTTCATCCCATTCACATTCACAGTTAAAATAACTATATCTGTATTCCCTGCCATCTTATTTACCCAGAGTTATGATTTTCTCTTCCCTTTCCCCTCTCTCCTTTCCCCCTCCCCAGTACTTTGCTCTTGATGACCACCTCTCACCAATAATCCTCCTCCCTTTAGAGTCCCTCCCTCCCCTTTATACCTTTCCCCTAATCCTTCTATTAGTTTATCCCTTTCCTTTTCTCCCCTCCCTCCTACCTTCCCAGAAGGAGGGTCAGGCCTTTCTTTGAAGCCAAATGTGTCATATACTCTCTTAGAGTCCAATCTAATGAGAGTAAGGTTTACACAATACTCATCGCCCTCCCTTCTTTTCCTCAATTATATTAGATCTTCTATGTCTCTTTATGAGATTTTGCCTTATTTTACCTCCTTTATTTTTACTTTATTTTGCCGGTGAGCAGAATTTTAGAAAAATTAGATATATGATAAGTCTCTGGAGAAAATTGAATGGAGATAGAAAGGAATATAACTTTTTTTTCAGGGGTATATAGGTGCCAGGCACCTACATAAAAACTGATCATGTATTAGGACATAAAAACCTCACAATCAAATGAAGAAAGGCAGAAATATATCAGTCTTTTCAAATCATGATGCCATCAAAATTACATGTAATAAAGGACCATGAAAAGTTATATTGAAAATTAATTTGAAACTAAATAATCTAATCCTAAAGTATCAGTGGGTCAAACAAGACATCATAGAAATTATCATTAATTTCCTCAAAGAGGATGACAATAATGAGACAATCTACCAAAACTTATGGGAGGCAACCAAAGTAGTTCTTAGAAGAAATTTTGTATCTCAAAATGCTTTACATGAATAAAATAGAGAAAGAAGAGTTCAATGAATTGGACATGAGACTAAAAAAAGATAGAAAAAAGAATGGATTAAAAATCCTCCATTAAATACCAAATTAGAAATTTTGAAAATCAAATGATAGATTAATAAAATTTAAAGTAAGAAAACTATTGAACTAATAAACAAAACTAAGATCTGGTTTTATGAAAAAATCAATAAGATAGATTAACTTTTGGTTAATTTGATTTAAAAAAGAAAAAGAAAAAAGAATTATGTTATTGATATATAAAGGAATTAATTCAGAAAATGGGATCTGAGAATCTTTATTGTTCTGAAATCCTACTTGAACAAAGTTTTATCATCTCCTTTGTTTCCTCTAGTCTTTGTTGGATTTTCTTAGGCTCCTAGAAGAACAGCAAGATTCTGTGTGTAATGTTAACATGACTACTTGTTAATTACAGTTAATTAAAAAATAAAGGAAATCTCTATTTCACAAAAATTTTAGGGGGAAAATGGAAACAATCTGGAAAAAATAGGTTTAGAACAGTATCTTGTGCCATATGCCACTATTTAAGTATCAAATGAATATGTGAACTAATATAAAATATAGTATTATTTTTAAAATGGAAAAATAGCAGTAGTTATCTTTCACAGCCATGACTAGGAATTATGGAACATTATCTATTTATGTTCATTACCCACATGTTTTGAATATGACTTTTATTTGAGATCTTTATGTCCCCTGCCTATAAAGAAGACTCTGCCCAAAATGTCCCAAATGAGTGATTATTGATAAATATATGGGGATGGAGATTTCACAATTTAACTCAGTAATCTATTATAATATTCAACAACCTTGAGGAACTGCTAGCATTGAAATCTTTCCTCTGTGAAGACATTGGAGACACTTAAAGTCTTGTTCACTACTCAGGTACCACAGAGACTTTCTTTCCATCTATTTCCATTTTCTATTCTTCAAATTAAAGCTCCTCAGTTCCTTCAACCAATACTGGTATGGCTTGGTTTTCAATCCTCTGACCATCCTTCCATGCTCTTACAGATACTCTCTGTTTTCTCCATTTTGTTCTTATAATGAGACACCCAAAATTGACTACATGATCTGACCAGGACATATCCCTTCTTCTACATACCGTGGTTGTCTTAGTATATCCCAAGATTGCAGAAGCATTTTTGAATTCCACATTCCAAAGATGACTTATTTTAAACTTGCAGTTAACTGAAACCCTGAGCTCTTTTTTTTTTAAATCTGAACTTCTGTCTAGCCATGCTACTTATATCCCATATCTTTACTGCAGACTATTTTTTTAGCCAAACTGCAAATTTTTCTCTATTAAATTCTATCTTAACTTCCTTTGACCATCTTCGTCTCCATCAAACTTAACGATCAAAATATTGACTAACATAGCAGCAAAGACAGCTCATGATCTATATATACTGACAGAGGAGGAGGAAAAGCATGGACAATAAGAGATGGTAGACAATATTAAAAAATATCCACAACACAGCTACTAATTATAAAATCTTAAAGTCTCTAATGTGAATATGTGGCTCCCAATTTAAAATACTATGTTAACTTTAGATGAGAAATAAAGCTTGGTAGACACATGCCTTATTGAATCTATAGAAAGTGAATTATGGTACATATTTCAAAATATATCAGGCCAAGAAATAAGCCTGGAAAGAAAAGAAACATTACTCATGGGATTATTTTTAAAACATAGTCACAGGGAAGAAATACTATAGTATATTTGATTGATTACTGAAATTCACTGTGATTTTGCTGGGCTTCCAAGGGTGTTAATTTAGCTTATCTTGAATACTCCTAACACCTTTACAAAAGCCTCATTCCAGTGCTACATGGGATCATAGGAATTCAAGGTTGGGAGGTTTATTCTAGAGACCATTTCATTCCTCCTACATATGAACTAGAATTACCTATACCACTCACCTGACTTTGTATAAAGACATCCATTGAGGAGGAACCTACTACCTGGCAAAGTAGCCTATGTAATTTTTGAGATCTTATCCTCACATGCCATGATTTTTATGACATTTACTGATAACTGTTCCCTGATGTAGCAAAGTCATTACTAGAATGTGGTTCCTCAAACTGGACTCAATACTCCAGATGTGCTCTTAGCAGAGAAAAGTCCTTGATAGCATGTCTCTTCTAATGCTTCCTTGGCTGACATACATTTTATTGCCTCATATTGGACTAAATTAAGTCATCTAGATATTTAGCTCTGGAAATGCATACAAGTTGTCAAGTGTAGAAATCAAAATGCAAAAAAAGGAACCCAGTTCTACACCAATTTATTGGTGGGGTTTTTTGGCCAGATCTGTAATTTCTTTGGTCACCCTCCAATAATCCAGGTCATGCCAGAAAAATGTATGTAATTTATAACCTTAGAAAGTTCTCTGGGAAACATCAAGAGATTAAGTGACTTGTTTAATGAAACACAGTTACAGTGTTTCTGAGCAGGATTTGAATTCAAATCACAATCTCTATCCATAATTCAGCCAGGCTCAATCTCTATTCACACTGTTTTTCTCTATCTTTTATAAGAAATGAAAATTACATCTTTTCTATATAGCATGTTAACTACAAAATCAATAGACAAAAGAGAAGAATACAAAAAAAAAGTTCAAATAAAGACTGACTTCCAAATTGATAGGGAAAAAAATTGAACCAAGCATGGTGATAAATGCTTTTAATTTTTGTTGCTCAGCAGACTGAGCCTGGTGGATTGCTTGAACTAAGGAGTTCTGAGTTGCAAGAGGGCTAGCATCAGTAGAATTTCTGTACCAAATCTGAAACCAATATCATAAGCCCCACTGGGAGCTGTGGGCCTCTGCTTGCATAAGGAGAGGAAAATTGCTCAGGTAAGGAATAGAACTAGTCAAGACTTTCATGCCAGTCATCTGTGAATAGATCAATGGATTTTCAGCTTGTAAGGTCCAGTATCCCCGCCCCACCCCCCAAAAAAGAAACCTTTCTGTGCTTTATTCACTAATTTCTCCATATCAAGATGAAATTCTTATTTATTTAACTGAGATGTAGGAGTCTGAGCTCAAGTCAATGATCAATTAAATTCAACCAACATTCATTATGCTGCTGTGTGCACAGCATTGTGTTGGAGGAATTACAAAGTTTAGAAAAGACAGTGCCCTCCCTCATGATAAATATAGTCTAATAGGAGGATCAGAGAATTATGATGCATAATAATGACATTTTATATAAGGTCTTCTGAGGGGAAATGTTGTCATTTGGGCTTGGGAAATAACTCAGGAAAGATTTTATGGAAGAGATAGTATTTGAGTTGGCCTTCAAATAACTGGAAGAAATTCTGCAAATTATCAATAGAAGGAAGAACATTTAAATAATAGAGGAAATCATGAACCTTGTCATCAATGTGGAAAAAACTCATGACATGTCCAGTAAGTAGAGGTTTTTCCATTTTAACTGGAGCATAGAATGATGATCATTCTTTGTTTTCAAATAGGACCAATGACATCATAATATATGAATGATGTTTTGATTTGTGTGTGAATTGGAATTTAAATGAAGCAGAATGACACAAGGGTTGTTAGTCTTACTCTTTCTTCCAGGGTCATCTAAGTCCAGTGGAAAGACAAAAGTTAGGGTGACTGGTGCTGACTTGAGATGCAGTGGGTAACCATGGCATCTCTGATATCTTGTCAAACTCTAAGCAATCTCCAGAGCTTGCTTCAGCTACCTATATGGCCAATGGAATAGATTGTTCTCATCCAACCATTTCACTGGGAGAAGTCTTTGCATGTTTGGGTTAGGTGTCCCCTCATT
This sequence comes from Myrmecobius fasciatus, assembly GCA_023553655.1. NCBI lineage: Eukaryota > Metazoa > Chordata > Mammalia > Dasyuromorphia > Myrmecobiidae > Myrmecobius > Myrmecobius fasciatus. The sequence goes on along the minus strand of JAJPUD010000039.1, from coordinate 1,129,662 downwards.
CACCAATGGGTATCAAACCTGTTGGATACTCTCAACCTAATTTTTAGCTTGTTTGTTGAGATGGCTTACCAGAGTGTGGCTGCTGCAATTGCTATAGCTACTTGGAATCCAGGTGACAGCAATACCAGATAATGGAAACAGAGAAGTGGTGATTGGTTAGAGAGATATAAGTGAAATAGAATGGATAGGGCTTGAAAATTGATTGGCAATGAGAAGTGAAGAAAAAGGAAGGACCAAAGATAATATCAAGATTTGCAACATGAGATTTTAGATGAATAGTAGTGTCACTTAAGGAAATGTTGAAGTGAGAAAAAGGAACAAATTGGGAAGAAAGAAATGGACTCAGTTTTAGACATGTCAAGTTATCAACACTATATCCAGGAGGAGATGGCTTATAGGCAGTTTGAATGTGGGTCAGCAGCTCAGAAGAAAACTCAGGGTTTTTGATAGATTTGAGTATTGTCTATGTAGAAATGACAATGCCAAAAGAATGAATGAGATTGATAAAGGAAAGAATATAGAGAGGGAAGGGAAGACAACCAAGGACAGAACCGCTGCTGAAGACATATGCTTCAAGGATTCAGGATTAGGATGAGGGTTTGTAACCTGATAGTCATCTAAGATTATGATGAATTGGTTAGTAGGTAGGATGAGAGCCAGTAAAATATGTATCTCAAGTCAAAAGATGAAAGAGAATTCAGGTGGAGTGTACAGGCAATGGTGTCAAATACTGCTGAGAAATCAAAAAGTATTAACTCATTGGCATTGGTTCAAGTGAGTTTAGTCACTAGGAGGTCACTGATGGTATCTGAATAGGGAGTTTAAAAGATTAGGAAGACAAACATACATATATACACACAAATGCAGCATATATACATACAAAGAGATGAAGAGAGAGACAGAAAGGAGAAAGTAAGAAAGAAGGGGGAGGGAAGGAGAGAAAGAAGGAGAGAGGAAGGAAAAGAGAGAGAAGGGAAGAAGAGAGGAGGGAGAGAGGAACATGGGATTTGGAGTAAAAAGAAACATTTAAATTCCATCTGTGATACCTATTGGCTGTAAGACCATGGAAAAGCCAATTAAATTCTGAGACTTGGATTTTTCATTGGAAAACTGAGGAGGATGATTGTCAAGCTCTTTTCTATCTATAATAAATCTTATAGTCCTCTGTTGGGGGGAAGAAGTCAATGGAGAAGAAGAGATTTAAGATATATGAAAGGATATAAGATTGCTATAGTGAAGTTCTATAGGAGAAGAGATGGAATGACATCAAGGATGCAGATAAAGGGATTAGTTGTAATGATTAATTGTGCAAAGGTTTAGAGAGAATGTGTGATACTATGAGAAAAAATAAATGCATGACTAATTAAGGGGACTGAGGGATATATTAACTTTAAAATGTTGAACTTCTCACTAAAATAATTATGAGAGGGGACATTGGTTAGAGGGCTTCCTCTCTGCCCCCACAAGTCCCTAATATTAGATAAACTAATATTAACAAAGGGGTAGTTAGGTGGCTAAGTGGATAGAGCACTGGCCTGGAGTTAGGAAGACCTGAGTTTAAATGAATCCTCAAACACTTATTAGTTATGTGATCCTGGGCAAGTCACTTAACCCTATTTTCCTTGGATTCTTCATTGGTAAAGTGAATTGGAGAAGGAAATGGCGAATCACTACTACAGTATTTTTGCCAAGAAAACCCCCAGTAAGGTCAGGAAGAGTCAAATAAGACTGAAGAAAAAAAGATTAAATTTTTTCTAAGAACAGAAGGAAATAGATGGAAGAAAAAGAAAAAAAAAAGGGATAAAAAGGAAATGAAAGTCCCTAAGTCTGAAAAGCCCCTACTAAAATTTGAAAGTAAAAATTATTCTTATGGGACAATGCTTAACATCTTGTCTCTTTAAGAGAAAAAAATAAAAAAAAAAAACCCTTAGAGTACAGGGGTAATAAATTGTAGTGAGCACAGAGAAATTATCATCGTTGTTTCTTTTTATTTGTGTTTACTATGTGGTGGCAGGGTGATTACCAGTTTTATTTGAATGTTTTATATGCCCCAAGATTTACTTACTGAGAATGAGCAGATAAATAGCAATGTTATTTAGCTGTGTCATGTCAGTGTGCCCTCACCAACCCTGCCACTAACCCAAATCAGGTTAATTCATGAAGGACATTTGGGGATGGGAATGAGGGTAAATAGGGAATCTAATGTATGTGTGAAAGAGAATTAGATGATTTTTTGGGGGGGATGCCTGAAGTTTCTCTATTAAAAAAGGCTTTCTGGAAGGCTTTAGTCTCAACAAGATGGGTGTGACATCATTTTCAAAGTAACAAACACAAGACACTGAAAGTTTTTGATGTAACCTTAGCAAAGTTCCATCTATCAGGATGGGTTTGGGACAATAAGATAAATTCTGTGACTTTGTGTTAGAAGAGATCATGGAGAGTCTTTCATATATTTCCAGTCTTAATTGTGCAATGTTTCAGTTTTATAGTCTAGTTCCCAGAGAAATACTTTATTGGTCCAAATGATGGGTCAGTCACATTCAAAGAATGAGAGATAGCTGATTACTCCTCATAGGTATTCCCACAAGGCTAAAAAATCCATTGGAACCTTGGCTGTACTTTCTGTGGCAATTTACTGAACGACAAGGATCAGAGTACAGCAATATGAAAAGTCATGGTTGGGTTTCTATCTTGCTGAAAGGGATAAAATGCACTTTTCCTGCCCTCACAGTGCTTCTCAATAGTATTAATCTTATTTGTGCACAATTTTGAGCTCATTAATATTAAAAACTTTATTGGGAAGAGGTATACTCAACATCAAAGGAAGAAACTTCCACATTTTTCCCTAAAGAATACATTATGATTCCCTCTTCCCAAACCAAAATAAAACTCTAAACTTATATCTACAAAAGCTACTGGTTCAGTTAGCCTTGTAAAGGCAGTGTTCATGTTAAATTTCAATCAATTAGAGATTGACTATTTCATGTATGTTAACCAGATTTTAGGCTAGTCCTGTTAAAGACGGAGTTCTAAGATTCCTGAAACATTACTTTTTTTTCTTCATCTCTGGAGTTCAGGGATAGAGCCAGATTCTGAGGTCTGGGTAGGAAATCTTAATTCCTGATAATAGTGATCTGTTGAAAGTAAAATCCCTCACTATGCTATGATGAGCTTATGGAACTGAGGTATTAGTACTCATCAAGTTCTGAAATTGAGAAAGATGACACTGGTCACAAACATATCATGGAACTTTCTGTTTGACCTCTAAAATGCAAGATACCAGTAAAGGTGTTGTCAAAATAGATATACCATTCAAGTTGCCAAAGGCATCTCATAAATTTCACAGGTATTTAGGTAGGCTTAGTTTATGTTGCTATGGTAACTGCAATGTTTGAATTTCCTAAGCTCAGAATCCTCCTGTTCTTAACTTTAAAACGATAAGAATGATCACTATGACTTTACGTGCATTTGTCACAATGCTAGAGGTCACATTTAAAGTTTATTATAAGTTTATTGAACACAGTTCAACAGTACATCATGGGCTTTTATGAAATGTTTAATGATCGTTTCCAAATGTATTTTCCAATTCCCAGATAATTATCTTCTTTATGTGTGTGAGTGTGCTTGCACACAAGTTCATGCAAAGCGTTTTTAGCCAAAGAGCCCTAGTGACTTCTAGAACACTAGTATATTATTAGAACAATAAGCTTTTTCTTTGTAGAGCTGTTTTCTTTACCTTGATGAGGAAACGAGAGGGCTCTCAATAAGAAAGTGATAGACTAGGTGCGTGATGAGGAATATATTGTGAGATGTGGCAAATATGTTGATTTGTTTTGCTTTAGTATAGATTGTTATAAGGTAAGGGGTCTATTAGCTTGGAGTGGGGAAAATAATAGCAAAGTAAAAAAAGGGCATCAACAAACATTTATTTAAAAAAAAAACAAAGTGGTAAGAAAAATAGAGGGTTGGAATTGGACTATTCCCAAGAGCTGCAATTTTATAACAGTGACCTAAAAGAAAGATCTTAATTGAGCTTACCTTCTCTGTCAAAATCACATTCCCATTATTCTCTAAAGTATTGAGACTATCATAGAGAAGTGTTTTAAGAAAGGGCATTACATGGGGCACTTCAATATAACAGCAAAGGCTGAAGTGAGACTGACTACTCTAATGAGTCCCCAAAGGGAGGCTGGAGTGTAATTAAAAAGCTTTTGCGCCGATCAACATCACGTGTATAATATGTATCCACAACAGCAAGAAAAACCAACCACAAATGACATAGGGTTGACTAGAGATAGAAATGTCTCTTAATCTGGAGCCAGGCTTACCTTATATCCCGACGATTTGATATGAACTCCTCGCTTGGTCAGAGTCGATTTCATTCGGATGAAAAAGGAGCGCTCAAGGGTGTTGTCAGTGGTTAGTAGACTGGGGCTTGTTGATTCCACTAAGGAATACAAAAATACATACACACATGATTTAGATTTGTACACATCTCCTCTGAGCTATTTTTTCAGGTGTGATGCTTGAACTGACTAAAAATAAATGACTGATGGATGTTTAAGAGTGTTGTAATCATTTACCTCATTTAGAAAATGTTTACTTTGCAAAAAAAAAGTATACAGAGTAACTCAGGTTCTTTATTAAGAAAATTTTCAACCTGTTAACTCATAACTTCCTGTGACATATAATTGTAAAGTTACTTGAGGCTTTGATCCTTCTGGAATGCCCTCCCTAGAGAAAATCAGAGACCTGCTGATCGCTAAGAATAGCCAGTACCTGGCTGGTGGTAGTAGGAGGAAGAGAAGGGATTCCTTCTCTTAGAAGTTTCTTCTATCTTGTTTTCTGAATTAACTGAAAAGCACGGATCAGAATTCTACAACATGAAAAGTCATTGTTAGGTTACTGTCTTGCTGAAAAGGATGCAAAACATTTGCAAACCCTAAAAATTATAGAATTCCACTAAGCACCTTGAATGAAATGACCTGACAGGGAGGGTGTCAACTCTTTCCTGAGAATCACTTCATTTGTTTTAAAGAGATAAATATCTCTTTGTTTGTGGATAAACTGATGGGACTTTTACCTTTCCAACTGTGTGATCTTCAAAAAAAATTCCAAGGAGCCATATGGATATGGTAAGGCTTATAATTCATAGAGCAAAAGTTAGAAGTGACCTCCAAAGCTAGTTAAATTTAACCCTTCTTTTAAGAAGGAGAAAGTGGAGCTTATATGATTTATCCGATGTCATACAGATAATAAGCATTACAAATAAGACTTAAACTCAGGTTCTCTGCCTTTAGAACCAATGTTCCTTACTTTGCCCCACATTCAAAGGCAAAGACAGAATCCTAATAGTAAGCAGCTTGCCACTGGCAGCCCTCCCATAACCTATAGTTCGTTCAGTTCCCTTTCTCTGATTAGAAAATACAATTTTGTCTTTTAGTTTCCTACTTCAGGCAAGATATTGACTTCTTCCTTCCATCTTTATTTTGTAAAGATAGAATGGATCACATTTGTCTGCATCTCAATGAGATCTATCTTCTGAGCTCTGAGCTTTCAAAGTCTTTGTACAAACAGCATAGACTATATGGCCTCTAGTCTCTTCCAGCCTTACATCAATGATCAGGTTTCAGAAATATGGCCTAGCTTATTTTAAACAAACAAACAAACAAAATGAAGGTAGCAATCTTTAAAAGCAATCTATTACTTTTTATTTTCTTTCAGGGTCCAGATTTGTAATTTTCATCTATGTAGGGAGCTTCCTTTATAGAAACTCCTTTTATAAATGCAGGTTTGGCACCAGGTCTGCAACCTACATTCTTAAAAAGCTCTCTAGGACACTGAGATGCTAAGTAACTTGCCTTTGGTCTCCCAGTCACTTTGCATGTCCTATTATTACAGGTTATTTTTATTTACTTTGGAAGAATTCATAGGCTGTATATTTTGACTTTTCTCTATAAAATCTTCAAAGCAATGTTAATTTGAAAGTACAGATTCACTTTTCCAAATATGACTAGACCACTATCTTCTCCCCTGTTCCCCTTTCCACCACCAAAGTCTTCTGAGGATTACTATAATAAAAGACTTACTGTCCCCAGTGGTAGTAGAGAAAAACAATTCATCAAGAGATTTTAGCATGAAGATTCCACATCACAGTGATTGTAAACACCAGAGAATAAAGCAACATGTCTATATCAGTACCCATATTCACAAGTATATATTTATATCTATATTTGTCTCTATTTCTATCTCTATCCTTAGCTATACCTCTATCCATAGCTATAGATATAAAACAAAGACATATATATATATGTATATACATATAAATACATGCTATATATACATGAATACATAGATACATCCATAAAAATGAATAAATGTGGGTATGTATGTCCTTGTGTGTGTATCACTATATTCTCTGATGTTTACAATCAACATGATTTGGAATGCTAAAATACCTTAATTTATTAATGATATTTTTCTGTCCCCATTAGGAACAATAGATCTTTTGGGATAACATATAGATATAGTTATATTCATATACATATATATATATACACATGTATATAGACATATATACACACAAAGATGCACAATGTATATATAGGGCCTTTGAATGTGTATAGAAAGACCCTATCTTTTTAAGGAAAAGAAATCTTCATTTTTTTCATTCCCTTCATCAAATTTGAAACTGGATTGCAAAAAGATGATCTGTTGCATGCTGAAAATGAAGATATTTGTGATCTAGGGTTCCTTTTGTACAGTCATTGTCTTATTATGACTATGCTTTGCCATATTTATGCATTTCTATTCTGTTGTAATAAGACCCCTGGCAAGAGTGCCCCTTTCTTTAGTGTCTCTCTTAAGGGTTTTCTTTTCTATCTTTCTTTTCTTTCTTTTTCTTTCTTTCTTTCTTTCTTTCTTTCTTTCTTTCTTTCTTTCTTTCTTTCTTTCTTTCTTTCTTTCTTTCTTTCTCTCTCTCTCTCTCTCTCTCTCTCTCTCTCTCTCTCTCTCTCTCTCTCTTTTATTTAGAGAGCTGGAATTCGATGTCATTTTAAATGTACAGCTCTTTATCACTTGAGGGAGAAGCCGAGCCATGTTATATTTAGTACTTTCATTTCTTCTGATTAAATATGAATTACTATGAAATTTTTCTCATCATCTAACACGCCATAATACGCCAACAGCTTTTTAATACACTATATAAGCACAAACTTCTGCTCTAAGAGTTTAATTTGCCCCTCTAATCCAATCACATCAACCTTATTTCTCTTATCAGAGATTCCCATTTTGAATTAAATGAGCTCATTAGTTTTAATCAAAAGCAGAGAGATCAAAACTTAAACGTAAATGCTTTAGATCAGAACTGTCACTCAGCCGTGCGGTTCTATTTTACTAAAACACAAGATCAGAGACCCTTAGAACCAATTTTTTTCTCGTAAGGGATGCTGAGAGCTTGAAGATGCTATATCCTTTTTTTTTCTTTCCAAGGACAGATTATACATTTAAGGTTAGACTTAATTTATAGCTTTTTTTTTTCATACTGGTGGAAATGGAAAAGTATGCCAATCTACCTTGGTCCCTTTCCCATTTATTGGCACCAGTCCTTAGAGACTCAAACTACTGTGAAGCCATCAGAATCCATACTACAAACCCAGCTTTAGAAATTCTGCTCCATTCAGCAATATCATGTTTGCAATAGCTGAGAAGAAATGGAACTTTCCCAAGATGTGAAATATGTTTTCAGGGTCAGGGTTCCGGGTACCTCTTGACCCAACAACCAAGAAGCCATGGAGATATTAGATGTGTGGGTAATTCAGGCACCATTAGCAATTATGATTGTTTTTATTATGTGGTACTTTACAGTATAATACTTACAGGGCAGATCTGAAACCACAGCATGCAAGTTTCCTGCTGAGTGAAGAAATGCTAGACTAGAGCCTGGCACGTGTGGGAGAGGCAGCCCAGTACATTATGCCCTAACTGAGGCCTTAAGTACCACAAGTCCCACTGTGTTGCAATAATAATTATCTAAACGAATGAAGGTAATGTTAATTAAACCCTGGATAGCCAGTGCTAAAGCTACAGCTCAGCCCACTTGAAGCAAAAAGATTCAAAGTCTAAATGTATGTTCTAACTTACATTTTCTGGTGTTCTGTGGGGGAGGGAGGAAAAAGGAAGGGATGATAGACATGGGCAAAGAACCCAAGTTGTGAAAAAAAAAGCTGCTTAAAACCACCACAGTTTCTCATAGTTTGGGATGGTTGTATGTCTCAAGAAGCATAGGAACCTTTTGGAATTATGATTTGGCACTTACTGTACACATTTCCCAAGGATCTCCCTTTGCCCCCTCAATAACTCTTCTTCCCATTTATCTACTAGTTGGCACTGAGATATTTCATGTGAAAAGCAATATAATCTACATCTTACAGGCCCAACAAACACCAGATTCTGAAGAGAAGTTTTTTGTTTTGTTTTGTTTTGTTTTGTTTTACCTCAAGTAAGGAACACCATTCCGAGGAAGGCATTATGGAACATTAAGGGCTGGATTTGGAACCAGAGTATGGGGGATCAAATTTTTCTTGTTAAGTAAAAATTTAATTGGCTCAGCTATGATTATGTTATAGGATTTTCTTTTTTTTTCTTTTTTCTTTTTTTTTCCAATGCTGGGGAAGAGAGGAAGAAGAAAAGAAAAAGGGACTGAAACAATGATTTCTTGGGCTTTGGATTCTTTTATTTGCAAAAATCAGAGAATTGGGCAGCACCTTTTACCCCTAAACTTGTGATTTTATGATTGGAGAGGGGAAGAAATACAACTTTTCCACATAGCGACTTTCCCCATTGTGACTTTGATATATGGCAAATTGGCATAAGAAATTAAATGGGATGGGCAAAAATTTTTACAGGGCTTTTTTTCAGATTGAGAGGTGTTTGTGGGGTGTGTGTGTATGTGTGTGTGTGTGTGTGTGTGTGTGTGTGTAGGTTTGTGCCTCTAACTTTTGGGAACATGGAAAGGATAACTGTAGGATTTTCCACCCCTTAAAATAGTCCTGATTTGGAGAATGGGGTGAAAGGAGTGGTAATAGACAAAAGATTTGGGGCAATGGAGGCAGGGCAGAGCAATGTCAAAAAGATCAGGTAGTAAAATAAAGACACTAACCCAAGTTTATAACCAGGAAGTATTTTTTAGAGAGTTTTATAGCTATAAAATGCTGTAGTATATAACATTACAGACTTCAACTGACAAAGACCCAGGACACAGAGAAGCTAACTCTCTTATTAGGATACCACAAAAATTCAGGATGTGAAGGCATGATGAAAGCTCAGAACCCAGGAGTGCTCCATCTTAACTTCCTGGAATTACCCCAGAAAATAGCTATATAAAAGAAAAAAAAGACCAAACCTCAGGGCTTTCAACATCTAGTAAATTTAAATGTTTTTAGAGCCAGAAAAGTCAGTTTTTGCATATACTGTAAAGGTTATAAAATAGTTAAGAGGTAAATGTGATGACTTGCATTTATTAGTTAATATCTATTGAAGATTCCATAATGGGTATCAGCCCAATGCCAAGAGCCTAGGCACTGAAAATGCATCAAATTTATTTGTTAATGATATTGCCATTCCCAAATGCTTTATGCATTTATCTTTGAATGCAGGATGCGCAATCCTAATACATTGCCTATAACTGCTGCTATTAAGAAATTCACACATCTGGCAAGTGTGGAGATTTTATTAACTAATTATCTGAGAAAGTATAGGTGGCAAACTAAGCCCCACTTTTTCTGGAGGAGCTGTGTAATCTTCAGCATTGACCCATACAATAGAGTACAAAGAGTAAATGCTTTGCAAGTGTTTGGTGGAGTGGGGAAGGGGAATAAACAATTTGTATTAACTTCCTTTTTCAAAGGCTAAACAAAGAAGCAAATATGAGAAAGATGGAGAAAGGGAAAAAGAAAGGAAGGAAAAAGGAAATAAGAAAGAAAAGGGAAAAGGAAGAATGGAAGAAAAGAAAACATTTCTCAGGATGCAAAAGAAAATACCCATCTGTTTATCATAAATAGATTAGGCCATGAACTCTATCCTACATGATACATATGAAAACTTAATACAAAACAGATGATGTCACAACAATCTTGAAATGAGGCAAATAGTTGGGTAAAGTTTGGGGCTTATTTATGATAAAAATAAAACCCAATTCTGACTTTATAAAAAAAAGTTCTGAATTCAGAAGAAAGAAATATATTTTCAAAGTTGAAATTCTGGGCCAATAAGCAAAATTTCTTTTTCAAAAAAAAATCTTTTTCAAGATTGTCATTCACCCTTCTTTTTATGGTACTTTGAAATGGAAGGGACTACTTGAGATTATTTGTGCTTATTTCCAAGGTTTTTGAATAGGTGGAAAAATGAATCAAAATGCAAACAAAAATAACACCAAAATACACCACTCTTTCTAGTTTTAAGAGTTGGTTAAGTAAATATTTGAATTACTACAGTTCCATATAACTTACCTGTCACTTCCATCAGGTCATGAGCCAATATTCTAAGTTCATTAAGATACATCATGACATTTCCAGAGTAACAATTTCTATAACCATAGTAATTTACTCCTATCTTTTCAACCTCAACAATCTCTACAAACTGAAATAAAAGTGACCTCAAAAGTCATCTAAGACCAAAGGTGTCAAATACCGTGCTACTAGAGTGTCCAGTATAAGATTAAAATGTGATTGGGAATTTTTTTTATTATCATTATTTTATTTGCAAAACATATGTATGGGTAATTCTTCAACATTAACCCTTACAAAGCTTTCTGTTACAAATTTTTCCCCCTTACTGCCCACCCCTCCCCTAGATGGCAGGATATCCACTACATGTTAATTATGTTAAAATACTTGACAGATTGAATATATGTATACCTATTTCCACACTTATCATTGTTGTGCAAGAAAAATCTTATCTACACGAAAGACATATCAGATAAAGGAAACACAATGTAAGCAAACATCAATCGAGAGTATGAGAATGTTATGTTGTGGTCCACATTTCACATCCCTCTCTCTGGGTGTATATGGCTTTCTTCAGTGAACAATTGGAAGTTGTTTGAAACATTTCATTGTTGAAGAGAGCCATGTCCATCAGAACTGATCATCATATAGTCTTGTTGTTGCCGTGTATAATGATCTCCTGGTTCTGCTCATTTCACTCAGCATGAGTTCACGCAAGTCTCTCCAGGCCTCTCTGAAATCATCCTGCTGGTTGTTTCTTACAGAGCAATAATATTCCATAACATTCATATACCATAATTTATTCAGCCACTCTCCAATTGATGGGCATCCATTCAGTTTCCAGTTTCTAGCCACTACAAAAAGGGCTGCCACAAACATTCTTGCACATGTGGGGCCCTTTCCCTCCTTTATGATTTCTTTGGGATATAAGCCCAATAGAAACGCTGCTGGGTCAAAGGGTATGCACAGTTTGATAACTTTTTGAGCATAGCTCCAAATTGCTCTCCAGAATGGTTGGATCCGTTCACAGTTCCACTAACAATGCATCAGTGTCCCAGCCTTCCCACATCCCGTCCAACATTCATCATTAACTTTTCCTGTCATTTTAGCCAATCTGACAGGTGTGTAGTGGTACCTCAGGGTTGTCTTAATTTGCATTTCTCTGATCAATAATGATTTGGAGCACCTTTTCATATGACTACAAAGTTTTAATTTCATCCTCTGAAAATTGTCTGTTCATATCCTTTGACCATTTATCGATTGGAGAATGGCTTGAATTCTTATAAATATGAGACAATTCTCTATATATTTGAGAGATGAGACCTTTATCAGAACCCTTAAATGTAAAGATGATGGGAAATATTTTTAAAATAAATAATATACAATAGAAAATAGACAATGCTAATATGGGCTTTTCTAATAACAGGATTACTTATATATTGTTTTAAGGGCTTCCTTTTCTGTTTGAGTGTGACAACATTGATCTAAAACACTATCCTTCTCAGTGTATTCTACATCCCTGAAAATGGTCATTCAGGTTGTCCTTGAATGAATCCATTTGCCCCATAGTTCAACTTTCCTATAGGCCTAACCATCTCATTTCCTTTATTTACTCATCTTCATGAGTTCAAATTTAGCCTGTGACCCTGGGCAACTCACTTAACTCTGTTTGCCTCAGTTTTCTCATCTGTAAAATGAGGTGGAGAAGGAAATGGCAAACTATTCTAGTATCTTTGCTAAGAAAAGCCCCCAAAGGGGTTACAGATGTCAGATGTGATTGATAAATGACTAAACATACTCAATGAATATAGTATGGTTTAGTAGAAAAAATTATGGGTTTGAAATCAGAACGCCTGAGTTGATATCCCAGATCTGCTACGGGCCATTTCTTTGGACCTGTTAACTTACTAAATACTTTAACACGACAATCTTCTTAAATACTAAACCTTAATAATTAGAAGAAGAAAAAAAGAAGCATTTTCTCCATGTGGCTTGTGACTAGAAAAATTTAAATTTTGAGAAAAATGTGAATCCTCACAGAGAGTAAGGCAGTTCTTGAAAACAGAGAGGTTGACTTAGAAGCTGTTATAATATGAAGTTAAATGTGTTCCTTTCTTTTCTTCAGTTCACTGACTAAGCCAGTCTTTTCCTTCATATACCTTGTGTTCAGATCCATGGTGACAATACATAAGACAAACCAAAGTGCAAACATCCATGATATATTTTAGAAGACTCAGAAGCTATTTGGTATTTTATCTTTCTTGGTGAAAGAAAATTATTTCCAGGGCATTTATCCCCTGCTTCTCCCCCCCCCCCCCCCTGCCCCTTTCCCCATCACTGCCATACTCTAAGTACAAAAACAGTTCAGGCTATCTTAAGTTCCATTTTAAAACGTAGTATTTTGTAATAAATGACTTTAGAATAAATAGTACATAGCCAAAATTTGACCTACAAATTTCAGTCCCGTAAAAGTTAACTTTCAGCAAAATATTGAAGAAAAAAATAACTTAAGTAAAATTTATTTGTATTTCTTTGTTCTCAAATCTAATTAATCCCTTTGTTTCTATTAAGTAAGCTTTCCTCTCAAATCCAGCCCTTGCCACACTATGCCCTTTGTCTAGAATAAATGTCTACTTCCCATCTCCCCCGCCTAATCTTTTCTTTCATCCCAAACCCATTTTCTTCTGGGAGCTTTTCCACTTAGATGGGCCAGATTAGTAGTTCTCTCCAACCTTGGAAAAAAGCCCTAAAAACTATCCTTAAAAGACAATCCAAATGAAAGGACATGCAAACAACATAAGTTGTAATCAATACAAAATAAAATCCATTTAGAAAAACAAAAGAAAGAAAGAAGGAAAAACAAAACCCAGCCTTACTAAAGGGAAAAGAATACCCTTGTGAACTGTGGCATTTTAGAAAGGAAGCTACCAAAAGGCAGGGAAGATACCATTTGTCATTTTGGACCATGTATTGAGCATTATGGATGCTCCACAAGCCCTGAACAATCAGACAAAGAGATAGGTCTTTAAGGTTAGGATGTTGTAAGCTACCTGTACAGGGAAATGCAAATGTTTCAGCTTGTTAGAGTGAAAATAATAAAGATTTGATATTTGAGAGACTTATCACTGGAAAAAATTTAACTCTGAAAAGCCCCTTAGAAATGTTACAGCCTACTAGGCTTTAATCCATTATCTAAACATTTACAAATGTATCCACACTTGCCCAATAGACCAGAACGACTCTAAAGGAGCTGATTCGGATGGCTGAGTGAATTGTACACAAATGATAGAAGATGGGAGTCTCGTAGCTCTCTATGCACTAGCAAGTTTAAATAAAGTTGCTTGACTTTCAAAGATGGGAAAAAAATGCCCAGGTTGACATGTCATCCAGATCTCTGAAAAGTTAGTGCACACTCATACATTTAAAAGAGATAATAAAAAAATTCTGCTCATGGCTTTTTGGAACCAGAGATGTCACCTCTTCTATCTCTACAGGTCTCAGTCCCATAAGTGTAGGTATTTTCCTTCTTAATTTTAAATAAGTTAACTTCATGTAAAATTTCAACAGTAAATTATTGAAACCATTTTATGTCAAGGAAACTAAAGACTTTAAAGTGTCAGGGGATGAAAGAAAAAGAGATATCAGAAAGGAAGACTAGAGAAGAGAAGTTAGACAGGATAGTTTTTTCTGCCTTTAAATTTCTTTTTAATATTTATAGAGCAAAAAGCTTAATTAATACTGACTTTCTCATGATAAAGACTTGCATATCTCTCCTTCAATAACAGTGCCACCCAAGGACAATGGTTATAAATTTTTGACCTCTCAGAAGGGAACTCAATTGGATTTTATGTTTACCTGAGAAGATAATAATAATAATAACAATAATAATTAAATTTTTACATGCATTTTAAGATTCACAAAGCATTTACATGCTAAAACTCATTTGATCTCAGCAATTTCAGATGCTATTTTATAAAAGAAGAAACTAAGGTCAAGAGAATCTGAAGGACTTGCCCAGTGTGTCAGATCACTAGTAAATGTCAGAGGTGGATTTGACAGTTTTCTGCCTTCAAGTCCACCACACTGCCCAGTTGCTAGAATAGAGATATGTTCTCTCTCTTCTTTTTTTCATTTGCTGCACAGCGACAGATAACTTCATTGACTTCCTAATATTACAAAGATAAAATACAAACTCCTTAGCATAACATTCTGTGTTCTCCCCAATCTGATTCCTTCCTACAGGTCTTTCCTTATTTCATTATGCACACCTTTTCTCACAATATATGTTTGAGCCAAGCTCTTCCCTGAAGTTGAAATTCTGTATCATGTTTTTCAGCATTTGCACTAGTTATCCTCTATGCTAGAATCTGGGATGTACTCCGGGCATTACAAAAAATATGATACATCCATAACACATTTTTTAGGGTTGATCAGCATTATTAGTATTTTCTTTATCACTTTCTTAAGCCTAGACAATCAATAAAAAATAAAAATAAAAACAAAACAAAACCCAATCTCTGCTATGTAGAATTAGTCAACATCCAAGGTGTAAATGTTCACATTTAATATAAGGTAATATAGTAGGCTCTCTGGATCTGGTTAGAGCTGGTTCCATCACATCCCTGCTTGCAATACACTTGTTCCTTAACCTTTTCCTCTCTGAACTATTATCTTCCCAGAGAGTTCTGTTCAGATGCCAGCTTCTCTGTGAAGCCTTTTCTGATCTCTCCTAGTTGCTACTATTCTCTTGTTCTTCAAATAACTTGTCATTTATTCATTTGTCCTTTCTAAGTAGAATGTAAGCTTGATGGTAATTATTCCATTCTCAGTTTTGTTTCCACAGTGGCCCATAGTAGGCATGTGATAAATGGTTGAAGTGAAGCAGATATCTCATCTTTTTGAGGCAAGCAATTTCTTTGTCTAGTCTCTTTCTGTATCTTTTTGGCTCTCTCTCTCTCTCTCTCTCTCTCTCTCTTTCCCTCTCTCTCTTTCTCTCTCCCTCCCTCCTTCCCTCCTTCCCCCCTCCTTTCCTCCCTCCACCCTCCCTCCTTTTCCCCCCTCTCTTTCTCTCTGTCTCTCTGTCTGTTCGACTTCCTGTCTCTTTCTGTCTGTCTCTGGCTCTGTCTGTGTCTGTTTGTCTGTCTTTGTTTTTGCTCTTGTTTCTCTCTGTCTCTATTTCTGTTTTTGTTTCTATCATTTTAGCACCTGGGGAAGAAGGAGGGAAAAATGCAGCTTTTTGCTCTCAGTTTGGTCTTTCTGAGAGCTCCTGGGCTGAGAGGTCCCAGAAGGAGAAATTTCTGACAAGTATTATTTGACAGAATTCCAAGGCTACCAACACTGAGAAAATAGCCTGAATTTCCTTAGAACTCCATTACCTACTTTTTTCTTCCAAAGGAGAAATTTTTTCACTGTTTTTATTCTACTTTTCTTGCCTTCGATCACATACATTTCATTTAGTACTGAGAGGGACTTCAGACATCTAGTTCGATCTTCTTTTACACATGAAGAAACTAAGGCTTAGGAAAGTTAATTGTCCTTGCCCAAGGCCACACAGGTTGTTAAGTATCAAAGGCAGGATTTGAATCTAGGTTCTAGCAATATTTTCATTGTTCCACACTGCCAAAACTGTTGTCTGAATAACCTCAGGAAGTTAGAGGGTCAAAAAATCAGATTTTGATGAGCTTCATCCTCTCTTAGAAGACACTGATGTGTCATCCCTTAAAAAAAAGAATAAAAACAAACAAAATTAAAAAAAATATTCCAGAATCTGTTGTTGGTTTGACAATTGTTTTTCATTTTGTAAATTTGGTTTCTCTGGCTTCTGTAGCCTCAAGATGTATGCATCTATGTCTTAGGCTAAGCAAGTAGCAGTATAATTTGGCCTTAATAATTGGCCCCTGTGAGATAACAGATGCAGCTTATTGTTGCTCAGTTGCTTTGAGTGGTGTCTGACTTTTTGTGACCTCATTTGGGGTTTTCTTGGAAAGGATACTAGAGTGCCGTTTCCTTCTCCAAATCATTTTATGGATGAAGAAACTGAGGTAGAGTGAAGTGACTTGCCCAGGGTCACATAACTAAGAAGTGTCTGAAGCCAGATGTGACCAACCCCTAGCTGGAGATATAAAGAAAATGTAATTGATTTTTGTCTTATTAGGACCAAATCTTTTTTTCCCTTCTCTTCCTGCTTTGCTGTTTGGTTTTGGCTCTTGCCTAGAAACCTGTGAATCATTAATTGAAATTCAAGAGCAAGTAGGAAAAAGAACTGGGGTTCAGAACTAGTAGTTATGAAGATCTTGCTTACAGTGTTAAAAAAAAAAGAAAAGAAAAAAAACCTCAAACCCAACTGTACTTGGCTCTCTGTTAAAGCTGCCTGATCCTGCCAACCTATCTGGAATGAGAATTACAAATGCACGGGGTTGTTTTTCATATTCTCATGTGCAAACAGGGGTTACTACTTGGGGAGGCTGTCCCCTGAGGGAGAGAAGGGTATTCAGCTGCCTCATGCTGTTGCCCCGCAGTTGGTATTTGGATGATACCACTCTGGGGAAATACACACAGTGTCAAAGTCAAGCTGTTACCAGTGGGTGTTTCTATACACAGCCACTAAGTACTAGGAAAGTTCAAAGGAGAAAACTGGGTATCATAAAGCTAGCCTTTGAGAGTACATGACATCTAGTGTGACCCATTACATGCCAGTCTCTGCACTCCAAAGAACAAACACTATGAATACTGCAAGAGAGTATTTTAAATCTTATTGGAAACCCCCTGTAAATGTTGCCACTTGAGGGATCTATTCCTGGAGAAAAATATAGTGTGTGCTCCTGGGACATCTCTTGGATTCCATTACTGATATTGCGTATGGGATCGAGTGTGGCAATGCTTTTATCACGACCATAAAGTGGTTATGAGCCAATTCCTCATATAAAACATACTCAATAACAGTAGGCTCTTCTTTATTTCTTTTTTTCTTTCTTTTTTCCAACCTTCCTTTTTTTTTTCTTATGACAAACATGATGTCAGACAAAGGGCATCAGGACTTAGTCTTTGTAGTACAATACAAAATAACAATACATAAACACCTTTGTGAAGGCAGCTTGAAACCCCATGTTTTCTATTAAAAAGTCATGTTCAATCTTCACTGTTGATAGAACAGAATAGCTAACACAGAGAACATTGTATATCAGAAAGGTCAATAGTTATTATGAGCTACAAATATATTTTTTTCCATCCTTCAGGCTGTTTAGCGCATATCACAGCATGAGCAGCTGTCTTCTTTAATGCTTTTAAAATTAGAATCCCAAAGAGGAAGGAAAAATTACGGTTGCAATGATTGCTCTTTGCTTTTGTAAGTTTACTTTAATACACTATTTTATATACATGAATCTTCTATGTAGCCTACCCAAAGGAGAGGAAATGGGTTGGCTGTATAGTGGTGGGTTGCCAAATTTATTTATTTTTAGTATTCTGGCCAAAATCACTGTCTCTGGCACAGATGTTGTTAACTTACTCTATTTCTAAGTGAAAGAACATAGGGGTATATTACATATGAGCATGCACACTCACAAATTCACATATCCATGCAGTGTCTTTTCATTGTTCTATAGCTATGTTACTAACAAAAATGGCGCCTTGTGACCTAAAACAGTTGTATGCTGCTGCTTGGAAAAAGCAGTCAATGATTCATCCACTTCAAACAAAATATCATTGCTTATATGTAGATGAATGGATATAAAATGGTCAAGGGTTTGCACATATTGATTTTTTAAAATAAAATAATATTAAAAAACAATTCTAGGAGCTCATGCAACGAATTGTTATTGCCCTATTTTTCTATAACTCAGATGTATCTAACAAACTCATTTTAACAGTATGATTCCTAATGATTAAAGATTAATGATTAAATTATATGATTAAATTATTAATGATTAAAATTATATGATCTATAATTGGAATAGGTTGGTATGATTTTCTGAATGGTCATCCCAAAAGCTCACTCTTTGATTTTACAAATTGATCAATTCATCTCTTGGACAATATTTCATTTGCCAAGACAATAATAACAATAGCTAATGTTTTAAATCTTATTATGAACCTTATTATGAACCAGGCACTGTACTACACAACTGTTATCTTATTTGATCATCCCCAAAATCCTGGCACATAGATATTATTATTATCCCCATTTAATAGACAAGGAAACTGAGGAATGCAGAGTTTAAATAATTTGTCCAAGGGTCACACAGCTAATAAGTGTCTGAGGTGTTTCTTATTCCATGCTGAGTACTCTATCTATTGTACCACAAGGTGCCTATTACCTTAAAGATGATAATTAATTTTTTGAATGGTCACTTCATTTCCCCATATTTGTTTTAGAAACTCTAGCAGAGTTGTATACTTTCATATATGTTCTAATCAGGGATTATTCATTCATCCATTCAATTATCTATGAGCAAATATATAGAGAAAGAAAGAACTATTTTCTGGTTGCTCATAATGCATTTAGAATTTTAAAATTTAAAATCAAAGGAGTAATATACTGAGGATACAAAGCCAAATAAGACACTCTTCCTGACCTCAGAAAGCTTATAAGGTATGGGAGTAGAGTATAGCGACTGGGAGGCTATATTGATGTGTGTAAGATCTTATCCACAAGAAAAATGGAAGTTATACACAAAAAAGTTCAGGTGAAACAGAACTAGAGCATTGCAGAAGGGATATAAGAAATATTTTACAAGTAGATTTAATTATACTCAGCAACTAATTAAATTTGGGGCATAAGTAAGGAGGAAAAGCTAATTCCAAGGTTTAGCACTTAAGTGATTGGTGGAATGATAGTTTTGAATAAAAATAAGGCAAGCAAGAGGAAGACCTGATTTAGAAGAAAGGGAAATGAGAGAGTGAACTCATTTCTGGAAATTTTGAGAATGATGTCATAGTAGGAAATATGAGTAAAGATATCTAATAAACAGTTGGAGATGGGGGCTGGCAGTCAGAAGAGAAGTTGGGGTTATTGATACAAACAATGATAGAACTGTGAAAATCAATGAGATTGTGATGGCAAAGAGGGAAGAGAGTTAATGATGGAAGAAATTGACTTCATTTTGAAGGTGTGAGGAGGAAGAGGAAATAATGGAGAATAAATGCTCAAAATGTAGGAAGACAGCCATCAAAGTGCAATGCCAAGGAAATGATTTGAGAAAAATATCAAGGAGAAAAGGAGGAAAGAAAGATGATCAGTAGTCTCAGGACCAAAGAGTGATAAAGAAGAATTTTGATTTAGAAATTAGCAGAATTTGATGATTATGAACATCCTTAGAGCACAGCTTCTTACAAAAGTCTTTTAAGTTGTTTTTTATAAAATATTTTGATAATTGAATTTCAATAGAATTAAGTTCCTTTGTAATCCTTTATATTTTATGCATCTAAAAACATATTTTGAGAAAAGAAGCATAGGTTTCACCAGATTTTTAAAGGGATTTGGGACAAACAAAAAATTAGGAACTCTTGCCTTAGAAAGAACAGTTTCAACTGAGTAGTAGGAGAAGATGTTAGATTAGAAGATGTTATATATTGAGTAGGAAGCAAAGAATTGAAGATAGTAAATATAAATTGCTCTTTTGAGAAGTTTATTAGTGAATAAGAGAGAGACAGTGATAGCTTCAGGGTAAGTAGAAGTGTCCAGGAAATATTTTTATTTTAATTTTAATCTATAATATTCAGAACACTGGGCACTTGGAACATTTAACAAAATTCTGATAAGACATGGTCTTACATTTGTAAGCTTCCTTGGAGTTTATAATATTATAAGGCTTATAATATTATAATAATGAATAAGTTCATTAGAAAAAGTCAAAGTACTATGTGATGAGGTAGGGATAGATCACCATTGTCTGAAAAAATCAAGAAAGCCTTTTTGGAGAAGTGAAAAGATAATCTGAGTATTCAAGTGTGTGTGTGATTCCAAGAAGGAGAAAGTATTAGAGTTGTTGTTGTTCTCCCTTTCTCCTTTCTTTTATCTTCTTTCTCCTCTTTGTTGTTCTTATTTTTTGAGGGGTGAATGACGTGAGAATAAATTGAGTGTGAAAAAAGACCCCAAAATGGTGGCCCACTGCAGTGAACAGGAGATGGCAAGTATTCCAGTCTGGCTGGAGCATGAAATTCATGGAGGAGAAGAGTATGAGAGTATACAGGGAGCATAATGCTTTTTAGGATAGGGGAAATATGAGCATATTTGGAGGCAGAGAATACATTGATGATGGAATATATGGAGAGTTTGATGCATGGTTTAAGATCTAACAGACTAAGGAAATTAGCCTTGAAAATAAGGAAAGATATTTTTTTTTTCCATAGCAAAACGGTAGAAGAAAGAGGAGAACAAAAGTAGAAAATTTGAGGTTGAAATGAGGAAATTTCCAGAATTTCGTGTGGCATTGTCTCATTTGCAACAAAGTTTGGTGCAAAATCATTAAGGGAGAGTATTTTGTGGAGGCTTTAGGAGAGTAGGAAAAGGTTTAAAAATTGTTTTTGAGGAATACATTAGAGAGTTTAAAAGATATGAACACTGTAAAAGAATTTCTGACTAATGGTGAGGTCCCAACTAAGGTTAGAGAGGATGAAATTATGAATAAGCCAGAATGGTTCCATGACCATCTCCATCAATGCTTGGGAGCATATGTATTATCAGGGTTTCCTTTTTCTTTCCTTCTCATCATTGAGTTGATGACAGCACTGGGAGAGAGAGAGATAACAAATGCTTGCAAAATAAATGAAAAAATATTTTAAAGTAAAAAAAATAAATGGTTGGCTGTAGAGTTCAAAATGGGAAGTAGTGAAAAAGAATATTGGATAGTGGTAAACATAAATGTGGAATCTATTGCTCTGGGTTCAAGTTCTGTTCCAATAGTTAAATTAGAATTTTAAGGGTACAAAATGGCCATCCAGTAGGGGTAACACAGGAAAGTGACCTTGGGAAAGTAATTTGTTTGCCAGATTTGTTGAGTTTGTTTCATCCAGAATATTGTGAAGTAGAATTATTTTTTGAAGTACGCTTTGTTTTTTGTTTTATATTATCTGTCACTGACTCACAATTTTGCAAAATGATTAAATCTTGATATAATTTGAGGAGTCAAAGTAGCGCAATTCAGTACTAAGAATTATGAAGGAGAAGTTATAAGAAGTGTCTTTCTTTTAAAAAAATATGGTTGACAAAGAAAGACAAAATGACCCATTGGTGCAAAAATGTTTATAGCAGCCCTTTTTATAATAACTCAGGGCTACTATAAGAATGTCTATCTATTGAGAAGCAAGACAATTTATGGTATATGAATGCAATGGAACATTATTACACCATATGAAATGATGAAATGGACAGTTTCATAGGATACTGAGATCTTTATAAAGTAATTCATACTGAATTGAGCAAAAGTACAATATTTTATACCATGACAACATCATAAAGAAAAACAACTTTGAAAGACTTTAAAACTCTGATCAATGTAATGATAAAACAAGATTCAAGAGAACTAAAGATTAGGTAAACTACATGGTTTTGTTTTTGTTTTTTGAAGTTTTGTTTTATTTTGTTTTTGGACAGAGAGGTGGTAGGCTTAATTAGTCAATGAATAAACATTTATCAAGTGCCCACTATATGTCAGGCATTGTGCTAAGCACTGGCTTAAAATGTAGAATTAGACATACATTTTTGGATATCGTTCATATAGGAATATTAGTGCTTGAATGTATCCTTTATCCTTTGAGTTTTTTAATTTTTAAAAATTCTATTGAATTTTTATGTATGTTTTTCCACTTTTTGTTTTTTCAGTTTCAAACAAAAAAATTTAATTTTTTTGAAAATTTCAATTTGCTTGTCTTAAGAAGCATTTATTAAGGGTAGACTATGAGCTGGACCTCTGAATCATACTATTTGTGTGATCTTAGACAAATCATCCAATGTCTCAGTGTTCCAGGGCAAATATCTAAGATTATAAATTGCAGAACAATTCCTCCTTCCTCCCATAGGACACTTTGACCTAGAGAGGTCAGGTGACATATCCAAACTGATTTGAGTGACAGAATCAGACTTTTAGGCACCTTTATACAAAAGTTTTAAGACACTGACTGTCAGAGCTGGAATTCAACTATTTAATGCGAATTGTGTTTGTGTATCAATAACATTCTTAGTAATTTTCAATTGCTTATGAAGCTGAGTTTCAGAGTTGACAGAAAGCTTCAAATCATCTGTAAAGATTGATGTTCTGATGCTCATCCTTGTGTTTTCCTTAAAGCCATGACCAGTGTTATTTCATCTTCAGCTTAATCAAGTCAGTTCTAAGCAGAACTAAATGAGTCTCCCTGAAATATTTCCTGATTTATATGTAAAGCTATTGAGATTGGATAGTCTTTTGCTCTGTTGAAAGATGATGACATTCCATTTACTCACTGCATATGTTGTTGCTATTATTTCTATTGGCAGATAATAACACTGCAGTTTTTCTGATGGTATGTATGGATGCTATTTGGCAATATTAAGAAAACTAAACAATAGTCTACCATTGTGGCGTGTTAGTGCCTGGCTACTTGGAATGATGGGATGAGAATGACACTTGAAGTCAGAAAACCAATATCCTCATTGGATGAGCCTCCAGTCAATCACTGGGCCTCTGTTTTTTTTTTTCCATAGATAAAATATTGCTTCCATTAACCTCTTCACAGGATTTTTGTGAATTTTTCATGATATAATGCATGTATAAGAAAGTCTTATGTAACCATGAGGCACACTACAGACACAAATTATGATCATTACAGTGTTTAATTGTCTTAATATCATGAACTTGTCTTTATTGGCCAATCAATCCAAAAAGTGAATTAAAAAGTGAAAGAAAAATAGGTAAAGTCAACCAAAAAATAGCTCCATGAATAAATAAATCTGTTATGTCACTTTATAAAACTCTTCACAAAAGTTATTAAGGGTTACTTTCTTACTCTGAAACAAACACCCCTTACCAACTAAGTCACATGGCTATGTATGTCAGCTGTGTAGTAATTTAAGAAAATAAAATTGTGTTTTTAAAGAGGAAAAATTAGCAAAGAAAAACTTTCCTTTTCCTTTATCAGGTGAAAAAGTTACAAGACTACTAAATAAATCACCTTCAAGTACACACATGCACACAGTCCTAACGAACTATAGTTTTTCCTATTCAGTTTTAAGTTCTATGCTTTGGGAGAAACTGAGTCACCTAAACTTCTCACTATCAATTTGAAAATCATCAATAATAATTTCCTCCTGGCTATTTTGATCATCTTCACCTTTCTTGGTTTGTCAAGGGAAGAAGTAATCAGTTAGACACATGCAGAACATGTAATCTGTGTAAGGTGATATTCTGGGGATATTTCCATATTTATATTTTCCCTCTACATTGTATTATCACTACCCAAGAGCCCATGCTGTTATTTTTTTTCCAAGTCTGAAGATCACCCCATGGATTAACAAATGATTGAGGATTCTCTCTTAAAAGACTCTTTAAAAAACTGTCAGAATCAGCCTGAGACAAAGATTTATTATGAACTATTTAAAGGGCTTAATATATGTATCCCCAATGAGCCCTTGGAGCAAACTAGAAAGGAAGAGTGGAATTCTCAAAGAATAGGAAAAATTCTCCAATGCCCCTCTTTCTTCACACCATGATTACTGTTTACTCAAAGGATAAAATGCCTAACCTGTCACACAAAGTCTTCAGAAGCCACATTCCTGCTGATGTACAGTAAAAACAGAACAATGAAGAGCGACACTAATGTGCCCAAGAAAGGAAGCTGTAATTTACTTTCTAACCTGTTCACAAACACACTAATATGGAGGCATCTTGTAGAAGGAACTGATCCCCCTGACTCAGGTGGCAATCAAACAACTGTCAGTGTTTTCTGTACTAGAAGCTGCGACCATTACCTTAATTATACGTTCTTGGATAACAAACCTTCCTTAATGAGCAACTTTTCTCCCATATGTGTTCCTGTTCACCCCTTCTGTCCTTGAAAAAGCCCATCACAGATCATTTCAATTGGAAATTGTAAAGCATATTCATAAGTATCCTTTCTAACAGGTAATAAATACTACCTTACGCAGGCTGTTTGCTTTATGAGAATGCCAAGATATAATTCAAATTATAGGCCTGTACTCCAGGGAGGAACAGCAAAAGAACTTCTCAGTGTGGATGATAAACTTTTCATAGGTCTTGGAGTTCAGTGTTTCTCCCTCATGTATGGGTCTCCAATTTGCTATTTATAACCATGTTTTCCTCTTTTTAATCAATCAATCAATCAACAAACATTTATGAAGTGCCTACTATGAACCAAGCATGGTGATTGCTTATGAATAGCTATGAGGAATAATTTGAGAAAAGTGTGATGCTGTAGAAAGAATTCTATATTCTGTCTCTGATGAGTTGGGTTCAAATCTCAGCTCTGCTATCATGTGTGAAACCTTAGATAAATCCCATTTATGTCTGGATCTCAGTTTTCTCATCTGTAAAATGAAGGGTTTGGACTGGCTGGCCTCTAAAATCCTTTGTAGCTCTCAGTCTAAATACTATGGTTTGAAGTCAAGAGACCTTGGTTCAAATCACAAACTCTATGGACCCTAGTTTTTTCATGTATAAAGAGTTAGAATAGAGAGTCTCTAAAATGAATTCAGTTTTAAATCTAATTCTCAAATGGTATATTTTCTTCTTCATCTCCAACCCAGACAGCTGGGTTTTTGTTTTTGTTTTTAACAACTTTTTCTCTTTCTACATTTGTCCCTTTGGTTCCTCCCCACCCCCTTTTTAATGGTTTACTGTTAATTTTTGGACATTTAGAAGAGACAAGTATGAATGTCTCCCAAGGAACCAAAAAATTTAGAGTTTTCTTTTTAAAAGATTTTTTACCTTTAAAAAAGGTGAAACACAATTTTCACCAGGAAAGAAGATTCTTTCTTAATAGTCACCTGAAGAAGAATACTTATAACAGAAACTCAGGTTTATAGAAAGCTTTAATGATTATAAACCACTTTCCTTATAAAAATCCTTTGAGGTAGCTAATATAGGTATTAATACATCTATTTGATATTTAAAGAAGTTCAGACAGAAACTGGGAGATTTGGAGAAACCAAGAAACTTTCTCATCCATAGAAAGGATATACTAAGAACCTAAGCCTGGATTCAGAATTTGTATATGCCACCTCCAAATCCAGAATTCTTCTATATGCTTCCTCTTGTACTTCCCTATCTATTTTTTCCCCTAGGAACACAATGAGAAAAAAAAAATGAAAGGCAATATCAGAATTCAGAGTTATTCAAAGTTAGAATATTTTCATGTAGCAATAATAGTAATACCTAGCATTTACATAGCACTTTAAGGTTTGTAAAGTGCTTTCTAAATATTTCAGTTACCCCTGCAAAAATCTTGGGAGATAATTACCATTATCACAACCCATTTTAGAGATGGGGGAACTGAAGCAGAGATTAAAAAATCTGTCCAACTAACAAGTATCTTCATTTATTACTGTATGGCTTTGGACAAGACCTCTCTGGGTCTTAGTTTCTTCTTAAGTAAAATGGAGAGTAATACTTGTATCGACAATCTCCCTAATGAAATAGTATGATGTAAATCATGTTAGAACTGCAAAGTACCACGTAAATGCAAAATATTATTATCAATCCAACTCAGTAGTCATCCACTCAGACAACAGGGTTCTTGTTTGCTTTATACCAAGATTAGCAGTCAATCAGGAAGATGACTCATTTAAATGACTACTGCTAACTTAAGCAGGTAATGAATGAGTATCCTATTATTAGGAGTACTAAAATGGAAATACTACAATCACAGGTTGTGGAGGGTGTAGAAAAGATTTCTGTTCAATTATAGGTGGAACTAGGTAGCATCTGTAGTTTCTTGAAACTGGATGATTCTAAAATCTTGGAAAATAGCCTGGTTTATTAGAAATATCATAAGATAAAGGATCAGAAAATCTGGCCCAATCTCAAATTGGCCAATAACAAATTGTGTGACCTTTCATGACCCACATAACTCTTCTGGGCCCTAGGATCCTTGATTGTAAAAGAGAAATAACATTCTTTTTCTTATCTACTTGCAGAAGTGTTGTGAGGATCAAATGAGATAATAGCTCCGAGTATGCTTTGAAAAATAGACCTCTATACAAATATAAGGCTCATTGTTCTAAACTGAATGAAGAAAAGTATGTGCTAAGGGAACCATGTCACTGTGAAGAGACATATGGGTCAGGAATGGACAAAAATTAGATTAGGTGTAAAAACAAATGAGGCTTTACCAACGTCTGAATTTCAATAGAAATGAAAAATCTGACCTACCAATGCTGTAGTTCAGTATTTTAGAGCAACTGACCTTTCAGGACAGGACTTTATCCCCAAGATCGTAACTTTAGGAGGAATATGTGTTGGTGACAATTTTTTTTTTTTTTTGGCAAATTGATCTGTACTGTCATCTTGTATAAAAAGTCATGAGAGTGTTTTATATGTACTGATTTTGCAAGAAGGGTGGTACTGGAAGATAATGGAAATAATAAAATACAAAAATGGAAGGGAAATAAGGGAAAGAATGAAAAAGTGAGGAAAAGGAGATAGGAAAATTGGATATGAGAAAAGCAACAAAGAAATAATTCAGTAATAGAACTTATAAACACAAAAAGGCAAGATGAAAATGAATCAATAAGAAAATGTAAAAAGAGATACTGATAAAAGAATCAGAGGAATGGAAGGGTAAGACGTGCTGACACTTCACATGTCTGTGTTTGATATATGAGGGTTAAGTTACTTTCATCATAGGCATTATACCTGTAGTTCAAAGCAGCTAGGTGATCCAGTAGAAATAGCAATGAGCCTGAAATCAGGAAGACTTGAATTAAAATATGACTGCAGGCACATACTAGCTATGTGTCTCTGAATAAGTCACTTAACCTCTTGCCCCATTTTCCTCCATTATAAAATGGGGATAATAGTAACACCTATCCTTCAGGGTTGTTGTAAAGATCAAAGGTGATAATATTTGTACAGCTATTCTATAGTGCATGGCTTATAGTAGGTGCTAATTAAAAACTTATTCCCTGTTAATAGGTAAATGATACTGTCTGGTGGTAGGATGCATATGGCAACTAGCAAGGCTTTCTTTAGGCAGCTAATGGGATTTATTAGCATATGACCCAAGAATTTCTTTGAACAATACATCAATTTATTAAAATAGATGTACAAATTATCAATTAATCTCTAATCATTAGGGAACATAAACTAAGTCAGCTTGGTATATCAGAAAGAACACTGAAGACCAAAACACGTGGCTTCCAACCCCAGCTCTACAACTATATGACCTTCATCAAGCTAATTACATTCTCTGGGCATCATTTTCCATATCAGGCAGAAAAATAGATACTACCAACTGCCCTCTGTATGTCCTGGGTCTGTTATGAGAAACAAATAACAAGAGGTTTTTGGTTTTATTTTTTAAAACTGTAGCATACCATGCATTTTGATGGTGATAATGAAGATTAGTTTTTAAAAGGCAGAGATCCTCAAAATTGACTAGTACTGTTTTATACCTCCAATGCTGTCCAACACAGTACCTTGCACATAGCAGAATGTAAAGTCCTTGATGGTAGGAGTTATTTTGCTTTTGTTTCAATATTCTCTGAACTCAAAACACTATCTGGCATGTAGAGTAGTACGTACTAAGTAAAAGCTTTTTTAAGTTGAATTTAATTGATTAGTAGGTTTATCAAAAAAGTTTTCAAATAATTACTAGTTATATACAGAAGAAAACAACATTTAAAGCAAGAGTTAAATAAATATAGTCACTAAGAAACTGATAATTTTTCATAGCTTGCATCAATTGTTATTAAATCTTTTTAATGCAAAAATATTGCATTTTCTTTGTTTACTTCATGGGGAAAAGTTTTTTCTCAAATATGGTGCTTTGGAGATTGAAAAATCTCCAAGTTTTAGCATGACCATACTTTCCCAGAAGCTTTCTAGTTACCTGTTCTGTCAATTTTAGGTTTTGGCATCAAAAGCCTTTAATTACAGTAACTGCATCTTATCTGTAACAAGCTGTTAATTTGCTGCCCCATATCTCATTTTATGGGGCAACCTGGCCCCTTCCTTTCTACTTCCCATTTTCTTTCCAAATTAAAACAGAAATTTGGATAATGAACAATAGGGTTATCTTGTCTGTATAGTTTCTTTTTATTCCTTTAGTTAACTATGGCTATATGTCTTCCTGCAGATTTATGTAAAAACAATAATAACTTCTTTCCAATTAGTAAAAAGAAGTTTCTCCAACACCTATTTTCTAACTCAAACAACTTTGGCCTAGGTAGTGCCATAGGGCATAGAGTACAGGCCCTGGAATCAGGAAGAATCATCTTCCTGAGTTCAAATCTGATATCAGATATGTCCTAGCTGTGTGAATCTGGGCAAATCACTTAACCCTGTTTGCCTCAGTTTCCTCATATATCAAATGAACTGAGAAAGGAAATAGAAAACCACTCCAGTATCTTTGCCAGGAAAACTCCAAATAGGGTCATGAAGAATTAGACATGACTGAAAACTGACTCAGGGATACCTAGCATACACTATAAAGGTCTATCATTTTGCAACCTAGCCCCCTCCCAGATACTTGCTTTAAATTTTTAGAGGGACCATACTTTTCCTCCTCATTATAAATATAATCACATATATCTCCCCTCATTTTTAATATATTTGAATAGTTTAAATACATTTTGAACACATTAAAATACATTTGAGAGACAGTTTTTGAATGGAATACAATGATTTCCTCATGATGACAATGACTTTAAGAGGGAAAAAAGAGACTGTGAAAATTCTAGAAACAAACAAACAAATAAAAACAAAGAATGAAAATCAGCAAAAGGAGTTATTATATCCAATACAGTGGGATAAAAGAGGTTAAGAAAGAAAAGAAAAGAAAAAAGCAAAAAGAGGTTACAGAGGGATGAGAAAATGCCTAAGACCTATAGAAGGAATGATAAGATGTGTGGGGAGGGAATGAAAAAGAAATATGAAAATGAAAAGGAGGAAAAAGAACAAAAATACAAAGGAATACAATTTTTTTTTTAAAAAAAAAAGAAGATACAGAAGGATTGAAGAATTATAGCTACTATCAAGAACAAAGAAGAAATATTTAGTGATGGATATAATTCATTTCTAGTTGTTCATGGCACATTTTTCAATTTTCCATTTTTTGTTGTTGTCAGGAAGCCTTTTAATGGGTGGTAGTGTAAGGCTTTACAGGACAAGTAGTTGGTGACATAGTGCACAGAGTGGCAGGTTTAGAATCAGGAAGACTCAGTTTCCTGAGTTGAAATGTGACCTTATATACTTTACCTCAGTTTCCTCATTTGTAAAATGAGCTGGAGAAGAAAATAAGAGGCCACTGTAGTATCTCTGCCAAGAAAACCCAAAATGGGGTCCCGAAGAGCTTAATGACTGCACAACCTCTTAAGGTTTTAGTCAGAAGAACTGACTTCAAATCCTCTAAACTCAAGTCCTTATTACCTGTGCAGCTTTCAGCAAATCACACTATCTATAAAAGGAGAAGGTTGAACTAACTGACCTCTACAATCTTTTCTCACTCTAACATTTTACAACTTTTTAATTCACAGAGGGAGAAGGAGCCAGAGAAAAGCTAGAGTCAGATTCATCATCAGTTGTGGTATTTACAGGCTCTCAAGACAGCATCTTAAATAGCCTCCTTTTCCTTCTATACAAGGTTCTTTCCCTTTGCTTCCTCAAAGATCTCTTTAAATTTCACATCTCTATTAAACCTTTCCTGAATCAGAGGAAGTCAGCTCTTGTTTTCCATTCTTCCATCTACTAATTTGGGGTAATCCATATATCCAATAATGATTAAAAACACACACACACACACACACACACACACACACATACACACAAACACTAATCCGAGGACATTAAAGGTATGCTGGAGTCTGCTTGAATCCCATCAGAGAGCCCATTATTAAATTTTCAATGTGAATATTTTACATTCTGGAAATTGGCAAATGCTACAAGTCAGGGTTTGATTTATTGTTTTATTATCTAAACTTAAAAAAGTGATAGAGAAAATGTTGATAATACAAATTAAACTTAAATACAGATTAAGACAGTGCTCCATTTTCCCTAAGGAGAACTTGTTAAATATTTAGCAGCATACTACTGGATATGCTGAAAAGGTTTATCCTCTATGGCTCTTCTTTTTTATGGTTGTATTGCTACCTGTATGTCAACATGTTTTTTTTGATGTGCCATCTGCATCAGGGTGCCTATTCAACTCATTTATGTACAGACACAAATGGAATACATTTGGTTAGATGATACTAAAGGGAATGCAGCCCTGGTCAGCCAGTTTCTCCTGACAAAAATGGAGAATGTGATACAGCTGTCTAGAATACCATATAGCTTAATATGTTTTTTCTTCTGTATATACTATGGCCTCCCAGATTTTCTGTGTCTCCCATCAGAGCAGAATAATGAGTCTGTTCTAACATACAACAACCCTGGGAGAAAAAATCATTATATTATAGAAATGTAGAGCTGGAAGAAAATTCAGAGATCCTTTAGTTCAGGGCTCACAGTGGGGAACCTTGGACCAGACCTGGACTTGGAGTCAGAAACACATCTGAGTTCTACTACCTGCCAACTCATCTAATTTGCTACTGGCAGTCAGGACCCCAAACCCAGGTTTTCTTGAGTCCTCATCCAATGCTTTCCCATTGTGCCAGAGAGAGAAAATATGAAACATTATATTAGTTTGAAACTAGAACAGAAAAAAATGACCTACTTTGCTACATCAAGGTCCCAGAACTTAGCCAAACAAGAAAAATTATTAAGACTTTGAAACTCAAGGAATTTTAATTGACAGAACAGCAACAGATAATGTAAACATCAAGGAGCAGGTCATGATCAGAAACAAATTTCCAGCTCACAAGCAAGCATATATGAGAGGTGGATTTTTTTGAGGGGGCAAATAAAATAATTTTTGAGGAATAGCAAATGCCTGAATTGTAGTCAAATCCACCTTAAATAATTGGCATAGCCATAAAAACTAGCAAGCAGGGTCAAGTGATACCATGGAAAAAAAGTTTTGCTATTCCTACATTATTAAGGTTAAGGTTTCTCAAACAGAAAGACAAGAATAGAAAAATGCCCAGTTTCAGTGTGAAAATTATGGATTTTTGAGTTTAACATATATTGGATTACTTGCTATTTAGGGGAGGGGGGAGGGGAAGGAGAGGGAAAATTGGAACACAAGATTTCACAAGGGTTAATGTTGAAAAATTATCCATGCATATATTTTGAAAATAAAAAGCTTTAATTAAAAATAATAAATAAGATAAAGTCAGCCTAGGAAAAAATATCAACAACAACAACAACAAAAATTATGGATATTTATTTTTTAGGGGATGCAGTTTTCTCAATTGGATTATTTAAAAGTAGGTCACATATGCCTACCATAGGGGTCGACAAATTACTACCCTTAGGCCAGATTTGGTCCACTGCCTATTTTTGTAGGTCTGGACTAAGAAAGGTTTTTACATTTTAAATAAAGTTTTATTGTATTTAAAAATGTAAAAACCATGCTTTACAAAAAGAGACTTTGTAGACTAAAAGTCCAGTTCACTAAGTTTTGGTTTAGAGTAAAAGATTTATTTTCCCTGCATTCTTCATGTGCAAAAGTAAGCAGGGGAATAAAACTATTCTGTTACTTGCTTTGAAAAGTAAGAGACTGGCAAGGTGGAGAAGGAAGATGTGTTCTAATAAAAGTTCTGCCACTTACTACTTTTGTGACCCTGGTCAAATTATTTCAAAAAACCTTTCTGTTGTTTCCTCATCTATAAAACATATATATATATATATATAGTGAGAGTGGGAGCAGATTAAGGGCATTTTGGTAAATTTTAACAATTGGCTCTTTTGGTGGGGGGAGAGAGATTTGTTCATGACACATTTCAAAATTTAATCTGCATTATCAACATTTTTCCATCACTTTCTTAAGTCCAGAAAATCTACAAAACAATAAATCAAGGGGAAGCTAGGTGGCGCAGTGGATAGAGCACCAGCCCTGAAGTCAGGAGGATTTGAGGTCAAATGTGAACCCAGACACTTAACACTTCCTAGCTGTGTGATCCTGGGCAAGTCACTTAACCCCAATTGCCTCAGCAAAAAACAAAAAACCAAACAAACAAACAAACAAAAAAAAAACATAAATCAAGTCCTGATTTGCATCCTTTCCCTGTTTCCTGAGATGAAAATGTTCTCACTGAAAATTTAACAATATGTTTTCTGGAAAGGATCTGAACTAGCTCCAGCATATCTCTGGAATAGATGGAGTCTGAAGTCTCTTTGAGATCAAAGATTTTTATGAAATTTGCATGAGAAAGTTTAAATAAATAATCTCAGCACAGAAAAGATCCATTGCTTACAAAACGGGATTCAACATCTTCCAGGTCTGCTATAAAAGGTCATTGAGTTCATTATTTTCTCTACTTTCTACAGAAACAGAATTGGAAAGTTTTATGTCCTAGAATGATTCTCCTGAGTTGGCTACTGAGAAAACCAGGAACAGAATGCTGATTCTAGCTTTGTTTTGTCTTTGCAAAATGTGGTTTCTCCTTGGGGCCAAAGGGAATTGGTACCTTTCAAAAGGGGTCCAAGAGATTTATTCTGGAACACTAGGAAGGGGATAGAGAAAGATCATATCATGAAGACTCAATCTATTAGAAAATACTGTCACTCCCCCCCTTTTTTTTCTTTTGGTTCTTGCTATTGATGTCATGAATGAAAGAAGATCTATAATAGAAACTATGATCCAGTTATACTAGACATGGTTGTATACCAGGATTAGGACAATGGCAGTCATTGGTTTCCTAAGAAAAGGTCCAGTTTTCTGAGTATCAGGCAGTGTTCTCTTTGTATAGCTTTCACATTAAAGGAACACATCCACCTTGGAGCTTCTGTGTATAAATCACAAGCCATAATAAAGGAGATGTCCTGAATACTTGCAGGGTTAATCAACCAACCATTAAATCATCTTTATTAGGTAATATTTGAAACAACCTGCCATGGTCTAGAGTATGCTGAGGGAGTGGGGCTGTTGGTTTGGCATCTATAGGCTTCAGGGAAAAAGGGACTTTAAAGCAGCTAAATGGAGATAGGTGCCATCCAAAGACATTCTAGAAGTATAGGAGCTGTGGATTGGGTCAAAGGGCTGGGCCTGGTTTTCACATAGTAGCTCCCTTAATCCTGTTTGAATTCCCAGCCTTCTTTCATAAACAGAGCTTCTGAAAAGCATCTTTCTGAGAGGTGAGACTGCCTTTTCTTCCTGTCTGCTTGGGCTGATGATATCAGAGGGCTGGGAAGAGGCTGTTCAAGTCCGTGTGTGTCATTGAGGAATGCAGAATGGTTACATATAAGTATTCTGATTTTGTGGTCACTCGGTGGCTACATATGATCTACAATGTTACCTGTGCAATCCTGGATTATAGTACTGTATCAAAGCAATCTATCAGGCAGAAACTCTGGCTACAAACCACAGAGCCCTTCCCATTGCTTTCCCACCCCTTTCTGATTAGTGTTCTAGCAGGTCCCAGTGATGGGAATTTTGAGAACAAAGCAGAATGCTTGGTGCGCTTATTTGCATGTCAATTTCCAGAATATTTCTCCAACTCCTCACTATGCCATAGTGATGCTTTTGTATCTTCTCTGTCTGGGAACAAAATGAAAAGAAGGGTCTGAAGTGGGTCAACACAGTGTCCTGGCACATCCTCTGGTTGAGCTTTTGCCCAAGAGGGTGAAAGCCTAGCTTCTGGCTCATCAGCTTCATGTAACAGACATGCTGAGCAGGAAGACCAGGTCTCCATGGGGGGTTTAAAGCGGAGTCCTCTGAGCCCTGACCATGGGAATGTTTCCGCCCACAGGCTGAGGGGAGAGTGGTGAGTAGGGCTGCCCTTGCTTGAGTCTGATAATCCTCAGTTGTCATCAATCCAAATCTTACTCCCCTCTGACTTGCTTGGCCTGGGAACTAGGAGCAGGAGAAATAGATAGGAGGGAAAGTGGAACTTCCTTACTTTAGAATGAAAGCAAGGTTCCATTCCTACATTAAATCACCTTTATAAAATATATATATTTATACATTTAATTTATATGGCTCCATTATAAAATGGGGCAAAGACCTTTCAGAATGCATTTTTTTTCCTTGTCCTTCACAGGTATGTTTGAAGTGATATGTGCCTAGAGGCAGCTTGATGCAATTAGTACAGAGAGTGCCCAAAGTGGAATTAGGAAAACTGAATTTGAATCCTGACTCTGATTCTTATTAGAAGTACAAAGCATTTCACCTTTGAGTGCCTTAGTTTTCCTATTAATAGGATGAGGGTAATAGATGAGACTAGATCATTGCTAACGTACCTTTGTTCTCTAAATCTCATGATTTTTATAGTATTTTATTATTATATGCGTTCTCTCCTATCATGCAAGAGTATTCTCTATAGTTCATCCACATGAGCATAGACCATTCATTTTTAAATGGCTTAGTTTTCTGTCATTTCTTGTGGGACATTCATTTTTGCATCTTCTAAGAAACTTCAGCTCATCTAGAAATTTCACAAATAATGATTTTCAGCCGGCTAAGTTACTGTTATTCAGATCACCGCAAAAGAAACACATTGCACACTGAATTCAAAATAGATTTTTTTTCATTGTCATCTGACATTCTGTATATTAAAACAATATTATTAAAAGTCACATTAATTTTATTCTGGTAAATTTTTAATGTGCAGTTATAAGGTAATCAGAGAAGATTTATATATTATACATGTAAGTATGTGCTATAGCAATAAATGTTTGCTTCATAAAAATAATAATATAGAAGAGTTTGTAGTTATGAAGGCGAGTGAATGTAACATTGCTCATTTTGAGCTTAACTTTCAGATCAGGTGATTTTTCAAGAGCTATTCCTGCATAGTAGGAGAGGGGAGCCATTGACTTTTTGGTCACAAAGATCTACCTGCTTGGCACAAATTACCTATATGACATAGGGATTAGTAGATATAAGTGCCCTAATGCCCAGGATGAAAGTCTGGATCTGAAAGCCCTGGGCTCTACATGTAGGTTGTCTATAAATCAGAAGTACATATTTCTTGCTTACATGCACAAATAAGGTGGGGTTTTTTTGGGAGGGGGAGGGAAGGATTTTTTTTTGCTATTTAAAAAACCCAAATAATCCTAGCTTCTCGATCTTTTCTTTATAATATAGACTACTAGCACCTGCAGTGTCTCCTCTTGCTTCTCTGACAGTTTGACATAAATGGAAAGTAGCATCTTGACAGCCCTCTCCACTGCAAATATGGTGGCAGAAAGGATTTGCAATTATGGAAATGAGTGAGTGTGAAATATTCACTCATTTTGACCATATTTTCCAAACCAAGTGTTCTTTTAAGCATTTTACCTACAGAAGGGTTAGTGTCATGGAACATTTTATATATAGCCACTTGAAAAAAAATCTAAGGATAGAGTCTTTCCAGACTGCTATATCTCCTTTATATTGCCTTTTATGTATATCTGTCTATCTATATCTTTTTATCTATATCTACCAATCATTTACATGAAATTTATTTCCATAATACTCTCCACTAGATCTAGGATTTAATTAATGTGATTTTGTCTTTAAGGGATGCAGATTCTACTCATCCATGTTTATCATCTATTTTATATAATTCTTGTTAGTGTCTTTTTATAAATTAAATACCTAACATAATGGAGTCTTCCTCAGTAAGGGGAATAGTATACATCAGGAAGGAGATGTGTAATTCAAATTTGCCTATTTTCTTATTACTTGAGTAAAGGGAGGAGGGAACAAATACATACTAAGCACTTACAATGTCCCAGGCACTGTGCTAAATGCTTTAAAATATTATCTTATTAATTAATAATCATGTAATGATACACAGAGAAGAACACTGCCATTTTCTTGCAAGAAGGAGCTTTGATGGGAACTACAGTTATAGTTTGCTAATTGGATTCCCTGACTTGAGTCAGTCCTCAGTCAGTCAATCTATCAACCAATCAATCAACAAGCATTTATTTACTAAATCTCTACTTTGTGCCAAACACTTTGTGAGGTACTAGAGATCCAAATATAAAAACAAACAAACAAATAAATAAAAAAAACTAAATAATTCCTACTCTTGAGAAGTTTATATTATCAAATAGAAGTAACAATAACTTACATAAATTTATACAACATAATTATGAAGAGAATAAATACAAACAAATGTAATACAATTAAATAGAGTATCTATTTTATGCTTCATATAGTTGCCAAAATAATCTATCTAAAGCACAAATCTGATTATATCACTCCACACAGTGATCAAGACTCTTCCATAGCTTCCTATTGTCTATAGGAGACAATTCAAGGTTCTTAGCTTCGCAATTAAGCCCTGTATAAGTCAGTTCTAATGCACCCTTCCAGAATGACTTTATAGTACATTCCTTCATGCTTCCTATATTTCAGCTGAAATAGAATAAACTATTCCTTCATCTTATTTTGCCATCTCCCACCTCCATGAATTTATGCGAGTTGTCTCTCTTCCCTTATGTCTTTCTGTTCAAGATTCAATTATGCTGTCTCCTTCCTGTATCTTCCCTTGTCCTGCAAATTAAAGTATTCTTTCCCCCTTCAAAATGTCCTAGAGCACATTAGAAATCCACTCTACCCATTTGTTACTTAATTTTGAATTATATTTATTTGTATATAGGTTCTAATTCCTCATGGTGGCACAGAGGTGACTTTGCATTCTCAAAAATTATGCTAGAAGATTCCTAGAAAGACTTCACACATGACCCAGGAAGTAGACCGAATCTGCTTTGCAGGGATAAGCATACCTAAATAAGCTGGGCATTTGATGATGAGTACTTTGGTCACAGCAACCCATGAAATAAGGAAAAATGCAAAGGGCGCTCAGTTTTGTGCTTGTACTATTTCTGTAGTGGTAGTGGCAGAGTTCCAGAAAAGAGAACAAAGGATGCTTAGAATCATATTCTTCTTAGACCATCTACAAACTTTAACTTAGTTGCTGATATTCTCAATGTGAGATACATGTCCAATGACCTAGACCCCCAGGTTATACTCCTGGAGGAGCTTAATCATATAAATCTTGACCCTCTTCCCATAAATGAAATCAGAAGAAGAAAGTTAGGAGCTCCATGGAAGGATGTTTCATAGTCTCTCCATCAAGAGGCAAATAAAAACTCAGCTGAATTGGTTTATTGTGTGTCCAAAAGGAACAAGAAATATCATTTCATAGGCTATATGGCCACCTTGTATTTCAGTGCTCATCATAACTATTTAGTATAATAGAACTATGAAAATAATGGCAATTTAGGTATTAACATTGGTTGCAGAGGATTCAGAGGTAGAGAAATTTTATGAAGAAAATGATAATATCCTCCAAATTAAATAAACATGTACCATACTACTTGGTAGTACAGATAAGGACCATGAAAAATATCTTGAAAAATAGTGGATCAGGAAGAGGAAGAAGAAATTAAAGATGCCAAAGACCTGTAATCTAGACAGAAATCTTGTAATCATTATAATTTCTAACATTTATATAGTGTTTTAAGGTTTGAAAAGCATTTTACATATATTACTTCAAACCCATATTTCAAGAATTATTTCCCCAAGGGGGGGGGAATGGAAAGGAAAACAGTGGATATGGCAAGCACTAAATAACATTACAAAAATTGAAATTGATTATATTTTAACAGATAGTAAATGACTCATTACTGATGTGGGAATTATTCCTGAATCAGCTGTCCATGTATAGTCAGAATACTGATTTGTTAAAGCAGGGATTAAAACTTGTACAAAGGTAGAAGAAAGAAAAACTCTGAGGAAAAGATATGGTGATATACATTTAAAACAACTCCAACCTTACCTATTTGAGTAGGCTATTTATGTTGAACATAGATGGAAGAAATGGCATTGAAATAAAATATATTTATATGATACATAAGTTCAAGGAAAATAAAGCAGTTAGTATAACAAGGAAACCAAATAGCCCCAAAGCACTTTGATTAGCAAGTTTTTGACTTATTTGCCAAACAGAGAGAGATGGCAATTAAGGGCAATACTGATTTAGAATATAAAGTCATTTGTGAAATCTTACAGGACGGAAAGGAGAAGGAACATCTATTCATTCAGCAAACATTTATTAAGCTCCTACAATAAGCCAGGCACTGTACTAAGGGATTGGATGAGTATGACCAATATTGCCTCAACAAATAGAGAGAAGTGGAGGGTAAAACCAGTTTAAAGACTAACTAGTGAGAGATCCAACTAAGTATAATCATGCTTGAAGGAGGACAACAAATAGAAGAAAGATGGGGAAAGATATGCAAAATTTTTAAAAATAAAAACCATGGATATTGGACCCATGAAACTTAGACTCTAATACCCTAATCCTAGATTTGCTTACAGAAGAGACTTGATATGGCATAAAAGCAAACAGGCATGAGAAAATTGGCTGGATAGGCAAAATGTACAGAGAGGATATCTTTTCTGGAGATTATATAGTTATGACAGCATTTGTTGATAGCTCAAAGAATAGTATTCTCACACTTTTGTTGTTGTTTCTTTGCTTTTTTTTTCTTGTGTTTTTCCGCCTTTGACCTGATTTTTCTTCCACAACATAACAAATATGGAAATATGTTTAAAAGAATTGCACATATTTTATCTATATTAGATTCCTTACTGTTTTGGGGAGGGGAGAGAGAAAAATTTGAAACACATAGTTTTACCAAAATGAATGTTGAAAACTATTTCTACATATATTTGGAAAAATAAAATACTCTTTAGAAATATCAGGCAAGGCACAGAATAGAAAAAATATATGTTCACTCAAAGTGTTTGCCATTTTCATGGAGGAGCTATAGTTATTCATTATGCAAGATGAGAAATTCTATATAGATTATTTCATTTTTTTGTGCATATCTTCATGTGCATCTGGTTGTTGATAGCCTACAACTTTTATTTGTTTATCTTCTTTTAAAAAGAATTTAAAACAACACAGAGAGAAAAAATAGAAAGCACATGAGTACAAAAAAATAATGAAAGGGGGGGAGGGTAATAGAGAAGATGGTTTAGAGACTGCAAGGTCCATTTAGCCAGAATATTGCCTTCAGCCAAATTCAATGACTGCAAACATTGAGCTTTCTCACTTTCTAGTCCCTTGCCTTTCTAATCACTGAATTCTTCTAGTGCATTCAACTTTTGAATGAGAAGGAACACACTCCCACTTAATAGCCATGCCCTGAGTCATAATAAGTTTGTAAAGTGAGTATCCTCTCAATTAGCCTTGTTTTCTAGCTATTTTCCTTCCAGTTTCCTATCCATTAATATATACCATTGCTGACAAGTTGATTATCTGTGCACCCAATGAGTTTATTTGTTTGGGGTCTTTGCTTCCACAATCCCTTTGGTGGTTCCCTCTAATGCTACTATTAGGTTAGTTTGTTTATTGTCCAATATGTGTACCTATAGAGAAGGAGAAAATTGAAGAGCTCTTTTAGGAGCCTAAATTTCTTTCACAGACTTGTCTTTTTACCAACTATTAGTGGTGTTATTGTATGAAGGCATATCTTTTTAATACAAATATATTACTGTTATTTTTTATTACTGGGTATCTTGGACATGAAAATCCAAAGTACTGGGATTGAATATCATGCTGAGGGCAATGGAAAAGTATATAGTGGGCATAAGCAAACAGGGAACTACAAAGAAGTTTCAGATTAAGAGTCAGCACCAATGAAATTTATGATTAAAAATGAAGGGTTGATCATGTGGTGAAAGGAAGGGATAAACAATGGATGACCCATGTGCTTTAATGATATCTTCAAAGGTTAGCAAACAGCAAGAAAGACCCCTGAATCACATTGGGTAGACTCTATGAAGTAAATTTATGGCAGGACATGGACAAAAATTCCTCAGTCCAGGACAAGCAAGGACGAGTTCTGATGTGCATTGATAGAAGAAATATTCATATTGATAAGATTAAGGATCTATTTAAATATTCCTCTCTTCTTGCACCCCAGTTGACAATAAGGCAAGGCACAGAACACAGGACATAAAATTTGTCTTTTTCAACTTTGTTTAACTAATGTCTTCAAAATAATTGTGTGCTTAATACATTTTTATTAAATTGATTGCAAGCATCCATACTTTTTTGGCCTCCAGTTTGTATAAACTCTATAATTAAATTTTTTGTGAAAATCTAGGGTCAGATCATTCCCTTTGGTTTTATAAAAAAAACAAAAACAAATAATCACACAGAAAAAACAAAACAAAACAAAACAAAAAGCCTACTCTAAAGGTTGTTTCTTAATTAAACTGTCTCTTAGCATTTACAAAAGCCTGGCATCTGGATTACCCAAACACAGATAGTAATGTATCAAAAATTAATCAATTGCCAACAAGCATTTATTAATGTCAATTAAATACTTATAGTACAGGCATTGGACTAAGTGCCTGAGGATACAAATAGAGTGAATGAAACATCTATTTGCAAGAAGCTTACATTCTAATGTGATGGGGAAACTCTCTATCATTATGAGCAGAAGTTTTTGCTCAACAGGGGAGTTTTATCATATT
The DNA here is from genome assembly GCA_023553655.1 of Myrmecobius fasciatus. Classification (NCBI taxonomy): domain Eukaryota; kingdom Metazoa; phylum Chordata; class Mammalia; order Dasyuromorphia; family Myrmecobiidae; genus Myrmecobius; species Myrmecobius fasciatus. Next base: position 1,088,425 of record JAJPUD010000039.1, on the reverse strand, counting down.
AATTATTTGGTGATTCTGCTAACACATTTTGCTTTGCTACTACAGAATGAAAGTCGTTAATAAATTTCATTGTGTTAGTAACTTTCCATCACATTAAAAGAGATTAGTTTTGATAATATAATATGAAAGTTACTAACATAAGATTAGTGCAAATAGAAACCCAAATCTCCATAGACCTCCTCAAGGTAATGTTGAATGTGTAAACAAATTCCTCTTGGGATTTTCTTTTGCTAACCAAGTTGCCACTTTTATTTACATTAAATGCTCTCTAGGCAGGTGGCTTCTAAGAGACTAACAACCTCAAAAAGAGCAGTTCTCTAGAATGTTTGAGGGGATTTCCTAATTCCTAAGAGAGGATCACTAGATTATCTATTTTTATTTCTTCTTCCTTCATATCTCATATATATGTATATTATATTTACATATAAACACACATGCATATATAACTATAAACACACATATATGTGTGTCTGTCTATATATATTGCCACCAAGTTCTAATTATGTGGGAGATACCATCAAGAAAACTAAAGGAGAGAAAAGAATACTATTGCCCTAATATCACTTCTTCTCTGTTGGCTCCTTGGGCTGCTTTATCTGCTTCCGGGTAGGGTAATTTTTCTTTTACAATTTGAAATTGAATTTAAATTTAATATTAATCAGTACATAAGAAACTGATTAACTTCCCATTCATGAAATATGTCTTTCTTCAGGGGACAGTGATGGGTATATGCAAAAGACAAACTTGGGTATACTTGTAAGAATAAAATAGGCATTTTTGCACCCCCCAAAAAGGCTTTTTAAACTATGCAGAATGTGCATGCAAAATAACGGAATTCAAAAACCATCTGAGCTTTTCGGAGAAAGCTCCAATAAGTCAATAAATAAATATAGGCCGTAATACTGCTGTCACTTTGAATTTTCAATTCATTTTTCAATCAATAATTGATGTATTCACCCAGCATCCTTGCGAATTAGGTCAGTTTCATTATTCTCATTTTATATCTGAGGGGAAAATGAAGCACAGAGGAATATAGGGAGGTAAAGTAGTATTATGGAATAAAATGTGGGCTGGAGGGTACAAGATTGGGTTGGAATTCCACATTCTCCACCTCTACTGGAGTCTGAGCAATTTAACAAATTGCTTACTTACTCTTAGTCTCAGTTTATTTATCTTTACAATGGGAATAATCATATTTTCCTCCACTTACATCCAAGAGTTAGGGAAGGAAGCATTTTGCTAATCATAGGATCTATATTTATATCTGGAGAGAACTTTAAAGGTCATAACATCCACACCCCTTATATTAGAAATGTGGAAACTGAGGCTCATAGATGTTAAGTGTTTTGCCTATCATAAGAGAAGCAATCTAATCTTAAGTCTAAAAAAAGAGTTGTTATTGTAAGTCAGTGGGAGGTGATGGGACAATATTGAATGTATGCAACTCTACCTTACATTATATTCATTTGACTTCTATGCATCTTTCAAAACCTGTGTGGTGGTTGCAAAACCAATTTTTTTTTAAAGTAAAGATTTGAAATTTGATTTCCACAAAATGAGGTTTCAATTACAGGATTAAAAAAGATAATATATAAAGTATGTCACAAATCTTTTTCTTGGGTTTTTTTTTTGTTTGTTTTTTTGCTGAGGCAATTGGGGTTAAGTGACTTGCCCAGGGTCACACAGCTAGGAAGTGTTAAGTGTCTGAGATCGGATTTGAACTCAAGCCCTCCTGACTTCAGGGCTGGTGCTCTATCCACTGCACCATCTAGCTGCCCCATATGTCACAAATCTTAAAGCATTATGCAAATGTTAGTTGTTGTTATCATTATTTTATTTTTAATTAATTACAATGGTTATTGTTGTTGTTCCTGTCCTATTTCTGTCCTGAAATAGCAAACTGTTCAAAATCATTTATAGAATCAGTCATGCTATTTCAAGCAAGAGATACTACTATAATGCAAAGTAACTAAGAAGGACTTCTAAAGGCTATTGCTCTTCTTTCATATATCCCATAAAAGTATTAAAAGTGCACATGAATCTGTAGTCATGAACTGATCCAACCATTCTAGGGAGTAATTTGGAAATATGCCCGAAGGGCAATCAAACTATTCATACCTTTGATCCAGCAATATTAATACTACCCAAAGAGATTAAAAAAAAAAAAGATAGGAGGAGAGGAAAGGGAAGGGAAGGGAAGGGAGAAAGACCTACATGTACAAAAATGTTTACAGAAGCTCTTTTTGTGGTGGCAAAGAATTGGAAATGGAATACTATTTTGCTGTAAGAAATGATAAATAGGTAAATGTCAGAAAAAACCAGAACCAGAAGAATACTGTATTCAACAACAGCAACATTATATAATTATCGATTATGAGTGGTTTAGCTATTCTCAGCAATAAAATAATCCCAGACAAATTTGAAGGACTCATAATGAAAAAATGCTATCTATTCCCAGAGAAAGAACTGCTTAAATCTGCATAGTGCTTTCATTTTTTGGGGTAGTTTTTTCTTTTGGTTTGTTTCTTCTTTCACAATATGATTAATATGCAATAATGTAATAAATACATATATTTACATATATATTGTACATATATAACTATATCAAATTGCTTTCTCTCTTCTTAAATTTTTTTAAATGAATGCTATAATAAATCAATGTCTTTAAGTATAATTGGAAAAATAAGATACTATTTAAAATACATTAATCTATAGTCCATCATTCACTCATTTATTTAATCAGGCAAAAGACCCTTTACTATCCCTTTTTCAGTTTAAGTCAAGGTTTTGAGGTTATGGTAAGGTTGTGATTTATTTAAGATAGACCTGGAGGTTTGAATTTATTTTAGGAAGAAGCTGAGAGTCCAAGTTATTCCTGAATCTAACCTCATCTCCCATATTCGTAGGTAATAATAATTTGATGATTAGTCACAAAAAGGCCTCTTGAATATTCCAGATTCCAATGATAGAAGTCAAGTTGAAGACCTGAGTTCAAATCTTACCTCAGATACTTATTGGCTGGGTTACTCTGGACAAGTCACTTGGCCTCAGTTTTCTCATCTGTATACAATGTGGAAGCTTGGTTTAATAATCTTTTTAGGTCCCCTTTATCTCCAAATCTACAAAATGCACTATTTTTGCTGGGACACTTGACTCAAGGAATCAGTGCTTTATTAGACATGAAAGTATAATACTTTTACATTTCCCCAAAGTATATAGTTAACATTGAAATCTTCCAAGACTCAACTACCAATTCAGATCATGGTACTTCATGTCAGATCCCCATCTTTTCTTTCTTTCTTTCTTTCTTTTTTTTTTGAAGGACTTATTCGTCTTTTTAAATTATTTTATTCTTTATAATTTTTTATTATCTATTCTTTCTAACCTCAAAAAGGTTAATGAGCTTTTTGTAATAATACCAAAATATCCAACTAGATGGCATCTACATAGCATTTTAAGAATTATGAAGTATAGACCAACTCATGTGATTCTCACAATAGCCGTGTGTAATTGGTGGTCTTATTTTTCCCATTTTATAAATTAGAAAATGAAGCTAAGAACAATCAATCAATCAATAAGTAGTTATTAAGTACTTACTAAGTGTCAGCTTAGTGTGCTTAGCACAGAGAATACAGAAACAGAGACAAAAAATACTCACTTCCTGCCCTCAAGGAGCACACAGTCTAGGGGGAGTCACTAATGAATAAATATGTACAAATTGTATGGAAGACAAAGAGGAAATGACAGAGGAAAAGCATTTGATTTTGGAGGAGCTAGGAAAGACTTTTTGTAGAATTTTAATTGAGACTTAAAAGAAGCCAGTAGGCATGGGTAAGTGGAGGAAGCATTCCAAGCCAGAGAAAATGACTTGAGATAAAAAATGGGGTGTCTTACTTGTGGAACAGTCAGGAAACCTGGGTCACTCAATTGAGTTGGAAAGTAAAGTGTAAGAGGGTCTGAAAGAAATTAAGTGACTTGAGCATGGTCAGATCACTAGTTAAGTTTCTAAAGCAGGATTTGAATCCAAATCTTTCAAATTCCAAGTCCAATATAAATCCATTATATCACGCTGTTTCTTTTGAAAAGTTACAAACAATATGAATGTCCATTCAAGTCATTCTTATTTTCCCCCCTTCTTTTTGAGGTAGACTGCCTAATGCTTATGTTAGCCAAATTTTATCAGTTAGGGAATTTTTAATTTCTTTCTTAGTGTTTGCTAGTGTATTTTTCAGATTCTCTCAGAATCTTCCCTGACTCAAACGCCCTAAATAATTCTATTTCATCAGCAAGTTTTTCTATCTCCCTTTTCATCTTCCTCTTCCAGGTCATTAATAAGAATCTTGAATAACACAGGGCTCAGAGTTCTCCCCTGAGCACCCCACAATTAACCTCTTTCCACACAGAGAATTGGCCTTTTATTTCTACTCATTGCTCCCCACCTCTTAATGAGTTTTAAAGTCAGAGTAAGGCTTTCCTTCATACCCTATGGTTACCAAATTTACTTTAGTTGTTAGGCAATCTTTGTTCTTTGGGGATAGGTCCAAAATATTGACCTATTTGCTAAAAACAAAACAAAACAAACAAAAAAAAAATGCAGCTTTTATCATTTCTTTTCCTTACCCTTGTCCCCTACCTGCCTCGGATGTAATTCTTAGGCTACCCCTTCACTATTCCCTTGGGTAGCTATTGGGTCAGGTGCAAGAACTGCCCTTTATCCCAGGTGCCATACTGGGGTTTCCTGCCCAGCTCTTTTTATTTGGCTGCTGGAGAACTTGTAGGTGAAGGCCATCAGGTCTAAGAGATTTAATGAAATTTGATTTCTATTGTTGCTCTCTCTGATGTCTGAATCTGCAGACACTGCCTCACCTTCACTCCGGAAAGTGAGCCACCTCCCTCCACCCCTCTCCACCCTGGGGCCAGATATTTACTCATCCTGCTCTGTGCTGAACACAAAAACAAAGCTATAATTTAGCTGTGCTCTCTTTAAACCTTTCCATGCTCTTTATACCTACTGTCTTTCCTGGAGGCTTCCTTCTTTTGAAGGACTTCAGGAAAGGCTGATGATTTGCTTTGATATCTTTGTTCTTTGGATTTATTCTTCTTTCCTTACCCTCCATCTTACCTGCTGAAGTTTATACTCCTTTCCATTAGCTTCACTTGGATGGGATTTCTATTTTTTTTTTTTAAAGGATACTTTTCCACCTGACTGAGCTCCTGCGATTTGAACCTTCCTGGTTTTTATTCATTGCCTTATCGGTTCCTTTTCTGTTGTTCTGGGACAAGTCCATAGTTTCTGCCTCTAATCAGATATTCCTTAGCAGCCTTCATGCTGATTCTATGGATTTTAATTTTCTAACGTTTCCCCCCAGGCAGTTTCCAACATCCACTTCCTATGTCTTGCTCAGCACTGAGTATACTGTTGGAACTCCACAAATATTAAATAACCCTCCCCACTTCTCTTGGAAAAAAAAAAAGCCCTTTCTTGAATTTTACTTGTCAAAATACAGTCATTTGTGTTCAGGTCCTCACTCCTCCAATGTCCAACCTAATTATATTAAGGTCAATATTATTTTGCAGCTCAACAGCACATCCTGCTTAAATCAGAATCAACTTCTGTGTTATTCAGAAATAAATATGTTCTACCTTATTAATCATTGGGGCTCAAGTGTGAGCCACTGATATATTGAGTACTCACAACCTGTGAAGCTGCACTAAATGGGCACAATATGTGATATCTGGTCCCCTCCCCTCAAGTAGGGAGGGTGAATAGGATTTCATTTGCAGGAAAGTCCTGATTAAATGTTTTTTTTTTTTTTTTTTCAATATCTTCCTGGAACAAGTGGATTAAAGATAACATTTCCTTCTCTCCTTTTCCAAGAGATGGAGTAATTCAGGGAGTATAATATTTCATACATTGTTAGATGAAATTACTTTATGGGTTGTTTTTGCCTAGTATTTTCCTTTGTTCCAAAGAAAGGTTCAGTGATAGGGGTAATGGATGAATGACACTGTATTCAGAAATGTCTGTTATATTAAAACAAAAGGTTCCAATAAAATTTACTTAAAATTAAACCATATACCCTTACAACTTTGAGAAAGAATATTTCTTCTTTCATTACATTTCCTCTTCTTTTTCCAGTTTCATATTTTGTATTTAAAGTCTCTGAGAAGGATCCAGCACTGTCTTTTATTTTGATCATGCCCAAATGTCTCCATTTTCACTTTCCTCCTTCCGTCCTTCCTTTCTTTTTCTTTCTTTTCTTTTTTCTTCTTTCTTCCCTTCTTTCTTTTTTTTTTTTTTAAACCACCTATCTAACCTTACAGGTCACCAGAGCTGAATATGGAATTCTCAGCTATCTAGTAAAATGTAATGAGCCTAGACCACTCATATTTCAATATAAGGAAAAGAAATGTGAAAGCAGTGTAAGTGTCTGAAAGAAAGCCAGACCTATTTGAGACATCCTCATTGTTTACAGACATAGTATGCCTACCACCCCAAGCTTTGTCACTTTTGAATGAAAAGGGTTGTGTGATGATAGAACCCTGGAGTTCCCATCCCAGTCAATAGCCCTTGTACATGGTAAAAGGGTAGAAGATTTGGGCTAATAACATATTATAGTATTCTTAAAGAATACTTTTTCCATTGGTCATTCACTTCATTTTTCATTTGCGATTTTTCATTACTGCATTAAACTGTGTGATAAATGAAAGGTAGAAGAATTTGACAGATGATTTGATTTCTCTCCTTGTCAGATGATTTGGCTTAGTTTCCTATGAAAATAGAAGGCAAGCCCTGTAAAATTGTTCTTGTGGATTTGTTTCCTGGCATTTATTTGCTATCCCTGCCATATCTAATCTATCTATTTACCTACGGTTCAGTTACTGATCTGTATCCCCTAGGATTCTGGATCTATATTGACAAAGTGGTGGTGGGCTGTTTCCTATTTGCTACATTGTGTAATAAATAATGAACACTTCACGTATACTTTAAATTCCTTTTTCTTCCTCAAGTCCCCAAACACTGTATTATTAAACAGGCTTCCCATACAGCATACCCACAGACTGCATGGGATCTACAACAAAGGAAAGTCTGCTCATTCTTCTGTTTAAATACAGCAGCAGATTTTGCCTCCCTCATGCTAACATGGAAAGGATAAACACAATATTGTCTTTACTCTGCTGTTCGTAGGCTGCCAAAGCTAGGGTTAGCAATGTAGCTCTTCCTTTTGGCACTCTGCAAAACTTTCATGAAAAGTTATTATTGTACAGACCCTGGATCAAAATGTCCCCTAAACCATAAAGATGTTACCAATCCCACAGACCGCTGTATTGTTTAAGGTAGATAGGGTTGAGAAGGAAAAATAAAGAAATGATAAAAGGGGGAAAAAAAGCTGTTCATCTATTTTTTTTCTTCCTGTTTGGAAAGAGAAGTTTCTAAAATAGATCATATGTTTATCTGTCTTGTTGCAGCTTTCAACAAAGCTGATGTGATATGACAGAAACAGTAGCTACAGAAGCAGCTTCTCATGAAGGGACAACAAGCAAATACAAATGAGAGTGACTCACATCCTGGACAGCTTTAAAGAAAACATAGCCAGAGTTCGACATTTTTAAGCCTAATAACAAGTGAGAGGTATGCTGGCATTCAAGTGACTCAGAAACTGGTTATCTGCCTTTTGCCCTATAATATGTCCAGACCTTCAAGGGCGACTGTGTTAGATTCTTTACCTTCCCAAAGAAAGATTCAGCTCAATTTCCCACCCTCTACCTCTGTATTGAAAATTGTGAGGGAATAATCAGAGGTGCATAAGCCTTTATTTCTAAACTACCTATTAAGCTGCTTTCAAAACTTGGACTGTGAGTGTCAGTTATTAGCCATGGTACATGTCAACCACCTTCATCCCCCACCCTTCTGCTAATTCAAGCAGCTATTCAGCTCTTGACCTATTAAAACTTTGTTTGCTATTATACTTGCTGGCAAACTAGTCATGTGGAAAGGTGTTAAAGAAATGAGCTCCTGTGTTCCCCAGGTGATATAAATGCTTTATCAAGCTGATCCCTACCATGTTATGTAAACTATACCAGGTAGCATTCATTTTAAACAGAGAGATAAACAGATCTAATATGCTTCAGGGCATCATGCTTTATGCATGAACTGCTTTTTATTTTTATATTAAAGATTTTCTTTACACAACCCACTGAAATGTAGTTGAGAAGTAACATAATGTCTTAACTACAGCCACCGACAGCACACAGAAAGAAGTTCAAAGTAGGGAGGGTGATCTATTCCCTTAGCACTTAATCCCATGCTAACCTTTTTAATTAATTCTTAATAAACAATTAATTTTTTAGTGAATTACTGCTCATAATGAGAAAGGTTCACACAAAAGATAAACGAAGAAATCCTCAGGGATGAAAATTATATATATATATATATGTATATATATATATATATATATGCTTGGGCATATGGGTCTAACTTAGATTTCAAGCTGGAATGGACTCTAGAGAATATCTCTCCAAGATCCTCATTTAATCAGTGAGGAAACTGAAGTCCAAAATGTGTCCAAGGTCATACAGGCAATAAACAGCAAAATTGAGATTTGACTATATGTATGTATCAATGTATATCTATCTATGTATTTCTATGTGTTTATCTGCATATCAATCTATCTTTATATACAGTTTCCTCTTGTTCTACTGGGTTCAAGTACTAGTTATTTGATTTTGACCAAGTATCTCAACCTTTCTATATTTCAAGCAATTAAGTAAGACTGTAAATTGTAGAAAAAGGGTTGACTTTCATTAATAGTAAAATTTCATCATAGGAAGCATCCCAAACCAATGACATTGGGACCAGGATAATAATATGATGTTTGTCAAAGTTTGTGTGTGTGTGTATGACTTTATGTGTATTCATAGCGAAAGGATACCCTGTCTTTATTAAATGATTCCCCAAAATTCAATGTTAGATAAAATGAGTTTGGAGGCAGTTCCCTAAGAACTATTCTACAAATGAAAGTATGGCTAAATAATGTCACATTGGTATTTTATGGCTTTATAACAGTTTTTAATTTTTAAAAAAAATTAATACTTTTTTTTTCTCTTGGGAGAGAGAGACAGAGAGGAGAGGAGAGGAGAGGAGAGAAGAGAGACACAGAGAAAGTACAAAGACTAGAAAAATACTAAGATGGTTTAATTTGGCATTCATGAAATGTTAAGAGCCAGAAGAAATCTTCCTATGTTTTATTAGATAGGTTCTCAGTAGATAATATATGGAAATATATAGGCAAGTTACATAGGATAAGAGGGAATTCATGGATTCCCTCTCATGGATAATGTGCAGCAATGGATTAAAAACCACCTCAATTTGGTCATAGTTCCTCTAGAGATCAAACTATTCAACTATATCTGTATGTGTGCATTACACCTTTTAGTAACTCTTTCCTTGACATCATTATCCATCCATCTTGACTTTTCCTTTTCTGAATTATCTCTTGTTATTTTGACTTCAGCTGCATATGTGGAATTTTTTTCCTCTTTTGTTATACAACTTTTAGTTATGAACAACTTATATGGCTCATCAGTATCCCTGAGACACTAAAAAAGCAAAAGGAGAGCCTTGTTGTACATGATTTGTCTTTCTTCCTTTGTTTTTACAAGGTAGTGTCAAGTCATTATTTTCTCCTTTCCAATTAGCTTTTGAAAAGTCACCAATCCCTATACCAATTAGAAACTAAAAGAAGTGAAATTTCATCTTGAAACAACACTGAAAACATGCAGAACAGGTCAGATTAACCAGATTAAATGAAAATGTCACTCCATATGGATACAGCCTCAGTAGCTCAGTTTGCCCCATCTGCTAAACAAGTGACATTATTTTTGAACCTTTCAAGGTGTTATGTTTAATGTGTTTTTGAAATTTGGTTTAGAAAATGCTTTAGTTGGATTGTTTACATCTGGAATGAAATAAGCTTTGACTTCTTTCCAACAGGAGAATCCATCAAGAATGCTGAAAATGAGAGAAGTGTGTTCCAAATGCAGCAGGAGGCTACCCTTTCTCCAATTGAATTTTTGGCTGCATTCCCCCTATCCTTATAAATCCAGAATAATCCTGCCCAAGGGATGAAGAGAGCTATCAATAACGAATGAGGGACATTAACTAAGTGACCAATAATATTATGAATATTTGCAGAAAATCAGGATGAATACAGGGATGAACTAAATAACAGTAGCTATCCATTTGAGTGCTGCCTCTCACTTATTCCATGTTTCCCATACATAAAAATCCCCTTTCTTACTTCTATGTCTTTAAACAAGCTGTTCTCCAGGTCTGATATGCTCATAACTACCTTCTTTCAAGAACTGTTCCAATACTATCCCCTACAAGCAGCTTCTAATTCCTTCATTGATTAAGTGCCAATAGAATGCAAATAGAATGTAAGCTTCTTGTAGTTAAGGACTATTTTATTTCCTCAGTGCCTAGCACAATGCACCATAAAGAGAAAACTCCTAATAAATGCTTATTGAATTGTTAGATTGATTTCTGAGAGGAAACTTAAAAAGAATCTCCTATTCTTTCATGTATTCCCTCTGAATCTACTCCTAATTTCAAAGACTTTTTAGTATGAAAAATCAAATATATTCTCTCCATGACATAACATTGAATGATGATTTGGCAAATCAAGACAAAATTCAGGAAAAAGACCTTTTACAGTATATTTATAAAACTCACAGAAATCAGAAGAATAATAGCAAAATTCACATTTACATAGTGATTTATAGTTTACAAAGGACTTTCCTCAGAATAACCTAGAAAGGTAGGTCCTGTAAATATTAGAATTCATGTTTTACAGAATAAGAAATGGAGGGTGAAGGGTTCAAGGTTGAATTGAATCAGATAGCCAATTCTTAAATTTTGAGTGTAAGCATTTATGTCTTGGAAATAGGCAAATCAGAGCTTGATTTATTGTTTTGTTGATTGTTTGGATTTAAGAAGGTGACATTTACATGACTTTTTCTCCAGAGAGTTGGTAGTTAAATATCTACTAGTGCACCACTGTGATTAGTTGACATATCTAGGGTCATATATGTAATAAATAGCACTTATTTGAACTTGGGTCTTTGGACTCCAAAACTTGGATTCTTTCCATAACACAGAATATTGTTTCATACATTTTGGAAAGGTGAGTCTACATCCATGATTTTATAGTTGTGGGGAACTCCTAATGTGGAACCTTTCCACTGAAGCAGATTAGCTTGGGGTTTTGAAAGCACAAGTGACTATGGCCAAAAAGGCTGTACTAGACTCAGAATTTGAATCTAGGGCTTTCTGACCCCAAGACTGATCCTCTTATCCACTATGTAAGGTTGCCTATGACCTTATATATAAGAGATACAAATATTTGCTGGTGAATGAATGGATGAATGGATGGTTAAATCAATGAACCATGTGGCTGACAATGGAAAAGTGGCTGAAAATGAAATAAATTGTGATTCTTTTCCCTTTTCTTCATTGAGAGTATTTTTCTTTTCATAGAATTAATTTTTCTCATTCTCCAACAATGAAGTAGTCAAAAGGATTTAAACAAGCAATTCTCAAAAGAATTGAAAATTATTAAACTATATGAAAACTGCTCCATAACATTAATAATAGGGAAAATGAAGATTGAAAAGATTCTGATGTTTCAGCTTATGGGTAAAGATGACAATAAATAGGAATAGTCAAGGTTGGAGGGGTTGTGGAAAGACAGGCACATTAATGCATTGTTGGGGGAGCTATGAATTGGTAGAAGTATTCTGGAAAGCAATTTGGAATTACGCAAATAAAGTAACTAAAATGTCTATATACTTTGATTCTAATAATCTGTTGCTAAGCACATACCTCAAGTAAGTCACTGATAAAAATAAATGTTCTGTACACACCAAAAATATTTGTAGAAGCATTTTTTGTGCTAGTAATGAAATGGATTAAATATCTATAAATTAAGGGAATAACTAAACAAATTGGGGTATATGAATGCAATGATATGCTTTTGGCTGCAACAAACATGATGACTTTAGAAAAGCATTGAAAAATTCTACATGAACTGATGAAAATGAAGTAAGTAGAACCAGGATAACAGTATGAACAATGATTAAAATCATGTAAATGGAAAGAACAATAGCCTAAAGGCAAGCAGAACTGAATGCTGCAAAATAAAGAATAATTTTGCTCCGTGCTTTTCTTTTCAGAGGCTGAGGTTTAAGGATGTGAACTGCATGTAACTTCAAACTTTTTCATTGTGGTTACTGATTATACTAAATCTTCTCTCTCTCTCTCTCTCTCTCTCTCTCTCTCTCTCTCTCTCTCTCT
>JAJPUD010000039.1:1002549-1075049 GCA_023553655.1 Myrmecobius fasciatus | reverse complement strand
TTCCTTTCTGCCTTCCTTCTCCTCTCCACTTCTCTTCCTTCTCCTCCTGCTCCTCTTTCTCTTTCTCCTTTTCTCCTCTTCTTTCTATGGATTATGGACTAATTAAATACCTTTTCATTAGCTGCATAAAGCAATTAAAATATGTTTACTAATAATGATAATACCAATAAAATGAGTGGAATATCTAAATGGTTCCTGCTAGCATAAGATGTTGTATTTAGAAGTACTGTGCTTTTACATGGGCTAGACAAAAGTCCGTCTAGAAGAGTGGTGTTAATTATTAAGTTACCAGAGAACCCTTGTTGCCACAGAACCAGCTTCTCCTGTGTTTACTTCAGTTTGCAAGCGACAACAACAAAATTGAAGCATTAATAAAACCCAGCCACCCAGAACTCCTGACCGTAGTCAGTTTGAATTATAACTTTTTAATTTAGTCAGGTAAAGAATTATTACAGTAGGACTCTAGGGCAGGAATGTGTTAATAAAATCATACTCTCTGCCTTTTCATTTAAAATAATCCCCCTGAGCTGATTAAATGAAATATCACTTGTTTAATAACTGACAGAACATTATTTTTAAGCACAAATGTTTTGCATGTCTATGCTGCCTGGTTTGCATTCTGAGCACAGGATTGAGTTGGGGGAGGGAGATGGTGTGTAGAATAGGCACTGACATCACACAAAGGGAGGAGAGTTTAGCACTTGGAGGTAGTTGGTCCTGCCACTGTGGTATCCATAATTTAGTGTGAGGCAGTGAGGTAGACAGAGCATTATCATTAGAAATCATCCTGAACAGGCACATAAAGCACAGTCGCAATAACACTTGTCAGAAAGGTGACTGCAGTCAAAACTAATATCCAGGAGTTTCAAGATAAATGCTGACACGGCAGCCATCCTACAAAGACTATTATTGCTTAAAAAAAAAATTCCCACAAAGCGCTAAACCCCCCAAACAAAATCATGACATGAACCTTCCCAAGAGTGAATAAGTTAGTGGGAAGTTTGCATTTGGGTGGCATAAACTTTCCATGATTTACAATCAACAAATTGCTTCTCTAGTAGAATAAGGGTGGGGATTTTTTTTATACTGAAAGATTGTGAGAGAAAGTGAAAGTGAGAGAGAATGAGAAAGACAATGGGAGAGAGATAGGAGAGGAGAGGGAAAGAGAGAAGGGAGATGGAAATAGAGAAGGGAGGGAAAGGGGAAAGCAGAAAAAAGAAGAGAGAAGGAGAAGAAAGGGAGAAGAAATGTGGTAGAAATGAGAGAAGGGAGAAAGGAAGAGGAGAGAAAAGAAGGAAGGAAGGAAGAAGAAAGAGAGGGAGAAGAAATGAGGGCAAGATGAGAGAGGGAAGAGGGGTGTGTGTGTGTGTGTGTGTGTGTGTGTGTGTGTGTGTATGAGAGAGAGACAGAGACAGAGAGAGATAGAGGCAGAGAGACAGAGGCAGAGACAGACAGAATAAAGAGAGAGACAGAGGAGACAGACAGACAGAGAGGGAGAGAGACAAATAGAGAGAAACAGAGAGACAGAGAGATCAGAGACAGAGACAGAGACAGAGAGAGAGAAAGAGAGAGAGAGAGGGAAGAGAGAGAGAGAGAGAGAGAGAGAGAGAGAGAGAGAGAGAGAGAGAATATAAAATACTGCTTTCAGGCTTAATGATGGTAAGGCTATTTGGAATTCTTATCCGCTCCCCCCTCCACCCCATCCTGTTTTAGGGAATATATGAGCTGTGCCCGTAAAACAGGTCATTAGCTGTGCAACTTTAAGGTTCATTGCCTCAGCCTACATGTTGCTCAGTTGGCACTTGCATTTTGCCTGTCGTCTACATTTAGAATAATCTCTTTGACTTGGTACCAGGCTGTAATTTAATAACCCAGCTCTGCTGACTTCATAAGCTGTGAAACCACAGAGGAAACCCCAAATCTGAATTACAGCCCTAATTACTCTAGCTGGAGCTAAGGGTTCCCACAATGAATTGTTCTATTAAGATCCTTTCATATGGGGCCATTTGTTGTCAGGGTTCAAAGGATTGTAGGCTGATTCGTTCCCCTGTTCCCCAGACCCCCACCCTTGACATAGGGGTTTTTCCCCAGTGGTCCTTTTGTCCAGAAATGTCAACTGTTCGGTAACCAGTGGAAAAAGACAGTCCCTGAGCTTTCCACTTCTGATATTTGGAGAAAGTCAGTAGAGAAGGAATTCAAACTCATAAAACAAACAAGTTAGAGGTGATCATTTTCTTTTTACCATGGAAGTCCTACTGTGATACCTTATTTGGGCATGATGGCCACATTGAACATTTATGGAACACAAGCATTAGCTCAAACTCTCTAATGAGTCTGTGATGTCATTGATCTGAATGCTTTATCCAGCAGTAAGATCTTGCCCCATCCATGCCCGTTCATCCCATGTTATTCTTACCCTTGTCCCCTTGCCCACTCATTGGTTCATCCCAGAAAGTCAACCCAATGTGCTAGGGGGTCTTTCTCATTTTATCTTGACATCACATGGATTCTAATGAGGGTATTCAAGTTGTTCATTTGAAATTTCTTACTCTAGCCCCATTGATAGTACAGTATCTTTCCTTATCATACATTGTTCTGAAGACATATTTTATATTCTTTGTCTCAAATACCTTGTCTTCATTGGTTAGAGCTCGCTCAAACTCACTATACATCTCTCTATTGTCCTCTGTGTGATATTCACTTTCAATTCTTCATAGGCTTCTGTGTTCCCTATCTCAAATCTATACAAAATTTGCAAAATTTCTTTAATGATTCTAATTTTCTCAAAGAAACAGAAAGACCCACTTTTTTTTTTAAAATTACCAATTATAAGGATCCACTAAGCAGAAAAGACTTCACTTCCAGGCTAAGTGATGGACTATGTGTTTATTGGAATCAATTTGGTGGAGTGGAAAAAATACCAAGCTTAGGAGAAGTAAGTGTGATTCCTGCCTATGATACTAGTCATTGTGAGAAGACCAGTTTAACTTTCAGAGCCTCAGTTTTCTCATTTAGAATATGTGGATAATATTATCCGAAGTTCTTTGCCTTGTACAACAAAACAAAACAAAACCCCAGCAGGTACTTTCAATAGTAACTTCTAGAGTATTTACATTTTTGTACTTCACTGATAGGCTGAAGGGAATTAGAACAGACTAGGCAAATTCTGGTCAAATGAAGATCAACCAGAAACTAAAAGATAGATGCTATGAATGTATAAGTCACTGAGAAAATACATCTTGGTTACTAAAATTTTGATTTCTATATCACTTTTTAGGGCAATTGCTACTGTGCAAATCAGAATATACTTAGAATGTCCTTTAAATGGAGACTGAGGACCGGAGAGTTATCTTGCTATATGCTGTTGCTCAGTAGTTTTCAGTCATTGTCAACTCTTCTTAACCCCCTTTGGAATTTTTTTTTTTTTGGTAAAGTGGTTTGCCATTTCTTTGTTCAACTCATTTTAAAGAAGAAGAAACTGAGGCAAACAGGATTAAGTGACTTGCCCGGGGTTATAAAGCTAGTAAATGTGCAAGGTCAGATTTGAACTCCAGAAGATGAGTCTTCCTGATCTTTACTTATTGAGTCCTTCTACTACTGAAGAAACAAGCTGTGCCTTAAAATGTCCAACACTATTTTTCATTTTCATTGAATATAGACTCTGAGATGCAATTTCTACTTCCCAGGGTGTACAGAAAGGAACTGAATCCTTGAAAACTAAGATAGTTTTTCTGCCCTTTCTTTGTATCTCCAGCATTTAGGATTTTGTCTTGCATATAGTAGGTACTTGATAGATGTTTATTGACTATTTATTTATTGACTATTGATTAACTTAATTTCATGGAAATTTCATCTACTTGCATATACATATTTGTACATATGTATATATATAAACATATAAATAGATAAATGAATGGATGGAGAGAGAGGATGGATGGATAAATAGAAAGATAAATAGATGAATGTTTGGATAGATACATAGAAATGGAGACAGAGACTGACAGACAAATAGAAAGGTAGATAAATAGATATTTAGATAACTGGTCTATATGATTATATATTTAGATCTGGAAAGGATTTTAGGGATTATTCTCATTTTACAAATGAGGAAACCAATCCAGAGAAGTTAATCAACTTGCCTAAAGTTACAAGGCAGATTTGGAATGAGAATTCAATTTCTATGATACCAAGATCAGCGTTATTTTGCGATGGTACCAAAAATTCCTCTCTTCTTGTATTCCATGCACTTATGTTCCATTCCCCTATTCCAACCCCCTGTCTCTTTTTCCAATTTAAAAGGAGGGAGAACAAAATTTATGATTATCTCCCTGTTGGAGGTTCCAAGAAGGTCAATGCTTTCAGAGTATTTAGAACATGCACCCTTTAAAAGTATAGTAGCAAAAGTAATGTCTTATTGCTGTAACCAGAACCAGAACAGAGAGATGACTTAGTACTTATTATCTATCTTCCCAGTCCACAGAATGGAGGACTGAGGTATAGTATAAAGATTTGAAAAATGCTAAACCACGAACTTTGGGTTACCAACTGAAGTGTAGGAAGCATAAATCTCATTCAAGGTTGCAGCATCAACTACCACTTTCTTGAAAAAGATTTACAACCCTTGGCAAAATTTGTTCATTTTACAGTGCCAATAGAGGGGTGGAAGTGTTGGAGTGTTTTGCAGATTTTGAGAGAAGTGGATGAAAATATTCTCATTGCTTCTGACAGATAGAACACAGATTCAGTGATCTGTTTGGAATCCTGTAATAAGGCAAAATCAGAATCCCTGTTCTTCAGGGATCACATTAGTCATTAGTCTGGTATAGCTTAAAAGGTGTCAAGTCGGAGATAGTGTGAGAGCATGGGCGAAATAAGTTCTGCGTTAAGAATCTTAGGGACCTGAATTCGAATCTTGATGCTTACTATCTGAATGACCTGGGAAGTTAATTTTCTGAGTTAACTTGAGTTTTCAGATCTCTTCATTTGTAAAATGAGAGGATTAGACCAGATGATATATAAGGTCTCTTCTATACCTCATTCTGTGATTAGGTCATTGGGGAGAATGGTTTTGGCTGACTATATAAAATAATATCTCTATAAGGCCCAGACTGTCTTTGTGCTAGGTGCCATAAACAGTATGTTTTCCCCTAAAGACAGATTATGTCTCAAACAGAGGACAAGTTTGTCTGTCAGATATGGAGAGGAAATAAATGAAAACCCATTCATCCTGACATGAGATTACCCCAGTCAGGAATGAAAAGACCAGTAAACACCCTGGATTAACAGCTGGGTAAATACCAGCTTTCTCAGGCAAAGCTGCCCAAGGGCAAATTCTAGTTAAATAGAAGTTCAACAGGGAAGCAACTGGATGCATATGAGAAGGAGATTTAGGCAGGGTGCAAAAAAAAAAAAAATTGCTCAGAAGTGTCAAAAGACAGAACCTAGGAAGAGTAGTTTTAAGTGAGATCATCCAAGGGAGATAGCTTGAAAACAGGAAATGGACCAAAAATCAAATAAAGCAACAAAATAAACAAACTAAAAACCAAAAACCAAACCCCAAACCAACAACTATAATAACAACAATAAAACTCAACAACAATAATGAAGCCCCCAAATCCAGAAGCTAATGGAAGCCTAGGAAGGACTCAACACTAAATGCATTTTTAAAAGAAGACACATGAACATTAATATTTGAAGGAAAATGAACTCTTATTTAATAAAGTGACCTTCAAAACTGATTTGGATAAAATAAAATAAAAAAAGACTGTTTTCTTTAGAACATAGTCAACAGAACCTGAATGCTAAGCTAACTTCCTGGCTTTCCCTTCTGTTCAGGGAGTGTTGTTCAACTATGCCAGCACAAATCATTATGAAATCATATACATTATAAATAAAATAAAAGAAATAAACAAAGCACACTGTATTTCTTTGCCAGCAACCTGGAGTCTTGGTTTAGAGTAAATGTACTTTCCTTCACAGCCAGAAAACAGAATTAAATAAAAAAATTAAGTTAGAGGGAGAAATAAATTTCATCAAAACTGTGCTGGATAATCTAACTTGGATCTTGAAGTCAACAGCAGCTGCCATTTGTGTAGCACAGTAGTAACAGAATTCATGTCTACCCATAAATAGCATAGACATCACAAGAATTTTGGTGAAATATTTACTTAATGTGATATTCAAGTATTTTATATTTCTTAAAGTATTTGTAAATCAGTTATCTTGTTGGATTTTCCCAAAACTCAGTGAACTATACAGAACAATAATGATTATCTCCATTAGATAAAAAAGGAAACTAAGACCCAGAGAAGTTAAATGATTTCTTGGGGGCCCAATTGAAACTAAAATCTAGACTACAATATCTCCTTATTAACTACTCACAGAGAGATGATGGGGATGGGCTTGGAAGGCAAAGATGAATTTAAGGAGATAGTGCCCAAAGGGGAGCACAAAAGTAAGGATGACAGCTCACATGTATATGTTGCATTATATTTTATAAAACACTTTCTTCACAGTTTCATGGTGAAGCAGGTATTACTAGTAGTGTAATAGTCAGCAGCAGCAGTAGCAGTGGAGCAATAGCAGCAATAGCAGCTGCTCATTTTGTAGATGAGAAAATAGACTGTGGTAGAAAGGACAGCTAAGGCTTGTTCATTATCACAAAGTGTCAGAATCAGTATTTAAACTCCTATCATCGGATTGCAATTCCAGCTTATTTTCTACTTCATGACATCGTTAGCAGTTAATATTGGAATTTTCCTTAAATAAAAAGGCTATCTGAGAGAGTCCTTCTAAGCCTGTTACACTTCTGAGGTTCCATGAAATGGTGTCAAGAGGACTAGACTTGGAGGCAGGAAATCTGGATTCAAATCTTTGTTCTGATCCTTATCACTTAACTGTGTGATCCTGAATAAGTCTGCAATTCCTTTTCCTTTTCTGTAAAATGAAGAATTTTAAAATCATGAATAACTGAATACTTTACATTGGTTTATCTCATTTGATCCTCCCAACAACCCTGCAAAGTAGGAGATATAATTAACCTATTATTTGCAAAGGAAGAAACCGAAGCTAAGCAGGATTAAGTGACATGTTTAGATTTTTACAGCAAATAAGAGAAAGGACTTGAATTCAGATCTAAAACTGCCCACTGTGTTACCTCTTAAAGGACTTTGCCATTCTAAATCCTAAGATTTTAATTATTTCATTGAAGCAGTTTAAATGAATCAATGTCTTTTTTTTTTTGTAGATTTCATCCTTATAATGTGGGAGGGAAAGTATATCAAACTTAACTATCTTAACTTATTCCTAAAAATCAGATTGAAGATTGCACATTTGAATCTTGGAAATCATTGTTTTGACAATCTGGTGGTGTTTTAAGTCATTGTCCAAATATAAAAAGGAATTGCTGTAGTAATCAATTTCTTTTATTTGTTCTTTCTTTTGTCTTTGTCACTTATATAGAAATAAGAAAACAAATTATAGCCACCTTATAGCTCTGACAAGTCAGAATAACTTAGTTTCAATAGACTTGGTGATACTGTTTAAACCTGGAAAGTTAATAAACATGGATTTGTAGAATTAAAAATACTGAACTATTGGAGTGCTACCAACTCACAAAATTAAAGTTTTATAACTCAAAGTCGAAGACTGTGTTTCACAGTTTAAATATTTCATATCTGACATTTTCCAACTCGACAATGTGAAGTCTGATTTTGATTTTTCAATCCAGTATGAGTTTTGGAGTTTAATTCAAAAAACAAGATAAAACCAGTTCTGAAACCACCTTCTCTTTCTGCTTTCTCTTGTCCCTTTTGTCTCCTTTATACCTACATTTCACCTCTTTGGGAAACCTACTTTTCTATTGCTAGTAGTATTGTTCATATATTTGCCCATTCCCATGCCAACCTAAGTGTTTGTGGAAAGTGAAACTACTAATAATACTTGATCATGTAAGTAATAGTCTTATATGTAGTTAATATGATAATATGTTATTTTGTTAAATATTTTCAAAGAAACCATTTGAAATATATATATTTGGATCACTTCATCTGCTGCCCAGAGTTTAACTCTTTCTATAAGCCAAAGAATTACACTATCTATATGTAAGATTGACCAGGGCTTTAAGTAGTCTGTTCTTTAGTATCATAGTTGCAGGGACCAATTTTTCTCACTGATGAGTGCTTTTTGTATATATTTAGAATTTTGGTAAGAATTATTCTTTACTGTTGAAAACTTAAAGCAAATTGGGTATTTGCTATCTTTGTCTTACCTTCTTTCCCTCTGAAGCCACTGACATCTATTAAAGGTACGTACTTCTAAGGATAAGGATTCCAAAAAGGAAATTCTAGCATTAGTCACTTGGGGAAAAATACTCAGATTGATGCTAGACCACATGGCTAAAAAGTGTCTCTTCTTGAGATGGCTTGGGGATACTTTACTGAACTAACTACCATTCTGGCTGTAGGGAAATTCAATATGTCATCACAACTCAATATTTCTGCATTTAATAAATGGTCAGCTCTGTGCGTGGAAATATAAGTATTAGTGCCATGTCTTGAGAGCTTTAGGAATAGCAGATAAAGACACCTATTCATTAGCTGTAACATACAGCAAAGCACAAGTCTGCCCTTGAAGGCACTGGGGAGGATATGATATTTTTTTTTTGCCAGATCAAATAACTATGATTCTAAAAACTGTACCTATTTTCTGAGAAATTTGTCTTTCTTTAAATCCTAATAAAATCCTAATGGTGCCACTCTTTTTAATTCATATGAGTAATCACAATTCTTTGGCAGCTAAATCACAACGAGAAGGAAATATTATACCTACTTTCCTAGACTTTCAGCTCTTTTTACCAAAAGAACTCTTTTTTCACTTTTCCTACTGAAGTTAAGTGAAGACTGACTGATCACTAACTCCAAGGCAGCTAGGATAGCATATGATCCATTTTGATGTCAAATATACTTTCAGAGTAAGTGGTGAGAGTAACACATATCATTTCATAGATAATGTTTTAATATCCTGCATTGAATAAAACTTTTTTTTTAATCAAGTTGCAATGGTAGCAGAGAACTCCATCCACCAGGGGCTGGGGGGTTGCAGATGGCTGCATGACTCTAAATGTTCAAGCTTGACTGACCCATTTCATCAGTACTGTCAGAGCCTTGCACTGATACATGTTGACAACATTTAATCTTAAAAAATTGAAAGAAATGAATTAATATGCAAATTTCATCAGCTTTGTAATAAAAATGTCCTTGAAAAAAAACAGTGAACATGACCCCCGAGGAATTGTGTGAATTATCCCAGCTCAATTCTTTAAGTTAGTCAGAGGTACGCAGGTCCGCAAGGAAATCAGTGCAGATTTGACTTGGAAATAATTATGATGAAGAACAAAACACAAGCAGGTTGAATAAATGTAACAACTTGGGAAAAAGTCTTAGTCCTGTTTGTTATTCACTTTGAATTAACAGGATTAGGTTTGGTTTTTGAAAATAAAGGAACATTGCCATGTAATTTTAACACCTAAGTAATGTGAAAACAATATTTTTATACTATCATTTTTAGTAGATATTAGAAATTACATCTGGCAAAATCAAGTCTTTTTTTTAAAATAAATATGCTGTAGTTTCAGGTAAAGGCTACTGAAGTCCTTCTTCCATAGTTGTCTGTATCTATGTGGAACTCAGATTTGTTGTTTTTACTAAAATTATCAAATGGCTCAATAAAATAATGATTTTGATTTTTTTTTGGCCAGTAAATTGGCTGGTTGTTTTGGTGTCCTGTGGATTCACGGTCTTGGTCTCTTGAAATAAATGCTGATTTGTGATTAGCCTCTCTTCAAAAGGGGCACTTGAATTTATCTATGAATCATGAATCCAGACAGTAGGAACAAATCTCCACACTGCCATGTGTCTCTAAGCTCTCTTCTGTGGCCCAGAGCAGACTCACATTAGGGCAGTGGTTGTGAAGTTACTGAGGTCAGGAATCACTATAGTAAGCAGGGACTGACCAAAAATCACTGCCAAAAAAGAAATGATCAAGAAATATTCTAAACCACGAAAAGTGGGGGGAAGATGGGAAAGCAGAGAGACACAGAGAGTCAGACACAGAAAGAAGGAGAGAGAGAGAGAGAGAGAGAGAGAGAGAGAGAGAGGGGAGAGAGAAGGGGAGAGAGAAGGGGAGAGAGAGGGAGAGAGAGGGAGAAGAAGAGGGAGGGAGAGAGGGGGAGAGCCCTTTAGGCAGAGAGTTTTGCCTATGTTGACACCAGAAGTTTTCTGGAGTGCAAAACCAATAAATGAGCTCAGGGTTTGAAACAACCTTCACCATGACTACCACTCCATCATCCCTCCTTTTCTCTCCCCCCCTTGCCCCTGACCCCCCCCCCCCAGCTTTTCCTTTAAATCCTCGTTCATTTAAAGAGGAAGGAAGTCGTTAACCTCAGCCAAAGTGGTTATGGTTTTCAACTCTTAACCATCCCTGTGAACCACTATTAGAAATGTTTTCTCTCCTACATCAGACCCCAGCTTTGGGGTGTGCGGGAGGAATTTACACTGCTATCGATCAGCTTCTCCTCTCTCCCTCCTGAGTTTTCCTTAAAGATGAGGTCGGCACATATTACCTCAAAGCTCCACTTAAGACATTTGAGGGTGCCTCCCAACTCAACGGGCTTTAAGCTTCCGCTGCCCAACTCGGAACTTCGCAGCCCCTTGACAGCTCTGAGTGAAACCCCAAATATGTCCTGTTCACAGCTGGGAAAACTCAGTGTAATCTTTTAGATTCTTTAAAATACTGTAAGTCTGATTCCATATATTCTTGGAAGACAGAAGCCCAGTAAAACAGACCCATGACCAACCAAATTAATCTCATCTGTGGTTTTTTGTGGTTCTCGACAAAAGGCTTTTTAAGTTTCTCCTTTTCTTTTTTAATCTACAATCAGTAAAATCCTACTTTTATAGTGCCCTTTTGCACCTGTATGCATAAAATGAATAACCCCATAGTTTAATTATGCAATATGCTATCAGTTTGGAGATGATATAAAGTTGCAGATAGAGAAAGAATAAAAACCCCTTTTGGAATCCAAAATTAATATATGTCAAACTCAGGGTAAATCTTAATCTTTTCGAAACATTTCTCTAAAATAGATGTACCTTTATCATCTGGCACATCAAGATCACTTGGAAGGAGGGAGGGAGGGAGGGAATGGGGGGGAGGCATTTGGTTAACATGCTGCAGAACAGCGCTCTCCATTCCACCTCTCTTCAGGCTATTCCTGAAAGATCTGAACAGTTGTATAATAATGAAAAATGGGCAATACTTGTGGGGCATTGCCTGCACTCACACACCTCCGCCCACGCATTCATCATTCCGCAGGTATTGTCAGCGAAAGTTTAATTGCATAAACACTCTGTAACTGTCCTGTCATATTTCTTGTCAGTCTGGATTCCCTCTCTGGACTCACTATCTCACAAAACTATAATTGAATTGCTACCAAATCACAAGAGGCCCCCCCTCCCAAATAAAATCTTTATGAATAGAATTTGTTTCCTATCAACCGATTTGACAAATTGTGGCAGAGGGAAGGCCTCCGTGATAATTTCCGAGTTTATTCTAAATCCAGCTATTTGCTGTTTGCTCTTATCTGTTCTTTAGAATTTTAAAGCCTTAGTTGGAATGTGTGTGTGTGTGTGTGTGGCTGGGGGGTGGAAATATCAATATTCACAGCAACCCTAAGGAACTCAATGGCAATATTTTTGCAGGTGCTGAACAGGTTAGTAGAGAGAAGAGAAAACAAGAAGATTGTTTTTGCCCTCCTGTGAAATGGCACTTTTACTAACTGAAAGAATTCAAGGCTAACGATGAATGAAATTTTGTATGTCAAAGAAAACAGGACTCATTCTCTCCCTACTCCCTATCCCTACTACGAATGGGATTAAGTGTGTGACATTAAGTCCATGACTCGGCAGAATATGTCACTCTACATATTTTATTTATTCCTTGATGAGCCATTGGGGACAGGGTGGGGTGTGGGAGGTAGTTGTTATCATTGTGAACACTACTGAGCACATTCCATATCAGGTTATGAAGGCAATGACACACACACACACACACACACAAACACAAACAAACAACAAAACCGACTAATTAAAAGGTATGACATTGGATTTTGCCTAAACATATCATCTTGAAACTTCAATGCAAATTAAAATGTATTAAACCTTAATATTTTTAGAAAACATAAAAATAAAATATAATTGATATGGTAAAGGATAGTATTTTAGCCTGATCTGCCTTTTTATTTTACCTTAATTCTAATATAATGTATTATTACCTTAATGTTACCAAAAAACTCCCCCACCCCACCACTCCTGGAAAAGGTCAAAACATCAGCCATTTTATTTTATAATTCCATTGGTGCTGTGGCCACGAGATATGCCTCTTGGTGAATAACTTTTAAATGGGATGGGGCTTCAACCAGATTGACAACTGTGTGATTGTTTATGTTTTCTAAATGTGCTTATCAAAATCACATAGGATTGATGGGTGTTTTTAGATGAAGTTATGTTTTTGCAACAGACTTAATTTAGAACTAAGGTTAAGGCTCAGGATAAATGAGTGCATTAGATGATTAAAGAACATTTGTCTTGTGGGACACTTAAGTCATTTGTTTATGACACTTGAAAACAAGCTTAGGGAAAAAAAAGCACCATAGGTTTAACAAATCTATTTTATACAAATGTTAAACTAAAACTAATGACTTTTTTAATGGAACTCCAAGATATGCCACTTTACTAAATATCCAGGGGCAGAATAAAACGTGCATTGAAGTAAACATGACGTAAAAAAATGGAAATATTGCTTTTGTCTCTAAATTGTGTATGTTCTATTTATACAGATTTTAAAAAATGTGTGTATATATGAAATATGTGTGTATAATATATACATATATGAATATATATGTGTGTTTTTCA
Organism: Myrmecobius fasciatus; assembly: GCA_023553655.1. Taxonomy (NCBI): domain Eukaryota; kingdom Metazoa; phylum Chordata; class Mammalia; order Dasyuromorphia; family Myrmecobiidae; genus Myrmecobius; species Myrmecobius fasciatus. The sequence continues at coordinate 1,062,078 of JAJPUD010000039.1, read as the reverse complement.
AAAGTCTTTTATTGGTTACTGCTTTTTCATAGAAGAAACTATGTATTCTACTTCTTCTACCCTACCCCCCAAATACTATCATTTAATTTTAAAAGGTATGGGAAGCTTTTTTTTTTTAATTTTTGGATGGCACAATGGATGAGGCTATCATACCGCCCTGCACTTGGTATGATAAAATACCTTGTCATAGGGGACTGGATGGCTCAGGGGATTGGTAATGGGATATACAGAGCCTTTCACCCCTGGGTTACTGGTTTGAATTTTGCCCAGGTTGGCAGTGACTAAAAGTCATTAACATCTCATGGCTGCTTGGTGGCCTATGTGAAATGAGTTTCTTAATTTATTTATTTAAGTCCATATATGGGGTCTATGGTTAGGGCATATGGGTATCTCTCTCTCTCTCTCTCTTTCCTCTCTCTCTCTTCTCTCTCTCTCTTTTTCTCTCTCTTTTCTCTCTCTCTCTTTCCTCTCTTTCTCTTCTCTTACTCTCTTTCTTCTCTCTCTCTCTTTCTTTCCTCTCTCCTTTCTCTCTCTTTCCTCTCTCTTCTCTCTCTCTTTTTCCTCTCTCTTTCCTCTCTTTCTCTTTCTCCTCTCTCTTTTCTCTCCCTCTCCCTCTCTGTCTCTCTCACCCTTTGCCCTCCCCCCTGTGTCTTCATCAGAACCCCACTAATCTCACTTACCCAGACTAATGATTAATTGAAATCACACTGTAGACCTTCTCTACCAAATGGATCAATTCATTCAAAATTCAAATGAAAACTTAAGCTTTCCTGCCCTCCCCACCACCTCCTACCTTAGCTTAGATCATCACGGGTCAATGAACTGGATAGGAAAGTAGGTTTAGCATGGCTACAGGGCTCTGAAGTCACAGTGACCTCTCTTCGTCTTACAGAGACCACATCTACAACTACAGAGCTGCCAGAGACATCTGCCAGACCCCTCTTCTGGATGCTTCTCAATGAGTATAGATCCAGGCTTTATGATCATGGATTTAGAATTAGAAGAATTTTAGGGGTCATTTGGACCAGCTTTCTCTTTTCCCCCCTTTATTTGCAGATGAGGGATTTGAAGGCCAGAGAGGGGACTTATTTTGCTCTGAGTCCCTCAGCTAAGTGACTAAACCAGAATTTAAGTCCAGTTTCTTTAACTTCAAATCCAGCATCCTTGCTGTAGGCATTACTGCCTCCCCAGCAACAGTCAGCATCCATGGCTGTTTCTATATGATGGCTATCAAAAATGAATGAATTTCAATGAAATGAATCATTATTATCTTAATAAGTATTTGTTCTTTTATTCATGTTATGCACCATGTGATGTATTATCAGAAAGCCAGGCTAGAAAATGCAAAATCTTGCATGATATCAGTGGGTCTATCCTAAAGTAGGACCAGGGCAGCTTTCCAGCTAGTCTAAAGGAAAGAGGTACTAACTGGCAACTCTTGGGGTCTAGAGTCTAGGAGAAGCAATAGGCATGTTTACATCTTGAGACTGAGACTTTTATATGGATGCATCATTTTAAGAACTGATCAAGTACAGGATAAAAGAAATATGGCTAGAAAATATTTCACATTACCAAATATATATATATATATATATATATATGTATATGTATATGCATAGATAGTTACATATATACCACACATATAGAGAAGAGTGTGTGTGTTGATATTTTTGGTCATTTCACTCATGTCTGACTCTTTGTGACTCAATTTGGAGTTTCCTTGGCAAAAATACCTAGTGGTTTGCCATTTCTTTTTTCCAGCCCATTTTACTGATGAGGAAACTGAGGCAAATAGGGTTAAATGACTTGCCCAGGATCACACAGTTATCAAGGCCATATTTGAACTCCTAAAGATGAGTCTTCAGGACTCTAGGTCCAGCACTCTGTGCACTATGGCACTACCTATCTTCTGTGAATATACACATATGTCTATGTAAAATATATATATATATATATATATATATATATATATATATATATAAACTCACATATATGTATGTATAGTAAAGTTGATAGAGTGCTGGGCCTAAAGTAAGGAAAACTTATCTACCTGAATTAAAATCTGACCTCAGACACCCATTAACTGTGTGACCCTGGGTAAGTCACTTCCCTCAGTTTTTTGTCTCACAAACACAATGGATGTGTTTCTTCTTCTGTAAAATGAACTGGAAAAAGAAATGCTAAATCCCTCTAGTATCCTTGCCAAGAAATCCCCAATGGAGTCATGAAGAGTCAGCACATGAGTGAAAAAATTGAACACCTCCATATATACATACACCCACACATACTACATATACACATTTTATAGTAGATTTTGAATTCAACAAGAAGTCAATAATGGGTGATTGCAAAATAAGCAAATGAGGTCTTGGGCTTCACTAATGAAAATATAGCATATAGACCAAGGATGGGCATTGTTCCACTATGTTAGTCCTTGGACAGACCACATTTGGAATACTTTGTCTAATTTTAGGTACCAGTCTTTTAAGAAAAATAGTGCAGTCTAAAATGGATCCAGAGGTATGTATCCAGCATCATGAAGAGAATAGACACCATAATTTGTGTCAATCAGCCAAAGAAACTGAGGATGTTTAGTCTGGATATGAGAAGACTTAAGTGTTATATGATAGCTGTACAAAATAATCTGAAGTTCCCTTATGAAAAATAGATTTGATTTATTTGGCTTGTCCCCAAGGAGCAGAAGTATTTTTTATTAATAGATAGAATTGATAGAGGAGCATATTTTATGTTCAAGAGAGGGGAAAAAACCCCAAACCATTGTCATTCTATTCAAACATTTGCATTGGGAAGTAGTAGATGACTTTCATTTAAGATTTTTAAGCAGAAGCTCAGGCATGTTTTAATAAGGATTCCTTTGTTACTAACTATAAGTTGAATTTGATAGCTTCTAAGGCTCTTTCCATCTCCAAAGTTCTATGGTTTATGTGATTTACTAACCCTCCTTATTATATTCAAGACAATACACTAGATGGTGATGATATAAAGACAAAAATGTAATAATCCCTGTCTTCAAGGAACTTTCCTTAAATGTGGGGGACATGACATGTCATGTATAAAAAAGATAATATTTAAAGTTGTTTTAGATTAGAATGGGCTCCTCTCGTGAGGAAGAGATGGACATACCATACAAGTGAAGCCTTGTCAGGAATGTTGTGAATGGAAAGTTTGATTTCATTAGGATTTAGAATAGATAATTCCAAAGATTCCTTCCCTTGTACTTGGCAAATCCAATGGCCCTTTTTTTATTCCTAGCATCCTTTGCTCTTATGCAACATCTGGCGCTGATGGCCATCTACCCTGGAGTCAGGAGAGACTCGAATTAAAATCCCATTCCTAACACTAGCTCTGTGACTCTGGGCAAATAAATTAAGACCTTTGATTTTCAGTTACTTATCTTTAAATTGAATTAATAGTCCCTTGAATATTTTCTTCATATTGTTGCAAGAATTGGATAAAAGAATGCATTTTGCATATTGTAAAATAATACATAAGTATCAGTAGTGATAGGAGTTCTTAACTTTTGTTCATTTTGGTTGTTGTTGCTGTTATTTGAATCTCATAACATGGAACTCTCCTGATTCTTTTCCCTACAACCATTTCATTTCTGTCTTCTTCACTAACTCTTCTTCCTTTCCTTGACTCTTTTATATAACCACTTGACATAATTCTGTCCTTTAATCTTTCTCTTAGCCTCTCCTCTCCTCATTTTCCCTCCCATCTCCTCTTGTCCCCTTTCCTCTTCTCTCCTCTCCTCTATCTCATCCTTTCTTTTCTTTTCCTCTCCTCTCCTCTTCTCTCCTCTCATTCCTTTTCTTCTTTTATCCTCTTCCCTCTTTTCTTATCCTCCCATCTCTTTTCTTCTCTCCTCTCCTCTCATCCTCTCTTCTCCTTTCCCATCTCTTTTCCTCTACTCTCCTTTTTCTACACACCATCTTCCTTGATATCAACCCTTCCCATGTTTTCAACTTTCACCACTACTCCTATATCAATATCTTCAACTTTTACCTTATGCTTGAGCCCCTAACTTGCATTTTCCAAATGACCAATGGAAATATTCACCTGGATGATCAACATGTTCCACTGTAAATTGTTTTCTTCAAAATCTCTTCCTCTCCCTGATCTATTTCCATAAAAGGCAAACTAGTCACTGGATCTCACTCAGGCTGAAGATCTAAGGGAAATCTTTGACTCTTCTCTTCTTCTGCTTCCACATCCAGATCAACATCCAGTGACATATTACTATGTCACTAATAGTAGTAACAACATTGCCACGATTACTTAATGATTTAAAGTTTACCGTGTTTTCTGCACAACAATACTATAAAATAGATCATGTGAGTGGTTTTTTTCTGTGTGGAAAGGTTTAAACCAGTTAAACCAGTTATTTCATCAGTGTAGGAAATTCCCAGCTATAGCAATTTACTTGAACTTTACCATCTTAGAGCCTTGCTTGGGGTATGGAGAAATTAAGTGTCTTGCCCATGCTCACACAAGTAGTATTTGACTGAGCAAGTCTTGAACCCTGCAGACTCCAAAGTCAGCATTTTATCCATTTATGTGTTGTCTCAGTACAAGTATCATTATCTGTTTTCCAGATGAAGAAACTGAGACTTAGATGAGTTATTTTGTCCATGGTGGCTCAATTCACAAGTGTCAGATCAGTAATTTAAATGCAGGTTTTCTATTTCTAACTAACTTTAGTGGTCTTTCCACTAAACCACACGAACTGTTGAGTTGTCAAAGCCATTCAATATTAATTCTTTAATATGCTATATCTGTCTTGCTTTCTCTTTACATTCCATACAAGTGCTGCTGTGGATAAAGGGTTGGAGTCAGGAAGATGTGAGTTCAAATTTAGCATCAGACACTAACTAGCTTTTAACCTTTAACTAACTAGTCTTTTAACCTTTTGCCTTAGTTCTCTCATCTATAAATTAAAGATGATACTTACCTCCCAGGATTGTTGTAGAGATCAAATGAGGTAATAAATGTAAAGTGATCAGCACAGTAGTGATCACCATATAAATATAATAGTCTTATAATTAGTCTAAAACTTCATCACATTTTATCTCTACTACTGTGATTGCACTTAACTAGTCTCCCTTCAGTCTCTCTTCATTGCACTCCACTTTGCATGCTATTGTAAATTAATCTTTCTAATTCACAGATCTGATTCATACAATTCCATTATTGAAAATGAAAATCTCCCTAGTCTGATACTGAAGACTTTCTGAAATAGGTCGTTAAACTTCCTCTTTGTCCTTATCTTATACCATTCCCCTTCATGTATTCCACATCCAATCCAGTTAAACAAACTGAATCACCTTCCTCAAACATTTCTTTGCTGGCTCATTTCTCTGCTTCTTCTTATTCTGTTCCCCAAGGTTCAAATGTTCTCCCTTTCCAATGTGAATGTGGTGTAATCTCACCCATCATTCTAAGTCTAATACATTTGTTACTTCCTTCATGAGGCCTTCCTTGATCTCTCCTTCCTTAGATCTTATATAGCACTTTGTAATTTCATTAACATATGTTCTATTTTTATTATAACTATTGTTATGTAAATCTTGTCTCCCTCCAAATCCCTACCCATACATACCTATTTACATGTACAGATGCTAAATTGTAAGCTCTCAGGAGGAAAACACTTACATCTTATATATCTTTGCATTTAATTCAGTGTCTAGTACAGTGTTTTGTTTCCAATGGACACTTAATAACTACAGGATTAAATTTGTTGAATTGGGCAAAATGTAGTATATTTCAAATTACACATGCTAAAAATACATGACCTAAAGAAGATGTAAACATCTCTCCCAACTTTTTACTCTTCCAGAGTTTACACCAATTATTTTAATAAATTAAGTAAGAATATTTCACATCTGTAAAGCTTTAGAGTGGGCAAAATGCTTTTTTTGTAAGAATCTTGTGAGATAAGAAGCTCAAATATCATTACTCTCATTTAAGAGAAGGGACCAAGCACTTACAGAGCACCTCCGATGTTCCAGGCTCTGTGCAAAATGCTTCACAAATATTATTTCATTTGTTCCTTACAACAACCCTGGGAGGTAGATTCTATTATTATTCCCATTTTACAGATGAGGTAACAGAGGGAAATAGCAGTTAGTAACTTGCCCATGATACCATAGTTAGTAAATATCTGAGGCCAGACTTAAATTTAATTTTTCCTGGATGACCATGCTAGTTGTTTTGACTTTTGTCTTGCCACTGGATTAGGATAACTCTGGAAAAGAGAGTGAAGGTGATGACAAATCTAATTCACACACAAGTCAAAACACCATCCTCATGATGTCATTAGTGTTCTCTGAGAATGAAGAATGAACAACAACAAAAGCAATAATTTTTCCTGACTCTAGGACAGGTACTGTATCCACTCTATCACCTAGCTGCCTGCAAGGTAAATAATGAATAATTCTATCTTTTGGGAAATGAGACCCAAGAAAAACAGAAGCACCACAGTTTACCTTATCTGCTCCACCAGCTTGCCCTGCTCTAGTCAACTTCTTTAGGATTGAGACATTATCTCTCTGTAAAGAAAGAGGAAATAACTATGGCTCTCCAGTATTTTCCATCCCCTAAGAACTGATACCTAAAATCTACTTGAGAAGCTTCTGCTGAATCCATGGTAAAATAGACAGGAGACTGCAAGACTTGATGGAATTTCCCAGTGCACAATGTGTAAAACAACTAAAAGGGCATAAAGATAGTATTTTGGTTGGGTCTGCTCATACTTGTGACCAGAAGGGGAAATCCTGGCTTTGGGATAAGTTTTGCCCATTCTCTAACTGTTCAGGTGCTGTCGCCCAGAGAATAGGTTAAAGGAGATGCTATGTGGGGAGGAAAGTCGATAGTAGGACATGTATAATTATAACATAGTAGATTTAAAGCTGCAAGAGAATTTAGGAGGTTATCTACTCCAACTGCCTCTTTTATTATTTAGGGGGTACAATGATAGAGAGTTAGACTGAAGAGTCTAGAAGACCTGAGTTCAAATGCTGTCCCAGAAACTTACTGAAACATGGCAAAGTTACGTGACTTAAGGATTGTTTGGTTTGTTGTTTTTTGGGGGGGTGGGTTTCTGATGCTGTTGGAGCTAGGGTTTTTCCATCTTACTTAGGCTAGAAGAGCAGCAGTCACTAAGTGGCTTTATTTTAATAGTGATTGACTTAGGATTTGCTCCCAGGGCCTCACCATATTGACTTGGCTAGATTTAGTGAAGACCCTTGATGGCTTATTCTATTGTAGCTTTGAACTCCTGAGATCAAGTGATCTACCATTCTCTGCCTCCCACCCAGCAGGGATTACAGACACATAACATCACATTGGACTGAACCCATGTTTAGTGCTATTTCCTCTCAATGTTGGATCACGGATCCAGATCAATGAAACTTATGAAGAATAAATGAAGGGTGGTAGAAGTTTCTCAAGTTAGGTTTTGGGTGTCAGGTCTTGGGGAAGGGAGAATATAGTTGTTCCCTGGAGAACTATAGCTATTTCCTTCTTTTTTCATAGAGTGAATCATAATCCAACACTAGAGATGTTAACTAGAGCAGAGGAAGGTGTTTAATAGCAATATTGGCACTATCTACCTCACTAGGTTTTTCTGAAGAAGGGGTTTCAGGAGATTCAAAGCACTATGATGACTATGTCTGTGGTGAGTCCCCATGAAATAGAAAATTTACTTGAGGATGGTCACCAAAATGTTGAATTCATTCTCTATAAAGGGTCTTTGGAGAGATATGGACAAAAGTCACAGTATGGTAAAGTATGGATGTATTGTCATCTACAACAAGCAAAGGAAATGAAAATCCCAAAGTAATATCAAGATAATCCATTTTGGCAGTGTTCTCATTTTTTAAAAATATCAGCATATAGAAAGAGTTATGACTATTATGCAAGGGATGTTACCCTAGAAAGGAAAATAGCCATTACTCATATTCATTTTTAGGGACAACTTTAGAACAGAAAGCCTATACTAATATTAATTTTCTTTTAAAATTTTTTCTCATCATTTTCTCAGAGCAACATTAGGAAAATAATATGCCTCAGAGGGACTAAGGCTTGGGTTCAAATCCTGCTTGTAGCATAATGGCTGTATTAGTCTGAGCAAATCATTTAACTTTTTAATGCTTCATTTAGGCAAATCTAAAACCCTGTCTTCTTTAATAAGTAGTTATTAAATAACTGTTTTATGTCAGGCATTGTGCCAAATGCTGGTCAAACAAAGAAAGGCAGAAGATAGTCTCTCCTAATCTAATGGGAAAGACAGAATGCTAACAACTATGTACAAACATAGCTCACACTGGAGATGCTAACCAGCATTAGTAGATTGAGTTTCTTCATCTGGGAGTTCTCATACACAATGAAATCATGAGTTTGTTTAAAAAAAAACAAACAAACAACCCAAATTCCCAAACCTGTGTGCATAAGTGATTTTTTTTTATTACAAAAGAAGCCTCTCTTCTCTGCACTTGAGGACTTGCTTGCTACTTTTCTCTCACAGTCCCTTCTGACTCTCCTGATTTTGAGCCTTTGGACTCTCCCCCAGTTCAGCCCTGAACTGTTAGAGTCTCCATTATAATCTTGGTTTAGCAACTGACTTAGGTGGCCTTGGGCAACCACTTGCATAGTCTGTGATGCATTCTGCAGGGCTGTAAAACAGGGATAATGTTACTGACCTCCCTCAGAGGTAGGTAGTGTGAATTAACTCCTGTAATTACCAGTTGCTGTGCTCTGGATACACGAAGTGCTCTATTAATGCCAACTATTATCACAGCAGCCCCAGGAACAGCTTTGTTTCAAAAGAACAAGGCTCATAGAAGATCTGCTTGGCAAAACACTGACAACTGCCGTTGCAAACTTTGCACAGAAGCAATATTTCCAGCATTTTCCCCAAAGCAATCGTGAGTAAATTGCTCACTAGGGGTGGAAATGGTTTTCGACCAATTTTGCCTCTTATGATCTATGCACCCTGCAAGGCTTAGTCAATGCCAGGTAACTTATCCTTCGTAAGTCCACTGTTTAGTGCAGATGAAGAATCCAGAATGGTATAATTTTGACAGGAGAGAGATTTCTGTGTAGTAGTATGTATTAAGAACAAATGACTTGTGTGCTTTGTTCAAGAAGGTAAGAGCTTTATAAATTGAACCTATAAATTGTAATTATCAAGCATCCAACTTGGACATGTTTTGTTGAAATGCAGAGAAAAAATAGGCTGCCTGTTAGCAACTTAGCTTGAGCTTTATTTTATAGAAACATTAAAAAAAATTCCCCCTCATCACCACAGGTAAGGAAACAGAAGAATTATGATTTAGAGAGTGAGGAAATAACTGCCTCAAAATAATGGGTTTAAAAATAATATTGATTTTCTATTATTATTATTGTAGGCTTAGAAAAATTAGCCCTTATAATTTAACATCTTGTTTATTTTGATAAGAGAGGTCTCTCTTCCAATTATTCTGTAGATTATTTGTAATACTTTCATGATATCACCATATTCACTTGCATAAGAATTACACTTTTTGAACTACAAAATTGAGGCACTGATTACTAGAAGGAGAATTGGGAAGGGAAAAACAGACAAATACTATCAAGTCTGATTCTTAGAAGGAAAGGAGAGGTTGTTTTTCTACAACTAGAGTGATTTCACTGGCAAGTTCTTTCCATTTTGGAATGGTAGAGAGAGCAAAATCTAAAGAGCTGGGATGGGAGGTTTGGGCTTGCAGTTATGATGAGGTCTTCAAAGTCTCTGCTATCGAAGAGGACTTGATAAAAATTAATCACTTAGGCAAGCAGGAAGAAGTTCTGATAATAGAGATCAGAGATTTAGTTCCTAGGTCTCACCCTCTAAAGATAATCCAATCAGAAATTCAAGTTATGTCAAGATCCTGAGGTTAAATTTTCCCTATTAAACATACTTGTGGGCCATCCCATGCCATGTGGTATCTCCCCTAACTCCACTATGCTTCTGAACCCCACTTCTCCTTACAGCTAACTAGTTCTTTTAGGGTTCTAAGTCCCTTTCAGGTTTTAGCTTGCTGGCTAAGGGCATGCCCCAACCACATGGGGTACTCCTTCTGCTGGATAATTCCACTGAGGAACTTGTCTTTCATATGCTCTCCCAACTCTATTTCATATTTACCATTTCTGGTGTCTATCTCTTCATTTTGTCTGGGACCCCTTCCCCTAAATAAATCTACTTTTTGCCAAAGAGAATGGTCACTGTGAATTCTTCAAATGACTGAACCCCAACTTTTGGTGCCTGCCATCATTTACTGACAAATCCCATATCATAGATAACATCAGTTATGGGATACAGTAGCTAGATCTGAAAAGTAGCCTATTTATGCAGAGGAGAGAATTGGCTTTGGAGTGATTTCTCCAGAAAGGAGAAAGGTACCTAGTATTTTGGTACCTAGAGGTACCAAAGTATTTTGAATATAATCTTATCCCCAGTAATAAGCTTATATGTAGCTTCCAGGAGAGATAGCTAAAATGTAGATGATATATAGCTGATTGATATGTACCATTAGGCTATAATCTCTCTAAGGGCAGAATCTATTTTTTGCCTCTTTTTGTGTTTTCAGTGCTAGCACAATGCCTGGAACACAGTAGTAGCTTAATAAATGTTTATTGATTGCTTAATTGATTAGCACTTCTAGTAGCTCTATACTTAGATAAAACACGAAAGAAACTATGGCAACCTAGCTCTCCTTCTAGAAGACATCTTGTAACTGCTGGGGGTGCTGTAGAAAATGAATTGGCCATTTTTGCTATCACATAAAAGGGTTATGACTATTATTCAAAGGATGTTACTTTGTAAGGGAAAACAGGCATTGCTCATGTTCACCTTTAGAGTCAAATGAATCCACTTTAGAACAGAAAGCCTATACTAATTCTAATTTGCTTTTTTGAATTTATTCATCATTTTCTCAGAACAACATCAAATAGATTTTGTAATGAAATAGGGAGAAATGTATTAGAAACATATTTTATTTCTAAAGATGAACAATAATTAAGGTACATATACTGCCCTCAGGACTTTTTTTTTTCTTTAATGAGAGTATTGCCAAAATGCTGCACCTTAAAATTACCTTATAACTTTCATCGGTAACAATGAAATTGTTTTCTGTATAGTGTGTTCAGCATTTATACATGCAGATGCTATTAACAAAAATAAGACTGGCTTAGGATGACATGGACACTCCTGGCTTTTTGTTCTAGTTGTAGTAGAGACAAATTTCACATTCAATCCATCAGAGATAACCGTGGTAAGTTATCTGATGGATTTATCTTTGCTTATGTTGTATGAATATGGAAGGGAATTAAATGTGTGTTTACAGTTTGATAAACATTCAACATAAATTATACATTTTAATTTCATTTATTAGTTCGGGACTATGGAAAGCGGGGATTTTGTAGCATACAAACTGCCATGCAGATTGAAGGATTAGACAGGCTCCTGAAAAGGTGCACTAATTGTTAAGCACAAAATCCATTCCGATTTTAAAGCAGTCACTACATGATGTGTGGTACTAGGAGCTGAAGTAAAGTAGATGAACCTGGCTCAACCAAATGACTATGTGATTGAGGCAGCATGTTTCAGGTGGGGAATTTACTCCCAGAACTCTGAAATCCTGCCAGCTCATCACTGTCACCAGGAATAACCTCAGAGCAAATACCCTTCCTTACCATTTGAATACATACACTGATGTTGGGAGCATGGAGCTATTCTTTCACAAAGCTCTCTTTATCATGTTAAGGAAGCAGGCCAGACCTTCTAGCATTAGCATTAGTCTAAATCCTCCCTTTCCTTTCGGGTCCCCCCACCTGGATATTATCTTACCACATAATGATTCCAACAATCTCACAGAGATTAATGGTGATCACATAATTCCAGAAAGTCAGTACTCTATATGTAGAAATATATTGGCAATAAAAACCAGTCACTGTTGTGCCTTTTCCCCAGTAGAGGATCTCTCACTTTTCTTTGATTTTTAAAGGCTTCAGATCAATAACTGGAGTGACATTATTAACAGCTCCCTCAACACCTTGGCCAGCACTAATATTAAATCCATTATACCTTCTGTTTGACATTTGCAGTACAGCAGAAAGTGCTGTAGATACAGTCACACTGTCATGGGACCAAGGTTGGATGCTGGGTTAGTAAGATGGTTTTCCTTGCCTGACTTCTAAATTCAGCTCATTGATAGGAAACTGAAGCTATTTCAGAAAACTACACTAGGCAGTAAATAATTCAACTGTCAAAGTACAGGTATCTCCCATCTGTGTGGCTTTTGGAACAAAGCACTGAACCAATCTTCAGATGAATGCTGAAATTCCTTATTGTTTCCTTGTTTGCCATTTGTACCTGTTATCCCATCATCTATTGGGGAACCTTCTAATGAACTCCTTGGAGAGATGAACATGAAGGTCTGCAAAAATGAGCTGCTTCTGTTCTTTCTAGTCAAAGCAGGATCTGATCAGATTTTCTTAATCTCATAGGCATAAGCATCTGTGTAAGGGCCTCGATTCCGTTTTGTTAATGAAGATGTCTGTTGAGCTTAGTAATTTAGGCAACATTTAATGGCATGCACACACAAAAATCACATAGCAAATGACTATCTCAACCTGTTCTCTTTCACCCCAAAGCAGTCTCGTTTACAGTTAAAACTTTTAAAGGAAACCTTATAGCCAGTATCTCAGAATCAATGGGTTAAATTTGCTGTTGTAGTTATTCTTCACCCAAAGTACTGTCTCATACATTTTGCTAAGTTGTCTAAATCCTGGTGTAGTATTGATTTCTCCCTCTATGAGCTCTCACCCATTCAATAAGCTGCAAGGACCCTCGTCCTGGCTCAATTCACTCTAAAGCAAGGCTGGGATATGTTATTCCTGATGGTAGACCTACAGTTAGGAGCTTATTATCAGGAAGCTAAAAACAGCTTTCACAACAGAAAAGGAAACTTTTTCTTTAAAAAAAAAAATAAATAAAAAGAACAATTGACCACAGTCTTTCTATGACCTGACCTTAGAAATAGGGCCCTGTGGTGAGAAAACTGGAAGATTTTTCTAAATTTCTCTAGCGTTACTTGGAAACAGCTGGTTTTCCATTTATTGAGCACTTAACAGTAGCTATGCTGAATTTATTAAAAGAAGAGTATGGCAATCATAATCCCAAGACTGTGGAACCATTAAAAGGAATGAAAATATATAAGAAGATCTATGGAGAGTAAATTAAGCATTCAGGCTGTATGGTCCAGAGATTCTGAGCTCGCCAATATCATGGGATCCTGCAGGTTAAGGAAAGCATTCTCCAAAATGGTCAAATCAACCTTTAAAGGGGGTAATCTTTAAGTTGATAATTTTTTAACCCTAGAAATCCATTTTTTTCATATGTCCTAAGAGTTTCTTTAGGATCTAAGGGCTGAATATTAAAAGAAATATCATATTTACTCAACTTTCAAGAAAGACACATGCACACATACAAAGTATATGTTTGGGTTGGCTGTACAGTCAAGATTTTTCCTTTTATTATTTCCTTTCATTATCTTCAGACTGATTTAAGACAAGACAATCAAAGGATTGGCTGCTCAAAGCAATAGAATTCTTATTACAGCCCAGTATCATTGCCTCTTAGGTTAGTTTAGTCCTTTATTTCCTTTTATTATAATGCCAAATGTTATTTAGGTTTCAGTCATTTAGTAATGCTACACTGAACACATCACAAGGCTTCTGAAAAATTCCACACCTACTAGCCTCTTCATTTTCATAATACTCATATATTTATAGACCTTTTCCTCCAAATTACACTGCTTTTTAAAAAAAAAAAATCTGTCTTAACATAGTTTAAAAGATTATGTCACTATGAACATAAACACTCTTCCACGTTATTAAGATTCAGAAAATCTAGTTAAAATTCCTTCAGCTTTTAAGAAACATAAGCAGCTTTGGGATGTAGTGCCTGACACTAACTTTTTAACTAATTCCCTTAGAGGGATCATCTGCATTAGTGAAGATATTTGGTTAAAGGTAGCACCTTCAGCAGCTTTTCAGTACTTGAGCAGTCAATCTCAATGTTATTAAGCAGTGAAAGTCTGAAATGGCCCACATTTTCAACACAAAGAAAGTATAAGTCACCCAAAGGACTCCTGAATCACAAGCAAGGAAGGGAGAAACTCTTCTTACTGGGACTTCCTTGTCAATAGTGGAAAGCTTTTATTTGGTAATGACACTCGTGTTTTTTACTTCTGAGTGGCAAGGAAAACTTGTGAGGAGAGTAGGGGAAAGAAGCTTGGGCCAAATGACTGCTTTCTTTTTCAGGCAGTGAGCCTTCTGTGTGAAAAAGATCAGCATACAACTTCAAAAGAGAGAAGGAGTTGCCAAGTTCTAGGGTAATCTGTGGAAGGTGAGAATGAATGATGGGAGAAGATGGATGAGCACCCTAAGAATTTGATAGGAGTTGCTGTCTATATGGATAAGTTCATGAAAGGTGTGGATTTCAACCAAAATCTAGACTTATTTTGATATTCACAATAGTTCAGGACCAGAAACATTTCAAATGAAATATGTGATGAGTTTTTGAACCTACCTTGTGACAAAGCTTGCTTCCAAGAGCAAGGGTATTGAAGGAAAAGGACCGGCAAACAATTGCTTTCTTTAGATCTGTGTCTGAGGGTTTATAAATTATAAACCTTCCACACCACTAAGCTGTGGCCAGTCTAGAATAACAACATCTGTAGAGGCCAGAGTCTACTTCTGTCCCTTTCTATTATTAGGCAATAGGGACTGGTTCAACATTTCCCAAAGGCAATAGTCTTCTTTTTCATTCTTTCTTATTTCATAAGAAAACTTGCTATGTAAAGGCTAGATGCAGTCAGTATCTTCCTGAAAGGGCCTAGAAAGAATTATTTTTTCTTTATCAACTCAAGGGCTCCAATATTAACCTGAGATTTGTTTCTCCATTTTTCTCTCCTAATAAAATATTTTTTTGCCTTATGAATCTGTTTTAAAACAACAGATCAAGTACAATACAAACATCTTTAAAGAGTACAAAAATAATTTCCCAAGTAAGCAAATAAAACTTTGCACTTCAAATCAGGCCTTGATTCATTAAAAATCTTAAACTTCTCATGAGAAAAATTAACATTTAAACCACTGCTGCTTGGCCAAGCACTCCACCACACAAGAATATGAAATATCTCCTCTAAAAAAGTACAAAAAGGACAAAACCACAAATGTGGAACTTCAATTAATTTAAAGCCCCAATCAGCAAAGAATAAATCCTTCGCAGATCTAATTACCAGAGCTCTCGGAAGACCCAGGCCGACCAGCCAATCTTCCCCGTGTTTGAACAGCTTGATGAACTAGGGGACTGATGGATATCAAGTCATTTTGTTTAATTTATAAATGGATTTTCCCCTAATACTTAAATTATCATCAGTACAACACAATGAAAATGGGAACATTCTGAATGCAAAGTCTATAAGAGGCCTGGAAGGAATCCCAATGAGGAATGTCACCTCTGTTCATTCCTCTATACAATTGATCTAATTAAATACTGAGGGTGGAAAGGCAGTTTAAAATGTAGCCATTACTGTTTTCTTTTTAGCCTTAATTTATCTGTTCACATCTTTCAAGTACCTTCTGATGCTTAAAAAAAAAAAGAACCAAGAATTCTGCATGTGCCCAGTACTTTTCATTCGATACAAACCTATTCATAGATTTTGCTGAATAATAAATAAGTACATTGCATTTAGCCACTGTAACAATCCAAGAAGAGGGTATTCTAAATCAGAACCTTTTTTAGTCATCTGAAAGAAAAAAACTAAAGAAACTAATGCCTTTTGTATGTATTGTTCAACCAAAATTAGATCCTTGCTATTATACTTATTAAAATGTCTCTTTATTTTCAAATCTTTTCCTGATTTAATTACTGCATGGAACTGAAAGCCTTGCACAGCATTGTTAAATACCATTAGACCTATTTATAGTCTCTTCACACCAGCAACTTGAGCTCAATCATTTGGTAAAGGTCCTGCCCGCCAACCCACTCATTGTGATTGCAATTCCCACCTGGCTCAGGGGTCTCAGACTGAGAAGATGAAGACGCTGAGCTGGCTCCATCCTCTGCTGTCCCCTGTGAGAGAAGGCCTCGTCCGGGCGGAAGCTTCATGCCCAGCTGCTCTGCCATTTCCACATGGTCTCCTGGGTGGACATAGTCAAACACACTGCTGCCTGTCAGTTCCACCTAGGGAGACAAAAGAAATGATGGGAGAGGAGAGAAAAGAAGGAAAAGAGAAGGGTTACTTGCTGCTTTTTCATTTCCACCTCCAGGACACTATTAAGTTAGGTGCTGAATGAATAGAAATGCAAATCTGGCTCAGTCCAAGAAACACAGGCTATATTAGCAGTCAGCATAGATAGACTCAGTCTTGATTCGGTCTAGGGTGTGGGTTACCCAAGCATCAATGAACCTCAAAGAAAATAAGGGTGTTTCTATACTTAGGTGGCAAATATTTAACCCTATTTAAAAGGGGGGGGAGATCCTACTAAAACCCTTGGCTTTAAAACTAGATTAGTGGCAACAAATATCTGGATTCATGTAGATATGGCCCTGGTTTATTTTAGCTTTCTTGGATGCATTTTTATACATGTAGGCAATACAAAGGGCTTATTTCTATGTAAATTTAAATGTATAAAAAGTGCTATTTAGGAATATATGAGAAGACATAATGTTTTCATTAAATATTACTCATTAGCTCTGTAATCACAAGGAGAATTTTCCACATGAAAAAGGTCAGCTTGGGTCTAAGCCAGGGAGTTTTTTTTTTCCCTGCTGGTATCAGCTTGTTCTGACTTCAATCTAATAAAATAGATGGTACAAATCTCCTCGAGGATAGTTTTTTATGTTCTATTTTGTATGTGGTTAAGCTACCTACCAATGCAAAGCAATGAATGTAAGAATGCCAGAGAAGTCAGATTCCAGCTGAAATCCTGCATGATTCATCAATATCAGAGGTGGCCCCAGTCTGGATTATGGGTTGTATAAGGGGGTAATTGCTGCTGCTAGGATTGGGCTCATTTCAGTAGGCTTCTATCCTTACCCCCCATCTTGTATCACTCATTTTCTTAAAAGTACAACAATGATGCTGCCAGAGGAAAGGCACTGGGGTTACAGGTACTACAAAAGAAGCAAGAAGCATCAAAGCTGGACAAGAAAAAGCTGTTTCCTAGATCACTAATGGATTTTTCCTGTCCTGAGTAGTTTAATGGTTAGTAGATCAGCTAACACAGGTCATGGAAACTAGCTGCCCTTTTCAACTTTTCACAAGTTACTTGGTCGGATCTCCCATGAAATAATCAGAAATACTGGAAAAATCCTTGGATTTAGAGTGAAGGGGATGTTGGGTCGTATCTCAGCTCTGATACTTATTACCTGTGTGATTCTGGAGAAATAACTCACCCTCTCTGAGCCTTGATTCCCTCATCTGTAAACTGAATGGGCTGGATTAAGTGATCTCCACCACCAGGACAATTCTATGTTCCCTAATCTTGGGACCTTTCTTTCCTTTCTCTCTCCTTTGTCATCCCTCCAAATTTCAATTTGGCTCTTTGAAATTGGGCAAGCTGTTACAAGGGTATCCAAGAAGCATATCAGTGGAAACCACAGTGTTACATAGAACTCCCAGTCCTATAAGATCATCACATCTACTTCCAGACGCTGCCTGATTAAAATCTTAACAGGCAACATATCTCCAACATCTGTCAATTAAAAGCAGGACGGCCAAAGAAACGAGGAACCGATTTCCATTTGGTTACCAATTCTTCCTGAAAGAAGCTTACAAACTGCTTGCCAAAAACGAGACACGTTCTCTTGACTATTAAATGACACTCTGCTATGATATTATTTGTCTACTGACTATATCATTTTACAATAACTATTTCATTCATCTGGTATTGTTACAGAGTCTAAATCAGGATTCATAAGTGATCAGTTCCTCTCCTCTGGGAGGGAGGGATTACATGTAAATAATCCCTTTAATGTACGCATTGCCTCTAAGCGTTTCACACAGCAATAAATTGGTAAACTGAATTTGAGCAATTAAGAAATTAAATGAAACTAATAAAATGTGTATTTTAATATTTCTTGATGGTTATTTTGTTTGGGGATTAGCGAATATGAGAAAGTAGCTCTCATCTTGCATGGAGGCAAATTGTAGCACTTTAATAAACTATTTCTGTCAGTTTCCTCAAACTCTATCTTTTATTTAATACCATAGCACGCCTTTCGGCACAGGCCACAGATTGTGATAAGCTGACAACATTGAAGTGGGAAATACTGTAGATTTCCCAGGTTCCTGGTTATTAAATGTTCACACAGACCTTTCTTGGTTTCCCAGCTGCTAATGCCTTCCTCTCTCCAACTGCCTTCTGTGACTCTGTATATAGCAAATATAGACAGACTCTCTCCCCCATTAAAATGTAAGCTCCTTGAGGTCAGGAACTGTTTTTTTTTTTCCTTCTTTTCTTTGGAGCACAAGATTTGGCACAAGTAAATGCTTTTAAATGACTGTCTGACACAGGGTTAGTCCTTACTTTTGTTATTCACTGATCCCACTTAGGCTTTTCTTGGAGAAGACACTGAAGTGATTTGCTATTTCCTTCTGCTGCTTATTTTACAGACAAGGAAACTGAGGCAAACAGGCTTAAGTGATTTGTCCAAGGTCACACAACTAGTAAGTGTCTGAGGCCAGATTGGAACTCAATGAAAATGATTCTTTCTGATTCCAGGACTTTATCCAATGTGTCACCCAGCTAGGAAAAAAAGAAGTTATAAGTAAATGCTGGCCAAATGGCAGTGATAGTAATGATGATAATAACCAATATTTACACAGAACTTCAAGGTTTACAAAGCATTTTACATATGGCATTTCATCTGAGCTTATAATAACCCTGTGAAGCTGATACTATGATTACCTCCATTTTACAATAAACCTGAGACCTCATGGGAAAGATTAAGTGACTTGCTCAGGATATTATAGCTAGTGAATGTCAGTATTCAAGTCCAGTGACCTATTCATTATCCTTTTTAGTTTTAACAAAGTGTGTGTGTGGGGAAGAGGGAACAAATTCAAAAAGGAGCTCAACCTTGGGGAGAGGGGCCAATGTTCTTACCCTGGATACATGCACTTCAACATCATTGACTTTAGCTATTCTACCATTGAAATGGCCAGAGTAAAAATATATATTGCTATGCTTGATGGGAAGATTCAGAGGAGAGTGATTATTTTACCCATAAAATGATCATAAGGTTTAGTGTTATATAGTACATCTTTCCAGGATCCACAATCATTTACACAGTGAGCAGAATTCTATATAGATGGATTTTATCTACACTTGCATTCCTATTAGAAGCATCACTGAATTCAACTTATACTATAGGCATATGATCTGTGTGAAAAGTTCTCCTTCACTCCAGGAGGGTAGTGAATATGCATGGAACTCAGAATAGCAAAATCTGATGTTTATTTAGCATCCTAGGATTTGAAAAGTATTTGCCTTACTTTATTCATATAAGCTTCATAATAATCCAAAGAGGTAGGTGCTATAAAAATGATTATTCCCCATTTTACAGATGAAGAAACTGAGGGTTAGAGATAATAAGTGACATGCCTACAGTCATTCAGTTTTTAAGTGATAGATCCTGTATTCAAACTCAAATATTCCTGACTTAAGTCACAGTATCATAGATCCAGACATGCAATGGTCACAGCTGCCATTTAGTCAGGGAGATAGTCTAGACAATATAAGTATTAGATCTAGAATCAGGAAGACCTAAATTCAAATGCAGTGTCAGACATATTCCAGCTGTGTGACACTGGGAAAGTCAATTAACTTTTGTTTATCTCAATTTCCTCAACTATAAAAGGGGATAGTAACATACCTACTTTGCAGAGTTGTTGTGAAGGATTATGTGAAATCATAATTATAAAGCACCTGGCATGTAGAAATCACTATACATTCCCTTCCCTAGTCTAACCATTTTACAGTTAAAGAAACTGAGTATCATAGAAGTTAAGTGACTTGGCAAGTTCATACAGATAGTAAACTTCATAGGTGGGATTTGAACCCAGACTTTGTGATTCCAATGATAGCGCTCTTTTTATTATGTCATGTCCCACTCCTCTTTGTCCAACATTTCAAGATATTACTCATACATAATAGATGGCAATTAAAGGCCACTTTCAGGCTCAAAAAATTAATGCACACATGTTCACACAATTCCATAATGTATTAAAGTTCTTATGATGCTTATTTAACAAATGAGGAAATTGAGGCACAGAAAGAAATAAGAGATTTGCTCTGTTATTAAGTTAATAAGGTCCAGAGGCAAGATTTGAACTCAGGTTTTTTTTTTTTTTTCTGATTCCACATTCACCCACTAGTCTCTATCTCCAGGTAATCTGACCAGCTCATAAGTTGCTTTTACTCTCCTCCCTCCACTCTAATCTTAAACAAAGATACATTGATAGTTACATCTTTGCAAAGGAATTTTATTCTCCTTTGTCCAGAACCCTGGACAATAATCTAAGTAATCTAAACGAAATCTAAATTAAACTTTCCCTACTCATGACCCTCTTTAGCCTGAGAAATTTTTATGTAACCCAGAAGTTTTATAAGTATATAAAATAGGTATACAAACATCAGAGCTATGAAAAAAATTAGATTCTTTGATGCCAATTCCATACATACTGAATTCAGTTCTGTTGTGTTTTTTTTTACCATCTGTGTGATTTTGAGTAAGTCAATTACCCAGTTTTAGCCTCACTTATTGCATAATTAAAATGAGGGAATCAGATTTCAGGATCTTTACAGTACTTTCCTACTCTAAATCTATAATTCTCTAATCCTAGAAAGAATGGGGCCAGGGACCAAAACAAAATAGGCTACTCTTTCCTAGAAATGGGGTTCCAATGAAAGTTCATCCCCAACACCAGTATCCTATATCATTATTTTGAGAAAATCCTTTCTTTTTCCAGTCCAATCCCCTCATTTTGCAAATGAGGAAAATGAGACCCAGAATGGGCAGTGAAGTCAAGATTTGCACTTACATCCACTGACATCACATCTAGAGCTTCATCCTCTGTACTACAATGTCTCCCAATTAAATTCAACAACATTTCTTAAGTACTTTCTACAAGATAGTTCAGGCTGTTCTTGTTTAGCCACATCTGACTCATTATGACCCCATTTGGAGTTTTCTTGGCAAAGATAATTGGAGTGGTTTGCCATTTCCTTCTTCAGTTCATTTACAGATGAAAAACTAAGGAAAACAGGAATACGTGACTTGCCCAGAGTCACACAGCTAGTAAGTGTCTGAGGCCAGATTTGACCTCAGGCATTTCTAATTCTAGACCTGGAGCTCTATCTACTACACTGCCTAGCTGCCCAAGTAGTTATATTTCAAGTAGCCAGTGCCAAAATCCTTGTACACTTTGATATATCATCATAATTGTAGCTTCATGCACCTGTTACTGAGCCAATATAGCTTTTGCTCTTTTGAATTAATTACACAGTAAAAGAGAATTCTCTTAAAAAAAATCTGGCAACATTTTGGGATTTGGGATCATTAATGGCTAGTGCTAAGCTTGGATTAGGACCATGGACAGTGTCTGGATGCTGCTCATCTTCCTCTAATTCTATTATCTGCACCTACAAAATCGGCTTGCATTTATACTCAGGAGTCCTACCACAGAGATGGCTCTCTTACAGATGCTCTCTGTTCATTTCTAAATGAAGATACTGGAAACTGAGAAGAAAAGTCTCATATTTTGAGAAATTCAAATCATATCATTCAACAAATAATTACTAAATGTCTTCTGCAAGCTGAGCCATCTAGATGCTGTGGGGAACATAAAATTATCATAAAACTCATTTTCTACCCTCATGGAACTTACAGTTTGGTATAGAGATGGAGGGAGGAGAGACCTTAAAGGACCCTAAAACTTAAGATAAAACTGAAATATTGATATCACTGAAAATAAATATCAATGAGACTCAGGCAGAAGCATCATCATTATGGTCATGTCATAGGTACTTGACAGGCAAAAATGTGTTGGTATAAAGTATGTCACTCAACTTCATGGAGTATAATGTTTGGGATGTTTGGTCATTTTACAGAAGAAACAGGGGAAGTTGTTGGGATTCATAAAGCAGAGTTTCTGGATAGCAATTTTATTTTGCTTTTGTAGAACATATAGTTTGAGAAGAGGTTCTGAGCTATTCACCTCTCTACCCTTTCTTTTTTTTTGGTGTGCAGATTTCTAAACAATGAATAAAGGAGGCAGAATCTAGTTCCTCTTTCCTCTATGTTCAACTGAATGCCTAATCTATTTCCATCCTGATCATAAAGAAGAGAAAGGAGAACAAGAAATGGGCCCAATGCCAAGTGAAATGCTGGTAATGAGTTCTGCAATGGAGACAGAATGTCAAACTTAAATAGTGAATGCACAACTTTACAGTCAGTCCCACAATGGAAGCTATTAAAACAGTGGAAACTGAAACAAATACCCCCTTAAAAAGTAGAGAAAAAACTTATAATTTCTCTATACTCCTCTCCCTTTCTATGGTACAAATGAGAAGAATTCTGTCCAGTCTCTGCCCATAATAAGCCTTCATCTTGGCCCCACACTTCATTGCAAAGTTTCCAGAATACTTTACAATTTTTATCTCATTTTATCCTCCCGATAACCCTTGGCAGTAGATGTTATTATTATCTCCATTTTATAGAAGAGGAAACTGAGATAAACAAAAGTTTAGTGACTTGCCCAAGATCCCATAGCTATTAAATGTCTGAGACTGGTTTTGAACTTAGGACTTTCTGATTCCTGGTCAGGTGCTACATCAACTATAGCATCCAGTTGCCTGTAGGAAGAAAGAAATCAGTCAAATGGGGCAGAAGGAACTCATTACATTCTGCCTTCAAATATTCAAAATAAAAAAAAACATATTCTTTGCATTTGCATTTGACAATGCACACATTTGAGTTGCTTCATTATCCAGATATATTTCCTGCTGCCTATTTATAATTTACACCACAGGATAGCATTATACTCATGTTTCACCTGACTGGTGCCTCAATTCATTGTTTGGATTTCTTTGCCAACAGTTTTCCCACCCTGGAGACAACCTCCACCCTGAGGCCCCATTTTCCCGACTGGTAACTCCTTCCCTGGGATCATTGATTCAGGAACTTCCCCAGTCAGGCATCTGCTAATCCCCCATCCCCACAAAATACTCTTTGGACTTCTCTTCATCCTCCTTCTCTCTTTACTCTTACTTTTGAGTCATATGCCAATGTTCCACCCTCAATACTTGCCAACTAGATCTGGCAAAATTGTGTTTGTGTAATGGTTGTAGTCTAGAAGTCTTTTTGAACTCATCCTCAGGCTGTACTATAATCTCCATCTTTCAGAACCAATTTGGGTGGGTTTTCCAGATGTTGGCAGGACTGTAATTTGTGTCTCAGTTTGCTCTAATATTCTTGTTATTTGATTTATAACACAGCTCCATGAAATCAAACTGCATTTCCTCCTTACTTCTTTAATTATCACTTCAAGTCAACACCAGCAGATTAGAAAAATATTCTAATGTCAATTATTGGTATGATCTTCTATGCTTAATTAGGATATATTCAATGGAAAATTATAGCTTTTCCCCCTCCTAATATTTGCTCTTCTAAATAAGAGAGTGTTCTTGTGACCTACATCTCTGAGATAATGGACAAGTGTAAGACTTTAATTTTAAAAAATATGCAAACATTATTCTGTCTTTTTACATATTGGCATAAAATAGGACTTCATTTGTTCCTTGAGGAATTTTGAATAATTTTCTTTGTATCACAGAACAAAAAATAAAGCATGACTAACAAAATGTTTTGGACTTCCCTATTCAGTTTAACTTGAGACCAATTGCTATTGTTCAGTTATTTCATTTGTGCCTGACTCTTTGTGAACTTATTTAGAGTTTGTTTGATGAAGATTCCTTCTTATTTTACAGATGAAGCAATTGAGGCAAGCAGGATTGAGTGACTTGACCAGGGATCCAAAGCTAGTAAGTCTCTGAAGCCATATTTGAACTCAGGTTTCATGATTGTAGGTCTGACACTCTATCCATGAATCATCTTGCTGCTCAAAGATAGGGACTTTGAGACCAATGAAGAACATTCTTTATTTTAGAAATACACCAGCAATTGCTTTTATAGGCACTGAGTTCTACAGCAAAGCATATGTTACTAAGTGATCATAGCCAGAAAGAGGTTTGTTTTTCTTTACTCTTCTCCCCACTCTCCACCACTTGCTTCATCCCCTACAAACTCCCCATGACAAACTGAACAACCATCAACCTCCTCTCACATGACCCACAGTCATACAACTCACTTCCTTTCCCCAAATCTATTCCACATTCACTTAGCTAGGATATAATTTGCAAATAAGATACAGTTGATTTGGTAAGTCTGATTTTTCCCTGACTAAAAAAAAAAAGTAAGTATGCTATACAGCAGTTTGAGTTGACTTTTACATGCTGGGTCATTGTATCCTGCTGGTAGATAGGAAGGGGGACTAATTTGTCTTCTTGTACATCAAGCAAACATGTCAATAGCCTTTGCTTGCCCCCTGGAGTGGGCAATACTTTCTAACTACAGTACTGTACTAACAGTGACTCATTGAATTCAGGACTCCAGAATGTTTCCTTTGATAGAAAATGTTCAGTACAAATGAGCAAAGAGGCAGCATTGTTGTAAAGTCATCTCCAAAGAAGTTCATTTTAAGTAGATGCCTTTAAAAGGGGAGATTATGAAGTTTATCTTAATTCAACAGGAAGAGCAAGAAAAGTAATTTTATTCTTCTTAAAATGAATATTTATTTTTCCATAGAAGAATGGGTATTTTAAAGAAGGTACATGAACCTACAAAAAAATTTTTTTATTACATCTCAGGGTAACAAATGAGCACCTACTATATAGAGTAGGAGTTACCAACTGCTTTGTGAGGAGGAACAATCTTTCATATGCCAATGCTTTGAGATCTAAATACAAGTACTGAGCCCTTTCTGGCTGGACTCTCTAATTCACTGAAAATCCTAAATGGAAAGAAGGTCATTGGATATAATCTATATCTAGAGACTATTGGATAGAATACTGGATGAAGCATTATTCCTGGGATTAGGAATGTGTGTGTTCAAATCCAGCCTGAGACACTTACTGGCATAAAATATAAAAAGTTCAAGAGATATAGTTTCTGAGTAATTAATCATTTTATTAATCATACTAGGGGATAATTAAAAAAAAAAGGAATTAGTGATGTGTTGGAATGCCAAAAAACCCTCATAGAATCCATTCAGTGTTTATGTACTCTTGGAATAGTGATTGTTCTTGAAAGTGACAATCAACTCCGATTGGTTAAAAAGTAATGGTAGAATGAATATAATAAATTTATTCTAATGAAGATATGTGACTGATCACTCAGTCGTAATCTTTCTTATCTATATCTATATAATCCTGTGTAGGGTAATCTAGATAAAAGGGAGGATACTGCTTTCCCTCAGATTTATTTGACTAAAACACAGTGGATTGGAATTCATCAGTTTACCTAATCTACTTTCTTGATTGGAACAAGACTGAGGAGAATATTAGAGGATAAAGAAGTGGGAAGGGGAAAAAGTTGGACCTTTCCAATAGTAAATTATTAATATAAAAACATTAATATAGAAACATACATTTCTTTTACTATCTGTGCAAAGCTAAGCAAGTCCCTTAATCTGTGTTTCAACTTCCTAATTCGAAAGATGGGGATAATAACCCATCTGTCATGGTTCTTGTGAGGATTGAAATAGATAATATTTGTAAAGCATTTTGCAAACTTTAATGCGCTATATAAATACTCTTTCTGGTGAGAGGGCACCATGATTGTGCTAATTGCCTTAGAGATCGAGCAGATAACAATAATAGTAATAGTAATTATTATTATTAATATATCTAACAGAACTCAATCTTACTGACTCCAGGTCCAGAGCTCTATTCTTGTGCCACTAAGCACCTCCTAACAGATGAGGCTTTGAGGTCTGCTGGGAGATACTGATTTGTGGGTTGGGAAACACAAAGATGATGTCCTGTGGAAGCAGGCTGTAGAATCTGTGATGTTACTTTTGGTTAACATTTATATTATTGAAGGATAATAACATGATAAAAGAATAAAATGTAATAAGATGGGAGATCTCGATTAGCATAGGTTTTCCCTTAGATTTACTGGTATCTTAATGCCATCTTCATAACTTTCTACATGGTGCAGAACTATACTGAATATTTATGAACTGTTTTGACAGAAATTTGATGTTCTTTACTGCTCTGTCTCATTCCATGTATTTGCTGACTTATCTGAAGGGAAAAAATGCATAAAAGCAAGGGGCCTTTTACAGGGATACTTGTATAAATTAGTACAAGAAGAAAGAAAAGTTCCTGTACCAGGATGATGAGGGAATGAAAATTTCTGCCTGTATACTCTTCCTTCCTCCCCCCTAAGGAAAATAACCCTATGTTTATGAGTATGTGCCATCTCTCCTAGATGAATCTGATGTACAATGCCCAAGGCTCATTTTACTTTTAGAAAAGAATGCATCTATTCCTTGTAAGGGTTCATTGAGGCCAAGTGGTTTCTTACATATTCTCCTACAAGCTTACATTGGGTTCAACATCTGGCATACATATGGAAGAATCAAATTCCAAAAATAATATTAGAGAATCAATCTGGACCCAGAAGACAAGAGTCATAGAAGTTAGAACTAGACAGGACTTAAAGATGACTTAATCTAAATTCCTAATTTGTGCAAAGAAGGAACCTATGTAAAGTGACTGATCCAAGGTGGCACATTTAGGGATAAGTCAAAGAAAAGAATTCAGGACTAATTCTGAACCAGTATTTTTTGACTGTGCAAGGCCTCTCAACTTCCATAGAGAGTTTTAGGTGGAAAAAGTAATCGATATTTTCCTTAGAAAGATGAAGTAAGTGAATAAATTGGGGGAGAAAATTTATTGTTGTTCAATTGTGCCTAATTTTTTTGTGACATCATTTGGCATTTTTTGGGCAAAGATACAGGAGTAGTTTGCCATTTTCTTCTCCAGCTCATTTTACAGATGAGAAAACTGAGGCAAACAGGGTTAAATGATTTGTCCAGGGCCATTTACCCAGCTAGTAAGTGTCCAAGGTTGGATGTGAATTCAAGTATTCCTGATTCCAGGCCCACCACTCTATCCACTGCATCACCTAAATGTATGAGGACATTTAGGTCATGCCTATTTGTAACCACTGCTCCAGCTAACTTGATCAAGTGACAATCAGTATTACTGCCAAACTAGTGACAATCAGTATTACTGCCAAACTGATAAACCATCCAAATATGAAAAGTGATCATCTCATAGTGCCATCACTTTGGGCTTATGGACTTTGCATTCATTGTCATCCACATATCTCAGGTCAAGTTGATGTCTGCCATATACAAGTTGCTAAATATGAAGTTGATTTGAGAATGTCCTTGGCAGTTTTCGTTAGTCCTTGCTGTCTGTGACAGATGCTCTCTGTAATCTATCTGTTTTTCTTTTCTTGTAACCTTCAATCAAGGTAATTTTCCACCCCCGCCATATTACAGGAGTGTATCTTGCCTAGTTCTAAAATGCTTGTGATGTGTTGAGTCACATTTACACCCTTTGTCCTCTATCAATGACACTTTTTTTTCAGGGAGAAAGATGGAAAGAGAAAAATAGGGAATGTCCTCATTCTAAGTGGAAATTATGCCATAAGGACGTTCCTTTGGATAAATGGAGCTGGTGAGAGATATCTTTTTGAACATGATTTTATAAGGTTCCTAGAATTTTGAATTTTTGAAAGGATAAAGGGGAAGATAAGTAGGTTTTGGTGTAATTTTCAGGTATTGGGGAGGAGAGGAATAGATACATTTGAGTTTTACCTTATGGTAAAAAAAATGAGATAATGCCAAGAAATAAACACTTAAAAATTTAAAAATAATTAACATCAATCTGTCGCCTCTCAAACAACAAATGTGTAGCTATCCACAGAACTTCTCTGCTATTTTAGTGATGATGAGACTAGGTCACATCTTGTAATTATTGTGCCAATTATATTGGCATGATACATTATCTTCAAAAAAAACACAAA
This sequence comes from Myrmecobius fasciatus, assembly GCA_023553655.1. Taxonomy (NCBI): domain Eukaryota; kingdom Metazoa; phylum Chordata; class Mammalia; order Dasyuromorphia; family Myrmecobiidae; genus Myrmecobius; species Myrmecobius fasciatus. Next base: position 1,033,805 of record JAJPUD010000039.1, on the reverse strand, counting down.
GGTCATTATCATTCTACAACTGGGTATTGATCAAGAAGTATATTATGAGGGACAGGACCTTGTTTGATTATCAACATCAACACACCATCTCTGATCAATGTGATCAGTACTGATAGTATGTTACTCAGGTAAAGAATTCTTACTGCAGTGTCTGGGACTTTGTGTCTATCAGCTAGGTGGTACAGTGGATAAATGGTAGGAGTAGAGTTAGGAAGATATGAGTTCAAATTTGGCTTCAGGTACTTACTAACTGACCCTGGGCCAGTCACTTAACCCTGTTTGCTTTAGTTTCCTCATCTGTAAAATGAACTGGAGAAAGAAATATCAAACCACTCTAGTGTCTTTGCCAAGAAAACCCCAAATGTTGCATGAAAAAGTTGGACACCACTGAAACAACTGGGACTCTGAAGTAGTTATTTCTGCTGATTCAAATAGTGTTTTACAGTTATGAGGAAATGAAAAAAGATTTTGGCTACAATTTTTTCTCCAAAGAAAAAGACAATGGAAAAGGAATCTATGATAAAGATGAGCTCAATTTCTCCATCTGGTTTCTGGGAGACAGGGTGACCTTATTTTGATTCCAATTACAGTAAAAGAACAGTGTTTATAAGATTAAAGTAACTTTGGTTCTGTTTTATGCATGAATATTGATTTTTAAATAACATTAATAATTTCTGCTTTTTTTTCTTGAAGGAACTACTTTATGATGGAAGAGTATCAATAGAATTGGTTAGATGAGTCACAATGCTCAGGTCATGCCACAGACAGCATAACAAAGATTACATTTGCTACTTAGCAACAAAGACAACCAGGTGGCGAGAGGACCATTTTGTCCATACCTCAGAAATCTTTCTGTGCAAGGGAAAAGGGGGAAAAAGAGGGGAGTATCTTTTCAAACATCTTAATAGAGACAGGTTCTCAAGCCACAATATTGCATCATTTGGCCGTCTCTTATGTTTTCTATAAAACTCACTCCCATAGAACACTCAGAATGTTGGAATAATAATCACAGCAGGGCTAATGCTCCTTTAGAGAATACATTAAGGCTTGTAAATAATTTGGCATACATCATCTCATTTGAGCCTTCCAATGAGGAAGGTGCTGATTATCACCCCCATTTTACAAATGAGAAAAGTGAAGGTTGAGATGCTAAATGCGTTGCCCATGGTCATGGAAGTAGCAAGGGTCCCAAATAGAATGTAAATCTTGATGTTCCTGGCACCAAAACCAATGGCCATCCTGTGGACTACCTTCCTTCATCTTCCATTTAGTTAAGGATACTCAATTCATGTTTGATTGCCATCCCTGAAACCTGTGCCAAGAGGACTATGTTTACAGGGTAGAGTTGGTACAGTTTCAGATTTTCAGATTCTCTTAGAGAAGAAGCCTACCAGAGCCAATATAATGCTAGACCTAGCATCAATAAGAATTGAGTTAAAATTTTACCTCTAAAATGTACTTTTTCACCTATAAAATGGTGGGGTCAGACTAAATAATCTCCAACCTCCCTCCCAGCTCTGAATCTATAGCTCTATGAACCTATTAAGGATATATTATGAACAGGGCAGACAGTGATCAGTAGATAGAGCACTGGCTCTGGAATCAGGAAGAACTGAGTTCAAATCTAGGTTCACATATTTATTAACCGTGTGATGCTGGGCAACTCACTTAACCATGTTTATCTCAGTTTCTCATCTATAAAATAAACTGGAGAAGAAAAATGACAAGCCATTCTAGTCTCTTTGCCATGCAAATCCCAAAATGGGGTCATGAAGAGTCAGGCATGACTGAAACCATTGAACAGTAACAACAAATGAGCAGAATACTGTGCTGGTGCTGGCAGAATCACAAAATTAGGGAAGACGGCCTCTGCCTCCTTTATAATTTATAGGTTTTTCTAGTGAATAGAATACTGGGTAGAATCAGGATTTTTTATAATACCTGAAAGTGCAGCAACGACACATTTAAATAATGGTAATAGTAGCAAGTATTTATAGGACACTTGAAAATTTCCAAGGTGCTTTACAAATTTTGATCTCATTCTATCCTCAAAACAACTCTAGTAGGTAAATGCTGTTACTTTCTTCATTTTAGAGGGAAGGAAAGTGAGGTAGGGATTAACTGATTTGCCCAGGATTAGCTAGTAAATGTCTGAGGCTGGGTTTGAATTTAGGTCTTCCTGTCTCCAAGTCCAATAGAGGTTTTCGAAGTGCTATCCTGATAACTGTGCATGACAGTCAGTCCAAGTATTGAATCTTACCTCCCAGGACCTTCTTTGCTAGGTTTCTATGGAGAAAAATCCATTTACCTCTCTAAGACTCACTTTCCTTATCCATAAAATGGGGATATTAGTAGTTGCATTACTTACATACTTCATAGAGGCATTTTGAAGAAAGCACTCTGCCAACATTTAAGAATGATGGAAATCTGAGTGATCATTATGTAGTCAGACATTGCAGATGACTGGCACTTAGTGCTAAATATTAATATGAAGTCTGATCCTCCTAATACAATCAAGAAAAATAAAATTATGTACAGGAGCAAAGCATCAGCTTTTTTTAGGAGCTTAGTTTTCTAGGTGGTAAATAGCCTCTTCTTGGGCAACAAGAAACTGTAGATACTCTGAGAGAATTAATTCACTTCACGAGGTGAGCAACTTGGTCTTCTAGCATATTTTACTCTCAGTGGCTCACCAAAGGATAAGGACCTAAAATACTATTACTAGTATTTCATCTTGGCTGTTGAAACTGCCAAGTGTAGTGGTGTTTTGGGTCATTTTCTATGAAGCAAGTCAATACCTTGAGCACTCTCAAGGTGCCACTTTAAAGGAATAAGTTAAAACCCAGCTTTAATAATAGACTGTAAGTTGCTCTTGGCATAGAGTACCGGCATGTAAATAGAATGGATAAGGAGAGAAAAATAAGACAAATACCAGAAATCAGTACAAAGAATAAGAGGATTAGAGGAAGGTGGAGATTAACATAAGAAGGCCAGATTGAAAGGACCTGCAAGAAGAGAAATAAGTGGGGAGGCAAAGATGTCAACAATCTCCTAAGAAGTGGAAATGTGAGATCAAATCAATCAATCAAAAACTTATTAAACATAGATTATATTCAGTTGTCCTTTACAAGTTCTATGGCATGTAAAATATGGTTCCTGTTGTTTAGGAACTTGTAATCTACATGAGAAGATAAGAGATACTTCGAAAGGTTAACTAACAACATAAAGCGATGGTGACTTGTCCAAAGGATATGAACAAATAAAGAAGAAATGTGCACTTTCCCAAACCATGTGAAAGAAATGCTCCAACTTTTCTTAAAACAATGAGAGAAATGCAAAATAAGCAATTCAGAAGTTTTACCTCACACCCATGAAAGGGCAACTGTAGGGAAACACAATGTTGGAAGGGCTGCAGAAAGGCAGGAAGAAAATACATCATTAATAAAGCTATGAATTGATCCAACTATTCAAAAAAATATATAGAATACTACTGTCCTGCAAAAAAAAGGATGAGCAGATTGATTTTAGAAAACATGGGAAAACTTGTATGAAATAATACAGAGTGAAATGAGTAGAACCAAGAGAACATTGTACATGTAACAACAATATTGTTCAAAAAGTAACTGTGAATGACTAAATTATTCTGGGTAATTTGATCATTCAAATTAACTAAAGCACTCAGGAAGGAAAATGCTATCCATATTCATAGAAGTAATCAATATATAAAGTGTGATTATATGGTTCCTCATATATAGTTATATTAAAGGTTGGCTTTGCAGGGTTGAAATGGAGAGTTCAGAATTCAAAAAATGACAAAGTAAGTAAATAATTGGAAGAATTAAACTATTTGCCTCAGTGAAAGTCAAAGACAAATAAAGATTTTATATGTACTAAAATATTCATAGCAGCATCTAGTAAGATAGCAAAAACAAAACAAAACAAAACAAAAAACCCAGAGAGGGTTATTATTAATTGGTTGAATAAAATGGGGCACATGATACATTACTACATTGACAGTATGATGAAAATGAAGAACTATATATATGTATATATGTGTATATATGTATATAAACTGAAATAACATCAAATACAGAAGAATCATGTACATATTGACTACAAAGAGGTAAATTAAAACAATTTTTAAAAGCAGTCAAACAATAACTAATTGATATTTTTGTCCTAGAGAAGAGTTCAAGAGAAGGGGGTGACTATCGTTCCAAATCTTAGATATGTTATTGGATACATTTTTACTGGTATTACTTTATGTGTTTTTCTTTGTTACAAATTCATTGCTTTCCTTGTTACAAAGGAAGAATTTAATGGATGGGAAATATTTTGATTGAAAAATTAGGCCTAAAAGCAAAAAGCATCAACATATTTTTAAAAAAATGAGAATATCAAAAGAAATCTCATAAGAGAGTGATTCAATGTCAAAAATAAGAAGAATAAATTTTGGTATATGGTAACATTGTTTTCATCATCTTTAAGGAAATTGTTGCTTGTTTCAAAAACAAAAACAAAAACAAAACAAAACAAAAAAAAACAACCCAACTCCAAAACCACATTTAAGAAAAACAAACTACTAATAAATGCTCTAAGTTCAGAGATGATTAAATTATTGTAGATAGAATAGTTTGGGCAGATGATACCCATGGTGGAAGAGTGAGGAAAATCAGTTGTTTTTTGTGGAAACAGATCAAAAGCTTGAACACAAAGTGATGTGATCACCATTTAAGTAGATTGTAAACTCCTAGAGAGTAGGAAGAGGTCTTATATTTCTCTCAATTCCTCTGTGAGACCTAGCACAGCATTGAAACTATGACAGATACTAAATCAATCCTGGCAAATTGATTCATTGATTTTTGGCACTCAGCAACCAGCTCCCTACTAGTATGCATTAATCTTATTATTTATTTATTTATTTATTTTTAAGTATCAAAGAACCGACTAAATAAATCATATACAGGATGTGAACTATCTTACTTGGTTACTCAAGTCCTTACCTCAAAGTCAGTTGCTTGGTACAGATCCTGGCATATGTAAGTGGGGCCCATGGAACCAACTTCTTGCTCCACAAATTTAAGCCCTGAATGTATATCTTCCTTCATTTATTTCTATAGCTGACCCAAAGAAATTCACTTACATTTTTATAGCTTTTCTTATGGAAAAACATGTAGATCAATAAAATTCTACATCTTATCTTTTACCAAGGCACTTTACATTTTCAATCTAGTTTGTTTTCTCAAAATAAAGACTCTAAAAGACTTAACATCTGGCTTACTGATCTGCTTTATAGGGACTGCTCAATAGAGGGATTCTGCTTCTCTTAGATTATGAAGGTTTTCAGAAAGAGGGGCTACTGGACCAGTATATTTGGATATATGGACATGAGAACCATCCCTATTGACATACTATCTCAGACTAGCCATACTGGCTGCAGTTCTAAAATTAAGAACAAACTCTGCCTATATGGCAAGCACTATTGATATTGATGCTTTGTTGTCTTCATCAGAAAGATGAATCTCTTTATATGTGCAGTTTTCAAAATCAGAGGCAACATGGTATTCTCAAAAGGTCAGTGACTTTGGAAACAGATGACTTGATTACAAATCTTACTTCTGCTACTTTCTACTTGTTATCTTAGGGAAATCATTTAACTTTTATAATTCTCAGTATCCTTATCTGTAAAATGAATAGATTGGCCTAGATCTGTGATGTCAAACTCAAATGGAACCATATGAAAAAATCCCTAAGGACTACATATTGACTTAGAAAACTGCATGTTAATATTATCTATGTTCTACTGTATTTTTATTAATTTTGATAAATATTTCCCAATGACATTTTAATCAGGTTCTTCAGGGAGTGTAGCCTGCTTGACATGTTTGGCTGAAATGACCTTTAGGGTCCCTTTAAGGTCAAAGAATCTTAAGATACTACGGTGATTTTAGTTTTAAATCTATATGAGGGTATAGGGATCAATCAACAAGCATTTATTTAGAACTCAATATGTGCCAGGCACTATAATAGGCACTGAATATACAAATACAATTGATGAAAGGATGCTTATTTGCAAGGGGCTATGGATTGCTAAATTCAGTTAAATTCAACAAATGCTTGTCAAGTACCTAATGTGTACAAAACATAGATACTGAGGATGCAGAGATGAAAAATAATACAGTTGCTACCCTCAAGGGACTTACAATTCAACAGGAAAAAAGATAAGAGGGATACAAATATGGTAAAACATGATAGGACAGGGCAAGGGCTCTGGGAAAAATCAAAGAGGGAGAGATCTATTTCAGCCAAGGGAGGGGAGCCTACCACACCCATCAGTTTCATTTTTCAAAAGCAACACAAAGGGAAAAAAAAATACAGGGTTTGGAAAAGCTTTGGGGGTAGGGTAGGGGGAATGAAAACTTACCAAATGTAAAATTGGATTAAGAGTCAATCAAAATCCAACTGTGAATTTATCATTTCAATGAATTTCAATGAATGGTTTAAAATCTGTTTGAAATCTATTTGAAAATGAATATGTAATAATATAGACATATCTCCTTTTCAAAGCCAGTATTGTCAGATGTATTCTGTGCATTATAATTCATGAACAGAGTAGATGACTATTTGAAAAGTATTAAAATGAGCTGACTTTTCAATACAAGTGTCTTCACAATAAGTTTTTCTATTCTAGGCAATTCAGAAACGTAGACAATTGTGCTAGAAAAAATAATATGCATTGTAATATTCATTGTACAGTAGTAGTGTCATAAGTGGCAATTCTGGACATTACAAGAGACACAAGGATTATTTTCTGTGATTGCACAGAGAATACTTGGATTTCTTGTGAAGCTTTTGCATTGGAAATGAGATTCATCAGTCTGAACGGGGCAGGGTTAGAGCCCTTAGCAACATGCTCATTCTGTAGAAGGTCACTCAATAATAACTTCCTCTGCCCTCCAAGCTTATTAAGACTGACTGGCATATATTAATGAAAACACCTGATTCTCCAACCATAAAACCCAGACAAAGACTTTATTTTAATATTAAGGAAGGAACCCTTAATTAGCAGGGTTTCAAAAATGTCAGCTTCTTCTATTAGCTGTTCTGGTCCATCAAAGCCATAATCCCTACTGTCAAATTTCATCACATGATAGACAGTTTGCTAGCTGTCTTTTTTTTTTTTTTTTTCTTTTACTGATCATACTGACTGAAGCTTTTTTAAAATTTTTTTTTATTTTGCCATCACATTTAACAACTTGGTATGCATTTGCCTGCAATACTCCTGATTTTACCCCCTTTCAAAGAGTCTGCGCACATGTCAGCAATAAAGAGGAAAAACCTGCCGAAACACAAGTATTACATGGGGCTACACATGCATTCTTAGGCATATAATTAAAGCCCACTGGAGGACCTTGGCTGGGTTATATTGATTCCTTCTTGGGTATGCAAATGGAGTGCTGTGAAAACTCTGACAAACAAAACAGGCTCGAGGATGAATTCCCAATTTTGACATGTGAAGAGGGGGGAAGGGAGTGGGGAAAATGGACAAATGTGGAGAATGCTTCCAGGACCTTTTAAGATAAACATTCATCACTATTAACCAACTACACACCTGCCTGGCTGGAAGGAATTCATTAGAGCAGTCCTTGCTTTGCATTGCCCTTCAGACAGAAGATAAAATGATTGCATCCAGCGGAAACAGAATAAATACATGGCTCTTAAAGGATTTATGTTTTAATTTGATTCAGAACGTTTATTGTCGATTAAACTCTTGTGTAAATGAAAACCTTCAACCTGTCCATACCAATAGGAATTCCATCCCACAGGAATTTAAGGGATTTGAGGCCAGACATAAAACTTCCCTGGGTCTAATCGGGCAGAGATTTAGACCCATGACTCTTTTGTTTGTTGGTTGGTTAGTTTATTTAGGATTTGGGGACCCTAAGGAATATATTTTTAAAATTTACAAGTCTATTCAGATAAATAAAGGGATCATCTTATTAGTCTGGGGAATCTTCTTGACTTGAATGTTTATTTTTGTTGCTGTTATTTGTCCTTCATTTGAAAGAAGAATGATGGCATTGAGGAGGGAATGTCTTCTTGACTTGCTCAGGAATTGGATTTATGGGAAGCAGAGCTGTGCAAAGTCATCAACCTTACTCTCTCCTCCAGGGTCACTGAAGTTCAGTGACAGGACAAAAGTCAAGACAACTGGTCATGGTCCAGGATGCATTGAGTGACCTTGGCCTTTCTAAATCAAGGTCTCAGTTTGTCTGAGGTAACAGCCACTCAATGACTAGAGAAATAAAACCACCAGCCATTCTCTTAAATGATGGTCATATATTTTTACTTGAAAAAAGGGAGGCCCTACAGAATTTGCTTATATCCTTAGCATCATGGGAGTTTTGAAGAACTTAGAAAAATGTACATTTATATTTATTCCAGCAGCTAAGAGTGTCCCTTCCTCTCCACTCTTGCCTCAGCCCTTTGCTATCCCCTCTGGACCAAAAAAGAGATTTTTAAATTGTGAAGGAAATATTGCCCCTTTTAAAAAAAAGATGTTTTCCTCATTTAAGATCATCTTCTCCAGGCCCAATTCTCAGGTTTCTTATAATTTCACATAACTTTGGTATATCTTTTCCCTTTTTTCTGTTAAAAATTAACAAAAACTCCTGTCCAAGAAGCTCCTGAAAGTCACAAGGACTTTTTGTCTCTGTGCTGTCAAAAGTGTGGGAAAGACTTTGTAGTTCAGATAGTGACTGGAAATTAAGTAGAACATAATCCTTTTGAGGGCAGAGAGTGATTTGTGGCTTGCTTTTGAATCTTCAGCACCTAATACAGTGTATACTTAGTAAGACATGACTACAAGAACTGAATCTATGATAATATCATGAAAGAGATAATTAGAGCCTGAAGTAGGAAGAAGGTAACAAAGGTCAAATTTGGTAACTTGGATTAAGAATACTTTAAATCTTCCCTAGCTGTGTGACCCTGGGCAAGTCACTTAACCTTAATTGCCTCAGCAAAAAGAAAAAAAAAAAAAGAATACTTTAAATCATGTCAAGTTTAGAAAATTTAAAATAGGATTTCATTGATAAGACATAGCTCTTCCCAGTAAAAATGAGAATTATTTATATTAGTTTCCTTAGTTGTTTCTTTTTTTATCTTACTTATGATTTTATTATAGTGTAGTATCAGCTCCTTGCAAGGAGTTTTCTCTAATAATGCAGATTGGGCAACTTCTCAGCATTTTATAGTTCCAGAAAAGTATTTGAGGATAGTGAGAGATTAAATGATTTGCCTGGGATGACACCAATAGTAAAAGTAAGAAGTAGACCCTGAATTCAGGTCCTCTTGATTTCAAGGTTGGAATTCTATCCATAGGCCACTGTGTACATAAGAGACTCAATAAATATTTGTTGCATTTATTTAAATTAAGTTTAACTGAATTAAGGTGCAGATAGATGATACAGTGAATAAAGTGGCAGATCTAGAATCAGGAAGACTCATCTTCCTGAGGTCAAATCTGACCTCAAATACTCAATAGCTGTGCTATTATTATTATTACTTAATTTTGCCTCAGTTTCCCCATTTGAAAGTTAGCTGGAGAAGGAATCAGTAAACCACTCTAGTATCTCTGCCAAAAAACAAAACAAAACAAAACAAAACAAAACAAAAACAAAAAACGAGTTAGGTCAGGAAGAGCCCAGCATGACTGAATGAAAAAAACAGAATTAAGACAATATTTTTCTGTTTCTGAGATCATGCTAGGAGTCCTTCCTCTTACTTTTTTGCTGCCATCAATTTTGACAACTCCATCTAGTACTTTGATATCCTTCCATAAGCAAAGCGATCAAAATACAGCACCATAGTCCCCCATTTCAACTAATTAATGAGTCATTATAGCTTTAATGCAGCTTTCTTGCTTCCTTGGATGTAATATAAATGGTTGCAGGTATGTTTCCTGGTAACCTATTAGTTGAATTTACAGCCAGCTGCTTCATACTATCTAATAGCTCTAGGTGACTGTCAACAATTACCACTAAGTTCCTTTTTCTCAGTTTAATTGCACCATTTAGAAATGAAACTCAGTATTTGGGATTGATGAGTTCCTGTCTTTTCTGCTGGGCACTTAAAGAAACATTCAAATGCCACAAGTTCAAAAAGGAAAGAGAAAGAATGTATTCCTTCCACACTCAAAAAAACCCCCAAACTAACAACCCCCAAACCCCAAAAACAAAACACCAGGAAAATTGAAGTTTTACTAACCAATGACTATTTACTGTAATACCTTGATATCATTTCTTTTTTTTGGGGGGTGTTTTCTACAGGAAAATGTATAGCAGCAATAAGGTGCCAGGACACCAGTGTAAAGCATATGTCATGAGTTCTGCTCCAATTCTATCAATGATTTGACTATATTTCTCTATCTAGGAAACCATTGTTCAAGTGGAACATGTATACCTCACTGAATTTAATGCCTTTGAGAAGACGTGATTCCAGGCTGTGAAAAACTACACAAATATGAGGCATTTTGTGTCATGTCCATTAATATATATGGAATGTGGTTTGGGAACAAAGGAGAAAACAAGGGCAAAATTTTGCAAGTTTCACTTCTCTCCATAACAGAACAATTAAATGAATGAGAGAAGCATAGAAGCATGATTTTCTTAAAAGGGTAGTTATATTATAACACCGATTGAATACACTATAGTAAGTACAAAAACCACCTGAAATATATTATACTTTAGTTGTCTAGAGTGTCTCATTTTGGTTTGAAAGGATTGTATTTGCATTATTTCTTGGACATTGCAATTTTATAAGAAGATGAGCTAAGCCAGAGAACTGGTCATAGGAGCCATGATGGTTGATGGTATGTTAAATGAAGTAGGATGGGGAACAGACCATTCTGCAGATAGCCCAAATTCCTATCCTGTTCTGAGACTTCCTTTCTTGACCTTACATAATGGCACTGATATGAAGAAGTTATTCGACAGAACAATTTAGGGATGATTACCCCCTCTCAAAAAAAAAATCCAATAACCCAGAATTCACACAAATTCACAAAGCCTGTGGAGATGAACAGGTAGCAAAAAAAGAGAAAGGAATTCTAAGTGAGAATTTGTCACCAGAGTACAAAGCTGGAGGAAGGTGCTATTATTCAGAATCAAAGATTTGACTGATGGGTTAGGTTGGACAAGTTAAAGTGAAAATGGTAACATTCAAGCAAAGAGAAGCCATGGTACAATAAGGCCTGGAGAATACCTGGAAATGAGAAAATCTGGGTCACTTTCTATCACCTGTGACTGAATGAGCTTGGATAATTCCCTCTACCTTTTTCTGTACTTCTTTTTCGAGACATATCAAGTGTGAGAGAGCTCCTTGTGATGAAGATGGATTAGATCAAGGGCTCTTAATCTTTTGTGTGTGTGTTATGAACCCCTTAGGAAATCTGGTGAAGCTTACAGACTTGCTCTCAGAATAATATTTATAAATGCAAAGAACAAATGGAAGGAAATGTTAAATTTTGTTTTTTTTCCTGTCCAAGTTTACAAGACTCCCTAAAATCTATTCGTGGATCAGGGTCCATGGAACTCAGGTTAAGAACCTCTAAGATTTAATAAACTTATAAAACTGTTTAAGTTCTTCAAGAAACACAATTAATTCCATGTGTCTCCATTTATGCATTTAAGAGGTGGAGATTTTAATGGCTCAGGGAAATAGGGACAGAAAGGGCTCAGAGTCCATTTTGCTAAAAGCATTTGCGAAAGGGACAGCTGGTAAGTCTGGTGGATAGAACACCAGCCCTGAAGTCAGGAGGACCCAAGTTCAAATCTGGCCTCAGACACGTAACACTTTCTTGCTGTGTTACCCTGGGCAAGTCACTTAACCCCAATTGCCTCAGCAAAAAATAAAATTTTAAAAAATAAAAAAAAAAGAATTTGGGAAAATCAAGAAAAATCATGGGAAACTGGCTTAGGTACTTGGTGAGAGTTTTGGTTAGTGTACATTTGGGATAATGAGTTATTTGTGGTTGGAAAGGTCAACGTTTCTGTCACCTACAAGAATTAGGAATTGACATTCTTCAATGGGACTGCAGGATGCTATCTATTGATGGAGGAGGTTGTCCACTGGCAAGGTTAACACTATTATTTTGGTACATAATGTGCATAATTGAAGCTTGTCTGTTTGGAGCTTTGGATTACAAATAAATTTGCCCACAGCAATCAAAGTCACATTGGGAAGCAATTCTGGGGGGAAATGAGGATGTTGGTTCAGAAGGAATCTTCCCTGATACTTTTTCTTTGCAATTGAATATCTGCTATAAGGGATGTTCTCCCATTCAATTGCAATCTCCTTTTTTTCAATTGCCTCAAAAATGCCATCCGTACTCACGGTTGGAAATGGAAATGATTTTCTCTGGGAAGTTGTTAATTCATTTTACTGACTGGGCAACTAAAGTGCAGGTGACCAGCCCACAATCACACAGCTGAACCTGTGGCAGAACTGGGAATAAGGAGGCAGAGGAAGTGAATAAATATTTGTTAAGTGTCTACTCTGTGTCAGGCACTGTGCTAAGTGCTTTACAAATATTATCTCACTTATCTTCACAAGAACCCTGGGAGGTGGGAGCTATTATTATCCCCACTTTCCAGTTGAGAAAAGTGAGACCAACATAAGTTAAGTGATTTGCCAGAGATCATACAGCTTGTAAATGTCTGAGGTTGGATTTGAACTAGGAATAACAATAACAAAAACCAAATTTTATTTATAGAAGGTTTTTAAAGCTTGCAGATGACTTTAAATAGATTAATATACTTGTTATATTATATATTTTACATGTATATATTAGATGTAATATATCCTAATAGAATATATTCTATTATATATATTCTCTCTATATATTATATTATATATTTTAATAGATATAATCTGTTATATATAATTTTATATTATACATACATTTCAATATGTTTAATATACTATGTATATACAAACATCTAATATATATTAAGGGCAGCTATATGCAAGTAGATAGAATCAAGAAGAGATGAATTCAAACCCTGTTTCTAATATTTCCTGGATATATGACTCTGGCTAAGTCACTTAGTCTCTGTCTATCTTAGTTTTCTCATCTGTGAAATGGGGATGGTAACAGCACTTATCTCTCAGGGTAGCTATGAGAATAAAATGAGAAATTATTGTAAAGCACTTTGCAAACCGTAAGACATAACATAAATATTAACTATTATTGTTGCTGTTATCTCTTTTGAGTTTCCCATTAATCTTTTGAGTTTCTCATTAACCTTTTGAGGTCAGTATGATAAATATCATTATCCCCATTTTACAGATGAGAGAAATGAAGCTCAGAAAGGAAGTTTGTCACATAGCTATTAAGAATCAGAGATAGGGTTTGCATTTCAGATCCATTCTTCGGTGAGACCTCATGATTTCACTATTTACTCCTGTTAGGCCCGTCAGTGAAGTTGGTAGGGGAGACCAGTTTCACTTCATAGCACCAGTGAGTGCCCTACTTCTGTTTTCCCAGAACTCAGAGCTATCCCCATGTGAACTCCTTAGAAGATTTTTAATGTATCACGGTCACAATCCTATTGAAACCCTTCAAGTTGTGATAACATTCTGATGGAGAAATGGGAATTGGATGCTGAGCTTATCACCTGACTCATTAGCATACTTGCATGAATGAGGATGGGGGTTAGAGGGGCACTTGGGAATGCAGTTGGGATTAAACCATTAAGCAAGATAACTGTTGGTCCTGAAGATGTTTAGGTTGTATGCTCCCAGTTTTTACTCCTGCTTACACCAGCAGAAAAAAAGGGAAGTATAATTCTTTTTAAAATAAACAAAAAAACAGATACACATTATACCACTTCTCTCCAATCCAGAAAACAGAACTGAAGTAACAGTATTAATTATTAATTCACTTTATCTCAATTCGATTCAATTCAACTAATGCTTATTAAACACTTACTAGATGAACTGAAGAAGCTTCACCACTGGTGGATAAGGAACTGGGTTTTGAATCAGGAAAGCCTGAATTCAAATCCAACCCCTCACCCATTTTTAGATTTTTGATTCTGAGCAATTCAATTCAACCAATATTTATTAAAAGTAGGCAGGGTACTGAAAAGATACTGATGACTTCTAACCTTAAGGACCTTTCATTCTACCAAAGGGAAGCAATTTATTCATGAATGAGGAAATGCAAAAGTAATATCAGGGTTAGGTCAGAATGCTAGGAAGCAGCCACTCTCTAGGACTTGCTATCTAAGAAGGATTACAATTTATTATAGAGAAATGAGTTCTCAAACTGGAAGTTATCCAAGCTAACTAATCATAGAGCATCCTTTAATTCATGTGAACTACAAAGATACATATCTATATCTACATATCTATGCATGACACACATGCTATCATCCCACCTCCACTTTTGACTCAGAGTGAAGAAGGTGTGAAAAGGTACATACACAAAACTATGCTACTGTGAAAAGTGTTCTGAGAGATAATTAGCATGCATTTTAAAATAGGATACACGACTAAATGAAAAAGACTGTCAGCATGATTCAAGGACAGAGGACAGATTTGTCCCTGTGAATATCAAAGAATATGTGAAAGATGAGGTGGTATCTGAACTGGACCTTTAAGGAAAGAGAAGCATTTTGGAAAGAGGTCTTTTAGGCATGGGAGAGGCAGTTATCTCTGAGAAGCTCAGGGAAGATTAAATAACTGTAGCTTTATAGTTTTGTGCTCCTCAAAGAAGGATGCCATAGAAATATAAAAACAAAATAGAAAAGGCAAATTCTGGCTTTCTGAGTGATCTATATTCCTCTGGGAGACAGAGATGATGTCCCTCGCCTTAACCGTATTTGTACAATTTCTAGTTCTATAAACACAGCTTTCTATCTCTCCAGAGTTTTGGTTTCTATACATGCAGCCCAGAATATTTGTATTGTGCTAGTGAATGTTAAAAAAAAAATCTTCTCTTTACCAGCTGGCTGTACAATGTATTGCATGCATACCTACCCCTGTTGTGCAAACAAGTCTTTGCTAAATGGCACAATGCCCACAGATATATCTCCGAAAAACAAATTCAGTGGAGTTCATGTGCCAAAGGGAAATAGAAAATCAAGTGATTCAAAAATAGAATAGCAATGTAGAAGGAGGGAGGAAGCATTTATTAGTTATCTACCACATACCAGGTACCATGCTTTTACAAACATTACCTAATTTAATTCTCACAACATTGGGAGGTCAGGGCTATTTTTAATCCTCATTTTACAGATGAGGAAACATTTTGAGGGAGACAGAGAATAAATGATTTGCCCAGGGTCACACAGCTCGTATGTGTCTGAGACTAGTTTTGAACTCAGATCTTCTTGACTTCAAGCCCAGTGCTCTATACATTTGCCATGTATAATGGAATTAGACTTATTAGAACTGAAATATGCAGCCACAGGCAAATCACTTTATTTCCCTTTGCCTCAGTTTTCTCAGTTTTAGTGGGGGAAATGGATTGGACTAGCTGACCTCTGTGTTCTCCTTCTTGCTCTAACAACCTAGGATTCTGTGAAAAATGAGTGTTTGAGAAATAAGCCAGTGTATGAGACAATCTTCATCAGCCTCATTATCAATTAAATTGTTATCATTGTGGCAGATACACCTGGCAGCATTCCAGGTCCTTAAAAACAGAATCAATGCACGATTTTTAGAAATGAGGGTCAAACTAACTCTAACCCTTCCAGTGCTGATAGAGGCCCCGTATAAATCACTTGAGAGATAAATATTTATTCATCAACAGTTGGCTAGTCAGCAGTATGGTGTGGTCTGTACACATTTTGTAAACAGATGGTTTTTATTTTCTGAACTTAAAGTAAGACTCAATACTGGAGACACTCAGGAGTATTCAAAAAAACAAATACCCCCTCTGTGATTAGGAATATGCTTGAAATAGGAGCTACAAACTTCCAAATAAGAAAAGCCTACTCTTCTTATGTCTCATTCACCAGCAGAGAACTTTTTGAAAGAAGTCACAGTGTCTGCAGTGTCTGCAGTGAGTGAACTGATAGCTGCCCTCCAAAAAAAAAAAAAGACTCTTCTGCTCATATTTATCATGTGGATGCTGGGAGAATTAATACAATTTTAATTTTTCTTTGTATCTGTAATGGTTTCCTATTATCCTGATAAGTAGGCAGCCATTTTGCTTTTATTGATAATGGCTGTAAAAAAGAATTAGATTTCTAACACTTGTGTAACAGAGATTAATTGATTGATTACATTATTAATTAAATATTCCATTAAATTCTCCTTTACAAAAGACATAGGACTATGAATTCCAGAGGGGGGCTTTTTATGGACCCTTGAAATAATAAACAAGCAAACATGTGACCAGACATTGCATCTCATCTTGAGAGGGGCACATTAGGATGATATTTTCACAACCCAGTTCTCTTAAAAGATTACTTTCCCCTGTATCTGTCCATCCAACCAAAAGATCAAAGGAACTTTCTTTCCTATGAATTACCAGCAAAATAAATCAGGTTGTTTGATGGAAAAATCCTTCAGCATAATGTATGAAGCACACGTATACAAAAGCATAAAGATACACCGATAAAGAATTTTGGCTTTATTAGTTGGGAACTAAAATGGTTTACCTAAAACTTCCAGCTATACAGTGTTTCAGAGATCTGTGGAAAAATAAAAACAGCAAGTGGCCTTTTAGGTAACCCATAATTAAAAGCAATTTTGAGCTGTCTTTTCAGGGAAACTACCCAGGGGAAGTATTTGCTACCTGTTTGACCTTCACGATTGTGAGTCCTTGGCAGTGTCAACGACCCTCTGAACTGAATTCAAAACTAATCTCTGACAGAAAAAGAGAAACAGAATTCATGCAAATCATATTAATTCCAACATTTCCCCAGTGAGCTGGGTATAAACTACAGCCTAATTAAATATTTTTTAACGATGTGAGTAATTTTTGCCAAGGGGCGGATTCAGGGGAAAATTTAATATGAGATCACAAAAGCTGTTCCCAGCGTTGATTCTGTAAATTAATGACTATCTGCCTTATGATAAAAACATGCTGCCAAGAATGAAAATGAAGTCGGCAAAGCTTGCTCTATTTGTCTAACAACCAAATATACAGAATGCAAAACTTTAAAGGCAATGGAAAATTCCCATTGTATCTGTGTGATGTATTGGAGATCAAGATGCACCCTGCTGACAGGCCAATAACCAGGTTTGAGGTTCTATCGGCAATATGGGGCTACTACTTTTAAAGGGCTTCTGTTAAGGTCCAGGTCCCTCACAATTTTAAGAGGTACTCAATTATTTGGTGCAAACATTTCCTATATAATGGTTCTATTGGATTCCCTCTCAGACTTACAATAAAGTCATTTTTCTCTGCACTGAAATTAAGAGGTCACCTGGGAAACTTGAATGGGACCCTCTGAAATTGTTTCTTTTGAAAACCCACTGACCTCACAAAAACAGCACAAGATGATGGGTGGTGAAAAGTGGGGTGAAAATGCTACAAGCTGATGCAGTCCTCAATAGTTAATTGCCAGTACAAACCTAGAATCTGGATTTTCATCTTCATCTCTAATTTGGTTGACACAAGTGGTGGGCAGAGGTTCTGGGGAGACTGGCTTTTCATATGTCCCCAGGTATAATGCAAGAAAGGTGTGTCCCACTCATGCTGAGCCTTCTCTTTTAGGAAGCATTTCAACAACAAAAAAGGCAACTTGGCAGCTACAGAAGGGAAGCAAGCCATGATTCCTGACTGAGAGCCAGGGAAAATGTCCCATTTCCTGTTGTTTTGTAAAGCCAACCTGTTTCTAATGGCTCACAATGTTAACACCCAGAAGTTGTGAGGCCATCCCTGGTGACAGATGACTAGGACCAGCCTGGTCTCCGGTCAGGGGCCAGTCTGTGGCAAAGGCTTTTGCAGCTATACTTATTTAAATTTTTGTCAGTGCCCGGCAACAGAGATTGAATTTACAGTCTTTCAATTAGAAGGTCATCTGTGCTAACTAGTGCACCATTGCCTCATTATAATCATAAAATTACTAAGAAAAAGACTGGCATGAGTAATATGGAACAACCAGTTTCAAAGGTGAAAAGGTACTGTTGTCTCAGGTTAAGGCAGAGGAGAAAGCAATCATCTGTTCTTTAGAAATAAATGCTCCCATTGCCAGCAAAGAAAAGTCTCTGAGGAGCTGGGGGAGGAAAAGAAGGAAAGGGGACACAAAGAAAACTGAAACAGGTGAGATGATTCCATTCAATTCAACCCAACCTATGTTTATTAAGTACTTACTGTGTACAAAGCAATGAAATCTATTATGAAACTCCAAAAACAAAAGTCATATCCTTATGGAGCTTAGAGTGTTCCAAAAGTATTAATGGAATTTTAATTTTAAGTTATAATTTAGTCTGCATTCTATTGGCAGACTTTGAGTATGTACACATGTGCTTGTGTGTGTGCAAAGTATATGTAGATTAAAAATACAAACATAATAGACATAGAATGTACATATCTATTCAGTTCGATCATTTTTCAGTTGTGACTGAGTCTTTGTGACCCCATTTGGGGTTTTCTAGGCAAAGATATTGGAGTAGTTTAACATTTCCTTCTCCAGCTTCTTTTACAGTTAAAGAAACTGAGGCAAACAGAGTTGTCCTATAGCTCATGTCTGTATATGTCTTTACATATACATGTATTATGTGTGCATATAGATATGTGTAAGGCTACAGTAAACATAGTCATAATTCCCTCACATACTTGAAAAATCTTTTCTTCCTAATTAAATATTACTGGGAGAAGTATTCAACAAGAAAATCTCAGCAAAAACATGACATTTGGATTTATTACTTTAAAAATAAAGAAATGTCTCGGTAATACTTAAAAAATTGACACTGGCATAATTTCCCAATGACTCCTTTCTTTAGCATCAATAGAACCTTCATTGTAACAAAAAAAGCAGAGCTGAGGAAAAGTGAACACATTGGCCATGTTGAACCATGAATAATTTGTGCTGCATCTATTGTCCATTCCTTTCTGTCAAGTGGTAGGAGGCTCATTTCATTAAGTAGAGACACATTTTTCAGACTGCTGAGAATGATGGTACTGGACTCAATACCAGAAGCATAATCTTTAGGTTGTGAGCTAAGGATGGAGGTCCTCCACACTCCTGATTGTCCTAGTATCCTAGTCCTTATGATACTTAAAGGTTTTGTTTGTCTAAAAACAATTAAGAAGCAATTGCTATTAATTGAATCATTAGATGCTATTTAATTAGTTTTTCAGAACCCTGAGAATGTCCTCCAGATTTCTGGTACTATGCCGAAAATTTGAAGCCATGGTAAACAGAAAGTTATAAACAGATACGTAGGGTGGGTGGTTAGCTGGCAAAGTGGATAAAATACTGGGCTAGCAATCAGGAAGACTCAACTTCATGAGTTCAAATCCTGCCTCGGATACTTACTAGCTGTGTGATCTTGGGCAAGTCATTTAGCTCTATTTGCCTTAGTTTTCTCATCTGTAAAATGAACTGGAGAAGGAATCAAATTAATTTGGTGTCTTTGTCAAAAAAACCCCAAACAGGATCACAAAAAGTCAGACATCATTGAATAGACTCAATATTTTTGGGAAGTAGGCTATTATTCTCATTTTATACATAAGTAAACTTAGGTACATGGAGGTGAAATGTCTTTTCTGGGTTCACACAATCAAGTCTATTTTTTTTTTTTTTTTTTGCTGAGGCAACTGGGGTAAAGTGACTTGCCCAGAGTCACACAGCTAGGAAGAGTTAAGTGTCTGAGGTCAGATTTGAACTCAGCTCCTCTTGACTTCAGGGCTGGTGCTCTATCCACTGGGTCACCTAGCTGCCTCCCTCACAGTCAAGTCTCAAAACAAAGTCTTTTGATATCCAAGGCTATGGAACTTTGTAAATGTCTGTCCATTCCAATTTCAGTCAAAGGTTTCTGAAGCTTAGCTTGGAGTGGGCAGCATGGAGTAATGGGATAACGCTGAATCAATCTGTTTGAGGAAAGTCCAAGAGCAAGATAAGGGACTCACTCTTTCAAACCCTTTGTCCACTAGACTTTTCATATGAACTCATTTTAATAATTTTCTTACTTGCCAACTCAACCATGACTTACTGTCAATGTTTTTAAATAAATAAAGCTTTACCTGATCCAGCCCACTGAAGTCTGTGGGGACAACACATCTAATGGATGATCCCAGTAAACTAAGTCTCCAAGAGCAAAAAATTCTACACACAGTAGGTGCTCATGAAATAACTGGAATTTTAACATCATAGCTGGAAAAAAAAAAAACCTTAGAAATCACCTGGTCCAGTGTTTTCACTTTATAATATGAGTTACTTAAGAATGAGAAAAGTTAAATGATTTGTCATGCATTTGTTAATGTTAAATGACAGGATTAGAATCCAGGGTCCCTGATTCCAAATCTAGCATTTTCTCTGCTATTAGAGAGCATAAAGAACAAACAAGTCATTAAGACCCTCCTCCTTAAGTTATCCTTTACTAGGGGATAGACTTATTTATTTGCTAGTATTTCCAGCATTCAGCAGCAAGGTGGCAAAACCTCACAACCTGGTGACCTAAATTCAAATCTGGCTTCAGACACTCACCAGTTGTGTGACTCTGAGAAAATCATTTAACTGTTTGCCTCAGTTTCCTCATCTGTAAAATGGAGATAATAAAAATACCTATTTCCCAGGATTGTCATGAGGATTGAATGGGGTAATATTTTTGAAGTCTGCAAACCTGAAAGCTCTACAGAAATCTTATGATGATGAATTTAGCATAGAACCTGGAGCGTAAAAGAGTATGTAAGGGAAGATTTTTAACACAGGTTTAAATTTATTTTTACATGAAATTCAAATTCATTTGAAGAATTCAGATCCTGCCTTAGATACTTACTATGTCATCCTTGGGAAAATTCCCATATACTGTTTCTTAGCTTCTTTATATAGGTTTCTCTTTTTTGACCCTAAGCAATTTATTTAACTTCTCTGTGCCATGGGACAGTTAGGTGGTCTAGTGGACACCTTCCTGAATTCAAATCCAGCCTCAAACACTGACTAGCTATATGACCCTGGGCAAGTCACTTAATTCTGTTTGCTTCAGTTTCTTCATCTGTAAAATGAGCTGGAGAAGAAATGGCAAATATCTCCACTATCTTTGCCAAGAAAGCCCCCAGTGGAATCACAAAGAGTCAAACATGACTGAAATGTGTAGACAACATTGTGCCTTAGTTTCCTCATCTGTAAAATGATATTATTAGATCTTATGGCCTCTAGGATTCCTTCCAGCTCTAAAACTGAAGATCCTTTTGATCCTAGGTTTGGTGGTGTTGGTTTTATCATTGCATGACTTGTGACTTCAGGCCCTTCTTTCTTCTTTATCCCTTTTTCACTGTAGGGTTCAAAACATTCCTTTCCACTCTCTCCCTGAGCTTCCTCAGGCATTGCCTGTTTTTGTTTCTCTCCCAGGCACTGGTATTTTCAGTCCCTCTCTACATGGGGTGGTATATATGTACCTAGTATTTGAAATGAACGGAAAAAAGTGGAATAAGTTTTGTTCTCATTTCAATCACTGTAGCAGGAAGTAAAATGGCTTTTCACTGGCAGAATTGGGTTACAGAATACTACTTACTGAGAAAGTTTCAGGCCTTTTTGAAAAACAAACAAAAAAAAAACACAAACAAAACCAAAAACAATCCAAAAAACCCACAAGAGAATGACAGCTAGCTATCTGATTCTATTCCATTTATGGCCACTTCACTTTATATCCACTCTGATCTGTCACTTCATTTTCTATCCATTTCTTCTTTCATCTATCCCCTAGAATGATAACTAAGTCACTGGCCTCACACATGCACATACATATTACATACATACATGCACACATATATTTGTCTATACATGTGTGTATCTATATACCTATATATAATCTTTGAGGGGAGAAGGTATATGATACATGCATCAAAAAAGTGCCAAAGTACAAAGAACATCATAGGTTTATAGATTTGGAGCTGGAAGGGACTTTAAAGACCAATGAGTCCACTCCTCCCTCCTAAATTACCAGATAAAGAAATTGAGTTACAAAAAGGTTGAGTATCTTACCTGGATTCACACAACTAACAAAGTGTCTACAGCAGGATTTGAACTCAAGTTTTCCCTTGAAGCCAGGGTCCTATCTAGTAGGTCAGGAGAGGGAGATTACTTTCAGATGAGAGCATAGTTACATTTCTCTCACTCCTCCCCAGCCTTTCTCACTACTATTTGGCTTTCTTCCAAAATATCTTCCCATCTCTTTCCAAGAAGCTATTTTCTTTGGGACTAGATTGAGTCTGAGAACTATAATAAGGATAATTGACTATTGGACTTAGTTTGCTTTTTCCTCAGCAAGGAAAACATCTTACAGCTTTTTTTTTGGTCAACCCTTTCATTTTCCAGAAGATGAAAATCAAGTCTGGACAGGTCACACATTAGTTGGTGGTTCAAATTTCTCAACTCCAATCATTTCTTCTTTCCTGTACAGTATAAACTGAACAAGTTCCTTAAATACAGAGTAAAGAGTAGTATGGGACTGCTAGCAGATTCAGAGAGATGATCCAAAGCACTGAACAGACTCCTAAGTGGAGATAATAAGCAATAATAAAGATTTCTCTCCCATCTCACTTCCTATCAAAGTGGGGGCACATCCTCTATCAGCTGCTGCAGCAGGGGGAGGGAAATTTCCTTTATTCTTGGGTCCAAGTGCAAAGAACATGTAAGAAACTATGCTCATAGGAGGGGAAGATCAGAGGTGAAAAGGATGATTAATGTACACAGGGAACAGTGACAGATCACTTGTAACA
The DNA here is from genome assembly GCA_023553655.1 of Myrmecobius fasciatus. Lineage (NCBI taxonomy): Eukaryota > Metazoa > Chordata > Mammalia > Dasyuromorphia > Myrmecobiidae > Myrmecobius > Myrmecobius fasciatus. Next base: position 1,010,899 of record JAJPUD010000039.1, on the reverse strand, counting down.
ATCACAGAATGACCCTCCAAAGCTCTGGAGCTCACCAGAGCCTCCCTCTAATTAAGGATAATCCAGAATTATCATCTTTAATTATTTTCAGAGCTTTCTGTGAATTTTTTCTCTGGGCTGGGGAGAGGGGATGTTTTATTTTTTTTTTTTCTCCCAGCAGCAAAGGCAAATTCACAGTAGGGAAAGAGAAAAGGAAAGACATGATTTTGAGATCAAATTTTCTATCACAGCTTTGGGTTCCTTCCTATAGAGATATGCTGCTGGTGTTCAAATGTATCTGTTTTATTTTTCTGCTAAATACAAAGATGGTGGTGCTTTTGTCCACAAAACTCTTCCTCAACTATCTAGTCCCCTTGACCCCATTTCCAGCTTATAAAACACATGGTTTCTGGCCCTTCAGTCAATCCACTCTTATATGCAGTACCTCCTTCCAGAAGGCAATGAGACTCACAAGCTAAAAGGATCTTTTCCCATCCCCAATTGTCTGTCCATTCCACACATTTCAAACAATTTGGTTCTCACTCTGTCATGGAGAATTTTTTTTTCTTTTATTATGAATTCAATAGCTTCTCACTATTCAACCACCAATCTACCAACTCTCTGGATTCAAATTAAATCCCATTACTCCAGCTGTAGCTAGTCTTCCCTCATTACATGGGACAGTAAGGAACAATGTTAAAATATTCTCACTATATCATTTACCAGTAGTAAGAATTTTTAAAAATTCCCATACAGATCAAAAAGTCATGGAGAGAAATATCTCTTTGTGAAATATGTTGGCCTAAAATGGGAGTGGAGCTTCCATGTAGTTACTATAGTATCGTACTGTGAAATTTTAAAACAAAATCAGATGCTGAAAGTCAGCAGAACTCATACATACATTACTGCTTAACAGAACTAATTTTCCATTTCATGATCAATAGTGATCATCATGTTAGGTAGCATGGGTAAGGCACTTTTCTGAGGTGAATCCATATGGCCAGCTGGTTGTTCTGCCATTTTTAGGTTAAGCATGCTCTTGAGATGATGATTAGTAATATAGCTTATATAGTTGGAATGAGAGAAATAAAAACCTAGTGTTAGTACTCAGTTTCTTCATTTGCAATATGAACTCAATTGGACTCAACTGGCCTGTGAAACTGTTTGATCGTGGGCAAGTAACCTATTTATTCCTTAGTTTCCTCATTTATTAAATTAGCTTAGATGTCCCTCTTGCTCTTAATTTTTTATTTTAGGATCCCATGCAGACTATCTAATTCAGGGATTCTTAACTTGGGTCTGTGAACTTGGATAAGAAAAGGAGTACATCTTTCTATTCACTAACTTTGATATTCTTTGTATTTTATTTTATGCATTTAAATTTATGCATTCTGAGGAGGTGAATATAAATCATATATGATTCATACACCTTTGCAAAAAGTTTTTCAGTTTTGACTCCAACATCTTGATCATCACCAATGCAGAATTAAAAGGTAGAGGAATACAGTTGATTGCTGTAGGCTGCTGCTTCGTTGAGAATGCTGACTGCATCCCTAAAATGTGCCACGCTTCTGGGCCCCAGTGAAGATGTTGACAAATTGAAGCAAATTTAGAGAAGAGAGGCAAGAGCAATTAAGGATTGGGAAGGTTTAATTTATGAGGATAGCCCATAAGGCTAAGCAAGGGTAGTTTGGTCAAATGACAACTAAGAAGGGGAGTAGGAGATCTGTCTATGCGGACAAAGAAGGATGATCTAGGCTGTTGCTTCTCTACTCAGCCTTGTTTTATACGAGAGCTGGAATTCACCCAAATCCACAAGAAGTCAGTGCCAAGCCAGGCGATAAAAAAATACCTCTTTTTCATAAGACAGGCTATTGAACTTAATTAGCAAGCATAAGGAATGTCTTTTGTACTCACCCAAATTCTCTCAATTGGGTCTTCAAAGGTAGGATTTTAGCCTTTTATTTATTAGGTTTTTATACTGTTTTTCCTCTAAGGAGCCCAAGGTTCAAGCAATGGGGTTATCATTATATTATTCACAGCAATGAAAGATTCTTACAATGTAAAAATAGGATGTCATCTTGGGGACATGTTGACAGGTGAAAATGGGTCAGTTATGTGGCAAAAGCAAGGGGCAATAAATGGACAGCCCAAATGCTCTATTGGTAGATTGAGATGACAGTAGAGAACAAGAAAGGCTTCCATTATGTTGCTTAGACCTACCAAGGAGAACTGATAGGAAAACATGGCCAAGAATCTGTTCATGATGGGGCAATCAAGGATAGGTGTTCATCTATTTTCCTGGAGGGAACACTCAATTAAATGTTATCACTGATCATTTGCAGATTTGAGTAACATTTGAATAACACTGAAGAGATAGAAAGGTACAACATTATATAGTCATTGGTACTCACTTAAAATGATGTGGTCTACCATGAATTGAAGTTGAATTATATACCTGGAAACATACATACGAGCAGACTCTTCTATTTTGCAGTTTTTCTTCCAAACTGTATCCAATTAAACCCTTTCTTAGTAATTGATAGCTTTTAGAGAAGGTAGAGGAACTAACACAATTTTTTTTTCTATTCTTCAGTTTGCATGCTCTATCTGCTCTCTAATCCTTGCCCCTCAAAAAAGAATCTCACTCCCCAAGGCTTCTTCTCATCTCATTAGCATGGATTCTCTCTAAAGGGTCTCAGTGTGTCCAGGAAGGAGCTAAATGTGGAAAGGCTTAAGAGAAAAGAGACTAGATAAAAGAGAAAATTATTGGATCACTTTAAAAATTATTGGATCATTGTGATATGGTGCAGTAAATAGAATGTCAGCCTTGGAGTCAGGAAGACTCACATTCCTGATTTCAAACCTGGCCTCAGACACTTACTAGCTACGTGACCCTGGATAAGTCACTTAACCCTATATACTTCAGTTTCCTTATCTGTAAAATGGGCTGGAGAAGGAAATGGCAAAGTATTCCAATATCTTTGTCAAGAAAACCCAACCAAGAAAACTGAACCAATAAGAAAACAAAATCATTGGAGAGTGTTCTGTGTCTACAAAGTAATGAAACTCATTTTCCTATCTGGCTACATAAGTAGTCATTTTAAGAGTCGGGAAGAAACTCAGTGGATATCTAATCTAGCCCTTATTCAAAAAAAAAAGAAGAATCCTGGCTTCAATGCAACAACAATGTCTTCCCAGCTTTTGTTTGACCACCTCAAGCAAGAGTAAACTCATTATTCCAAAAGGCTACAAGTTTCCAAAAAGCTTCAATAGCTAGGAATTGTGTTTCTTTCTAAACAAAAGAAATCTAATTCTGCCCCTAGGTCTTTCCCTCTAACAATGGTTCCTGCTAGATCCTTCTTAAGAAGGGAGCCCAAGTCAGCCATCTTTTCATTTCTCTCCAGGCAATGGTTCTGGACCTCTTTTCCCTTTCATTTTAAGTATAGTCTCTACTGGAACATAAGCTACTTAAGGGCAAGGGCTGTCTTTCTTTGTGCTTCTAATTTGTATTCCCAGTGCTGAGCACAGAGTCTAGCACACATCAAGCTATCAATAAATGCTAACTAACTACCCTGTTAGTCCCAGGTCTTGCTGTTGTTTGTTCTTTGTTCTTAAAGATGACCAAAGATTTTTAGAAGAATGATGTCTTGACTTAACAAGTGAATTGGATTTTTGTGAGGCAGGGCTGTGGAGAATCATCAGTCTTACTCTTCCCTCCAGAGTCACTGGACTCCAGTGGCAAGACATAGATCAGGATAACTGGCAATTCTACCCTTTAAGGCTAAGTAGAATAGATCTAATCTCTTTCACAGAGGATAACCTTGTCACATTCAAATACAACTTCATATTTGCCCTCCTGCCTCCTGCACCCTCCCTTAGCCTTCTATTCTCTTTTTTGACTAAATATTTCCATATCCTTCTAGTGATCCTTCAATGGCATGGTTTTAAGTCTCTTCACCATTCTATCTTCCTTTGGATTTTCTCCAGTTTTTCAGTGATTCTCCTAAAATATGGGCAATTTCCAAAGAAAAATTTCAAAAGTTTTCAACAAGGGCATTGAAGATGATTTTGAAGGACTCCACTCATTTGCACAAGAGTTCAGATGTTTGCTGTAAACTATCTCTCTCTGTGTGTATGTCTCTCTGTCTCTCTCTCTGTCTCTTGTCTCTCTCTGTCTCTCTGTCTCTCTCTTGTGTCTCTCTGTGTGTCTCTCTGTTTCTCTCTATTTGTGTGTCTCTCTCTGTCTCGTCTCTCTCTCTGTCTCTATCTCTGTCTTTCTCTGTGTGTGTTTGTCTCTGTGTCTATCTTTCTACCTCTGTCTCTTTTTATCTCTCTTTTTCATTGACCTCTCTTTCTCTTTTTCTTTCTCTCTCTTTCTCTTTCATTTTCTTTATTCTTTCTTAGTTTCAAACTCTCAATCTTTAAAATGATGGAAGAATGAAAAATAAACTAGAAGAATGGCAAAGCACTACTACAAGTAAAAGTGTAAGATTTAAAGATGAGGTGGAAAGACTTGATTATAACTGTGAGGTTAGAGACACTGTCTTGGCCAAAATTTTAGAGCTTTTTGATCTTGTGAAACAACAATGTACTAGAGGATAAAATGATTAAAAATTCATTGCAAATAAGGATTAGTCCATACATTTTAAAGGCCAATATGGCATGCATAACATCAGGGTGCAGGGTGAAATTTCTAGCACTAATGAGATTGCTGTTTGAGAGAGGAGAGAATCTTGAAGACAGCAAAATCACCAGCAGCTTTAACAACTCAATTCAATTAAAAAATGATTTCAAATGCCTATGCTTGCTATAGGGAAATAAGAAAGTATAAAAAGGCAGTGAAATAGATATCACTCTGAATGAGTTTCTAGAAAAAAAAGCAAGTGGTCTTCCCAAAGAGTTCCATGATTCAGTGAAAGTGTTGTTTTAATCTCTGCTTTGTTGGAGTGAAAATAAAACAGCAATGAAAATAACCCTCCATCATTATAAATGCTGGAGGGTCTGGATTTAGGTCTTATTATGATCTACTAGCTGCTTGACTGTGGCTAAGTCACTTACCCTTTCAGTGACCTAGGCAACTCTCTAAGATTTTAGATTATTAACGGTTAATTAAAAGTTAATTTTCACTCTGACTCTGGAGAGGATGTTTCCTTCATCAGTAATATCACAGGTCCATGAAAAAATACCAAAAATACCTTTATATTAAATATAATTTTATATGCTTGGTTGCTGAATGGTCATATTTAATTGATTAATTTAAATAGTAGTTATACAGGAAATAACATAAAATTTACCATAGATAAAATATGGTATTTGTGGTTCATAGCTAAAAAAAAAAGTAGGCACCAGGTTACTGATCAAGAATATAGAACCCTATTATTTCTGTGGGAAAATAAGGCTAAATTACATGTTTTCAATTTAGAATTTCTTTTCTAAGAACATGGAGTGTACTTTATGAGTGAGCACTTACAACAGGACATATCAGAGTGTCTATTTTTTGTCCTAATGATATCAGCATTTGTTAGCTTAATGAACTTAATGAACACTAATCATATCCACACTTTGTACCCAATTAATGTATGCTCCAAGTTGCACTTCTTCCTTCAGGTTGTTGCTGCTTTGGACAGTCTACTTTCTCTTACCTGGAATGCATATTTGTACTCATTTTTGCCTTTTAGAATCACTAGTATCCTTCAAAGCAAGATTTGTGTCATTTTCTGTTTGAACTCTTTCTTGACTCCTCTTACTGCTAGTGTCCTCTTTTAGCCCTGCACCCACCAGATTGTGTTGTATATGTATATATTCTTCCTTTTTCCTGCCTTATCCCATAAAATGGAAACTCCTTGAGGGCAGATACTACTTTGTTTTTGTCTTTGTTTCCCTAGTACCTAGCACAGTGCCTAGAAAATAATAGGTAATTAATAAATGTAAACCTGGTTGTTATTGGAGATAGAGGCTCTTTCCATACAGCAGCATGATTTGTTAAAATTTGGATATGCAGGGAGCTGTAGTCACATTGCTCAGCTGGTGAGTAGTTGTAGTTATTTAGTTTGATGGAAACTTACTATGGAGTGGTTCTGTTGAATGTGAAGATGCAAGTTGTAATAAATTATTTGATATTAAAAGTCTGATTATTTGGTGGTATTTTTGTGGGTGACACTGACTCAATGTGCAGCCATACTTTCTTAATAAGGAAAAAACCCATGGACATGGTCAGTGGGGCCAGTTGTGTCTCACAAAAATTGTTCAGTAACACAGTTATTTTGAACCAGTCTGTTCAACTCAAGGAAATGGCTAATTAGGAGCCAATCAAGACTTCTGAGAAAGTTAGTAAGTACTCACCCCTATGTTTATGTGTGTCTTAAGATTGGCTGGTGATTAAAGCAATTGTTGCCTGACAGAAGTCTACTGTTCACTGGTCACATGTAATGATTTTTAAAAATAGTATAAGCAACTTGGAAGCACAAAGTTATTGATAACTAATATAGACATCTGTTCTCTTTCACTAGATGTTTGTTATTTGTTTTTCATTTTCAAAGAGGACCAATGGCATCAAAGGGTGATGTCTTGACTCATAAGTGAATTGGATTTAGGTGAGGCACAGCTGCACAAAGTTGTTAGACTGGGGCAGCTAGGTGGTACAGTGGATAGAGCACCAGCCCTGAAGTCAGGAGGACCTGAGTTCAAATCTGGTCTCAGACACTTAACATTCCCTAGCTGTGTGACCCTGGGCAAGTCACTTAACCCTCAATTGCCTCAGCAAAAAGCAAAAAAAAAAAAAAAAAACCAAAGTTGTTAGACTCATTCTTACAAAGTCATGAAAGTCTAGTGACAAAATAAAAGTCAGTATGACTGATGATGGCCAGGAATGTAGTAGATGACCTTGGTTTCTTTGATGTGTGACTAAGCTCTATGTGCCTCCCAGAGCCTGCTTCATGGCCATTGGAACAAATTGTTTTCATCCATTCATTTCACTTGGTGAAGTCCTCAAATGCTTGGGTTAAACACCCCATCCCCTTATATCTCATTAATGGGTTTGTAGCTCATCAGTTACTCTCAACCTGAGATGGTTTATTGGGGTGTGAGCACTGTGCATGTTACAGTTTCTTGGAGCCATAGGTGAAGATTGGTGCCAGGTGAACACCAAAGATGAATGAACAATGCTGAGGTTGCTAGTTATCCCTGAACACTCCATAAGCCATACATTTCACTATATCTAGAAAGAGCATGAAGGAGGTTTCTTTCTCTTCTGAAGTTGGAGAATGTATACTTTCTCTTACCAATGGGAAACTTGAGGTCTTTGAAGTAGACTATGAAATAGAGCCTAGACTAAATACCTTTGTGTAAGATCACCCTCTCTGAGGTCCATAGATCGTGTAGATTTTGGAGCTAGACTGGACATTAAAGGCCATCATTAAGTCCAACTCCTTTTTACTGATGTGGAAGCTACATGTGAGCAAGACTAGGTTTCTTAGGTGATAGATGGTGATACATGGGATTAGGGGCATGATACTCCACAATCTGGAAAATCCACATAAAATTTTTTGGCCCTCCCTTTGTACTAGAGAAAAAGTCTGAGTTTGTTCTTTTTTTCTTTCTGAGTACATAAGGTAAGATTTGAAACAGATCATTCTGATTCCTAGATGAGGGCTCTATCCATTACAATACACCACCTACACTGGTTACTAGTTGCTATGAAATTAGGAGGACCTGGTCCAAGAGTAGGCTTTATGGCTTTACATATGGCTTTAGGACTTTGAACAAGTCACTTAATCTGTAGGCAAGCTCCTAACATAAATTGCAAAAAAGATGTTCAACAAAAGTGACAGAATTTCCTTGCCCAAGAGTTTTTTTTTGTGACAATGAAATCATAGATCTGGTCTCTATCTTTTATTCCACTGCTAAATGATTTTTTTTTTCCCCAAAGGAAGCTCTAGACACTTGTTACCCCATGCACCAATCTGAAATTCTGCTGTCCTATTTTGGTAGCTGCTAAGCTTGATCTCTCTTCAGTTTTCATGTTCTCAATCATTTCATCTCATTCTTTATTTTTTTTCCTTGGACTAAAGTTGTTTTCTCCTTTTCCTCTGGAGGATGCTGAAAAGGAATTATATTTAGTTGATCTTAGTGAATAGAAATATCACAGTCTAGTAGAAAGGATTCCACACCAGAAGTCAGGAGCTTACTCATAGACACATCCCTTACTAACCATGTGGCCTTTGATAATTTGCTTAATTTCTCTTCTTCCACATCCTCATGCCTTTCTCATAGTTGCCTCTAAAGGATACTCTGAAGACAGTGTGAAAGATAGGTGCTAACTTTTAGGTAGCAGGAAGGATGATTCTATAGTCATTCAAGGCATTATTCT